>JAWWMU010000054.1:20425928-20459899 GCA_035048155.1 Cinnycerthia olivascens
ATTTATTGGAAAATTTGTTGTTCATGAAGTTTCTACATGGCGTCTCTGAGGCTGTCAAAATATTTACCCTACCATGCACATGCCCTGACAGTAGGCATGCTTCCCTTACCCTCCTTCAACAATAAAGAGTGCAGTGCACCTCTCTGGAAAAAACCTCAGACTAAATCAGAAAATATGTTATACAATAGTAAATGAAGTAACTGGAGAAATATCCTGGATTTTATTTACTTGTTGGATGGCACAGACTCCTGGGTAGTCGTCTTGGAGTTTCAGAAATGCCTTCTTATACATATGATGACCCAGAACTTGACTGCAGTAGATATTCAACAATTTTTTTCTAAGAATAACTGTAAGATAAATGAATTTGTGTAAAGGAGATATGTTTGGTCAAAAAATAGAAAAAGTATCAGAGTTGGATCCTAAAGGATCCTAAATCCTAAATCTTTTTTCAAGTCTTATTGCTCCAATCTTGAGCTGGCACTTGCAATGTCATGAAAGTAGTTACTGGGAGCAGAATTAAGTAGTATGTAAGGAGTATGGGAAATGGGTCTGAAAAGGGATGCTAAAAAATAAAGAAATATATTTTTCATCTTTTTAATCATATTGAAATAATACTGAAAGTATTACTATCACCCTCACTGGATTCTCTAGCAGACTACAGCTGAGCTACCCTTTAAAAAAAGAAACCCAACCCAACCAACCTCTCCCCTCCAATAAAACCTCAACCCCAACTCAAAAAAAAAAAAAAAAAACCAACAAAAATCCCCCCCCAAAAATACAAAACAACCCAAACCCAATAATGATAAAAAGAACCCCAAAAACAAAACCTTAGCCCCCAAACAAATATGAGAAACAAGAGATAGCACTTTGGGATAAAAACATTTTTTCTTTAACAAGACACTTGCAGAAAATAGCAGAGCAGTAACAATAAAAATGATTTAAAACTCTCATTTAGTGCCAAAGCTATTGAGGAGAAGAAATTGTCATATTTTGTATGTATAATTGCATTTTAGAAAGAGACCATAAATAAAACAACAGTACTGATCCTCCAGTCCGTGCATGAGCACATTCCTATAATGAGTGAAGAATATTGATCAGAGTATGCTCAGTGCTGTTAAGATTTGTGTTCTCCCAGAAAACCTCTGTGTGCATTCAGAAAACTCTCATATTGTCATAAACACAGAAAACTCACAGTTACTGACAAGTACTTATGAAAATCAGTCTATTCATCTTAACTTCAAATCATTATCAGATGTGAAGGAATGTCTTACAATGTGTGTGAAGTTGTCAAGAAGGTTAGCTTACAATTTGGAGTATGAATGCAGTCAGTACTGACAGCTAGGATGCCCAGCTAGGATGGAAAACAGCATTTGCCTAGGTGCTGAGTGTGCTGGAGAGATAGTCAGGTTAGTTCTCTGAAGATTCCTAGCTACCCCACAGCCCCCAGTTTTTGTGGAATGAGAGTTAGGGTGCAGTGTTACTGGAGGTAACTGTGTGCTATATTTTCTGAAGATAAACTCAGGCTTTTGTGCTACCCACAAAACAGATAAAAGGCTCTTAGTCACACTTTAGCTCAGAAAACCCAGCAACAATCTTGATCCTCTGCAGAAAATGATGCAAGAAGCCAAGAGCCCCAGGGCAGAATCCCTCCCTGCTTACAATAAATTCTTCAGAATTTATTGAGATTTAGTTGTGACCATCAGGTTATTACTGAGGCTTTCTAGTCAGTACCTGTATTTTAGAGTGGAAGCACTTGAATTCACTGTTTTGGGAAACTATCAAGAAGAGGAAAAGAGTGGGAATCATGTTGCAGAGGATGAGTGTTTTGCTAACTTAAGCTATTGCTGTGTCGGTACCTCCTACACAGCCTATCATGGGCTGCATTCTCTTGGGAAGGGGCACAGCATTTCTGCAATGTTTCAAGGACCCTGAACATCCTCACATCAGAGGATCCTTCAAGGACAGCTGAGGCTTGCTCAGCTTTATGAGCAAACTGAAATATCTTCTGGCAGTTCCCAGGGCTGGCAGACAGAGTCCCTGTCCTGGAGAGGCCATGTTGAAAGCCAGAAGATAGCTCATAGCAAGCTTGTGTGGAAATCAAGGACCCTGAAGTAGATGTTTGAGAGCAGAGCATCGATTTTATTTTATGGCTAGGGATTAGAGTCTAATAAATTTCGTAACACATGGGGAAGACTGTGGTGACTCACACTAGGATTGTGCATTTGTGCCTAAATTACACAAACACAGTAGGATGTCCATGTGGCTGTGTAGAAAGAGCTATTTGTAATTGAATGCACAAACAAGGTCCCCCGATGGCAATCTTCGTAGATTATTGTTCATATCTGATGCTTAATGGCTTGACTGGATCCTGTATTGCAGTGAGACCAAAGGGAAACATTATATTCAATCCCTTCTATTTTATATCTCCAAGATACAGCAGAAACAATGTTAACATCTTCTTTGGGAACAGCACTTTTTTTCAGGGCCTTGTCCATTCTCCAATATATCTTCTGGCCAGTGGATGTGATTCTCACTTCTCCTAGTGCCTGAGTTTGGGATCAGAAAGCACTCAGAGGGATGACTTCAGTGGATGCTGGGCAGTTGTGAAACTTTCAGGTCTTGGGAAAAGTTGTCTAATGAATATTGAATTGACTCCCTTGCACACTTCCATTCTCTAGTCTGATCTATGATGCATGCAAAGCATTGCATATTAATGGTTATCAACATAATGAACAAAAGACTGACAAAAGACTATTGTTAGGACCATTAGAGGTGCTTGGGGACATTATGTCCTCAGCTTCTGTCTCCTGCATTGCTGAGCGTCTGTGTTTACACAGTTTACTAAGTTATCATATTTATGTTGCACCTGGTTAGTCATTTGTTCTAATGGCTTGTTTGTTCTTTAGAAATGCTGTCTAAAGTATATTACTCTTTCATTTTACCATTAAAAAATTAATATTAAACTCAGCATAAAAGTGTCATGAGAATTTCAAGCTCCAAATAGTTCCCTTTTATTTTTCAAATGACTTGTCTTCATCTGGTGAATGTGCCCACATACACATTGTTAAGAGATACAAAAGCATGTGGAAGATTGCCATTTTGTACCTTTGCTTCTGTGTAAGTTTTGGTTTTTTAATAGAAATCTAGTTTAATCTCTGGCCGTAATCTTCACTTTCTTAAAAACCACTATTTCTATTGGCTTCTTTTCCCCAATGAAGTTGGAATTTCAAAGGGAATTTACTTTCATTGTGAAAATAGTTAAGGATTGGGTAGAAATCTGCTTAAAGGATTATTCTGGTATTGTCTCTCTGTAGAAAACTGATGACCAGAATTCAACCACCACAGTATCCTCAGCACATACCAGCTGTTAGAAAATAATCCTGCCCTTTCAATTTATTGAAGGTGTCGCTATCAAATCATTCTTCTCTGGTGAAAAGATGGATGGATTTCTGATACGAATGGTGGATTTGTAGAAAAGCACACTCAGAAACGACTTGGAAAAGTAAAAATTGGAATTTTACTTCCTGACTTTCCAACCACAAAATTGCCTTTAAAGTATGATTTTTCCAGATTTCACATAATTTGAACTCCAGTGACATTTACTACATCACTTTCTCAGCTCTTCTGAAGTCACTACAGCAAATGTTCATGGCAAAAAGTGTCCTTGAAGGTAATTTAACAGCTGGAAAAATAGAGGAAGAACCATTCCCTTGTGAGTAATAAGCTCTCAGCAAAGAGAATTTGAAGCAATTTGCCAGTTCTTCAGTGGTTCAGCTATGAAAAGGTTCTGGGGGAGTAATGGGATAGTTATATTCATATTATCTAAATGACAGTCATAATGCTTGAGAGTGTCAGGCTCCCCTTTGGCTGCAGGGAGCTCAGCTGGTCGCTTCATGCTGCCAGTCAGCCCTCCCTGATGGGCACAACACCTTCTGGGCTTTCTCCTTAGGGATAGAGCAGTTGTGGGTCACCTTTCCCTAAGGAAACCTGCTGGTTCCCAAACCAGCACTAGCTGTTTACTGCATAAGGTGAGGAGTCTGAAATAATTTTCCCTGTTTATCTGGGCTTCATTTTATTTTTCTTGAAATACTCTCTTAAATTTTGTTGAATAATTTTCCTTCTTCAGTCTTTTTTGTGGACTATTTGCAACCTGACTGCTGATTTAGGGATTTTCAACAAGCAAAATGCTTTTCTTGTTGTTTTCATTTTGAAATAGAAGAACTTGCATTTTCTGTTAATAAAGTCCTTGCATTTTCATAAATAATAGCCTTTTATTTTTGAAGGTTGAAAATGGAATTACTTTCATGTACGTATAAGCCTGTGTTTGTATTCCTTATACCAAAAACAAAAGTGTTGTGTTTGGTGGGAGTTGCCAAAATTAAGAGCATGGCAGAATTATAATAAAAAAAAATGATGCCAGATAGGGCATTTTTCTGCAAAAGTGAAGCATCACTGATGAAATATATTGACTAACCCATCAATTACTGAAGTCCTTCCAAATTGCCTTGTGTTGATGGGGAAAGCTCTGTGCACCCCACACTGCCCTGGTTAATTAGTGTCTGTGACTGAAAGTGCCCATACACTCCAGAGGGAATGCACTGTTGATATGAAGTGTTAGGAATCATTATAGCCATACTACTCTACATGGAAGAATTTGATTTATATGATTTGGTCTGACATACAATGATACTGGTTTGTGCATTGTCTGTGGTTTGGGAAGTCTGAATGAAGGTGCAGGTCTAAAAGAAAGACTCCATGTTCTGCAGCAGACTTTACAATATTTTCTGAGATGATCGAGTTTCAGGCAGGACAGTAAGATCCATGTCAAAGCAAGTGAAGGACAGAAAAGAATGATTTAACAGAAGCCCCTTCACTAATATGTCACCCAGAGCTGAAGCTGGGGTTCCACTGTGTTCTTGAAGGAGGCCCCTTCTGCTCCTCTGTGCAAAACTCTTGGTATAAAAAGCAGAAGGGGTCCTGGGGAGAGTGAGAAATAGAAGGGTTAGGGAATGAGAGACACTACTACCTGTCCTGAGGAATTTTGTGTCATTTATGCCATTGGGAAAACCACAGTAGTATCAGGGAAGGGAGGAATAATTCATGTCTGAGAGCCCATTTGTAAAGGCATGCAATTATGCTTCTGCTGAGGTACCCTTTCAGTTTTTGGGTTCCTCTGCATCCCTGTCTCTCAAGTGGTGCAGTTGCAACCAAGAGCATCAGAAAGGTGTTCCCCATCTACTGTGTCACTGAGTAATTAGGAGATTCTGTGCAAACTGACTGGGGGGAGAGGAACTAACTCCCAATTTATGTCTGATCCCTTTAAACACCACCTGCTGTTTCATTTAAATGATGATGAGTGGGAATGCTGAATCCTCTGCTTCTGCATCAGAGTTGAGTATACACCAAGCAATTCTGGACATTCCAGGGACATAATTCTAAGAAATGTTTACTTTGTGAATAGCAAAATGTTACATAAGAGAAAAGTTTCATCAGCCTAAGCAACAGATTCTTTCAGTATGTTCAAAATCACAGCTTCACAGACAGAAAAGAATTTGAAAAATGCAAATACATGTATTGATCCAAGAATCTGAAGGAACAAAGTAGAGATTTTCCAGTTTGCTTATCCAAATTTAGAAATTCAGCAGTAGATTAGGCACATAAGTAATATTTTGAGTCCTGTAAGGTGTCTTTGGGTTCTTAAAAAGAATTACATTATTTATAAAGGTTATTTACCTGGTGTGAATCACGTTTTCTACTTCATTCTCAAGCTGCCCACAAGATGGACAGTTGACAGCTCTCTATTGTCAATAAATAAGCATTCGTATTATTTTTTTATGTAAGGAGCAAGTAGAAAGGAAATCATTATTGCAAAACCACCAGGAAACACAGAGATGGGTTTATGGCATCAGCAATTGCAGGTTTTAAAATTATATCTAAGGAGGTATGGGAGGAGGAGAGGCTTAAAAACGGAAGACTTCTGAGGAAGAAGTTGGGATTTGAATTGTTTTCTCTCAAGATGACCTTACAGCTGGAGGGTGCTAAGAATATTCAGCTTGGGAAAATTCACATTGTTTTCTGTATCAAGAAGTCAGCTAAGAGAATACTGTAAAGGACTTAAAAAACATTCTTCACAGGTCTAGAAGGAAGGGGGAGAGGCTGATAAGATCGGAGATTGTAGAACACAGCCTTGTGAAGGTTTGATATGTAACAGGCAGGGTTCAGGCCTCTCTGCTTTTTGCCCCTGCTAAGATGAAATAAACTTAGCAGCGTATGTGTCCCTGTTTTGTCAGGAAAATAATGGAATAAATCTTTTCTTTGCACTTCAGCTGTGCATTGTGGTTGTCTTGGCGTTACCCGCGTGTATCCAGTTCATACAAGGTAACAGCTCAGAGAGTAAGTCACAGTACAATTTGTATTTTGTGTGGTATGCTCAGGCCTTACTTGCTTCTGAGATTTTAACAGTTAGAGCAAGGCAAGAAATGAAGGTGCTATTCATTTAAGTTACTTTTATGAACGGACAGGCATGAAAAAGATGGCATTTTAAAGTTCTGGATTAATAATAGTCAAGAGCATCTTTAACAACATAAATTTTATGACTGCAAGTATAAACCATAATGAGGTGATAGAAATATCTTGGTTTTGATTAGATAATGGTAGCAAATTTATGTTTTATTTGGCATGTACTATAGACACGTAAAGCTTTTTTCTGGGAACAAAACATTTTTTTATAATCTTGTACTAATTTTAGGTTTTAAAGGTGAACAAAGTACTTTAAAAATAAACACTCATTGTTACTATGCAGCAGCTGAGAGAAAATAATTGGTGGCATAATTCTGTGCTTTGCTTTGCATTAGTGTATGACTTGAAAGAAAAGTCATGGTTTTTTTGGAAAGAGATGAATATGAATGGTGAAAAATATTTTAGGCATGGTATTTTTAAATTTGCTTTATAAGAAACAACTTTGCATTCTGGAGATAGTTTAATGAGACCATATTCTTCCTTAAATCCACAAAGTCATATAAAAGTGGACACAGAGGAATGGTTATGTTTACGTCTGTCACTATTGTTGAAGTTTCAGTTGGTATTTTACTGTTCCATAAATCCAATAATAAATATAGGGATATCTTTTACAGCTTATGGAAAAGGTCATTACTAAATAAGCAGAACATGGTGATATAAGTCTAGAGAATGAATTCAGAAATTCTTATATTTCACTAAGATTTATGAGGTTGTGGCTTATAAAGCTACAAAGGAGATTAAAAAAAAAAACATGTGAGATGGTACTAAGCCTTGGATTTTAGACCACAAGGCTATCTTCCTTTCATGGTTACTTTAGAGTTTTGAAAATTTTTTCCATGACTGTTAAGCAGTGAAAAATCAGGATTATATAAAATTAAGACATTTTTGGTATTATCATAAAATAATATTTTTGGAAACACTCATGAATCTTATGACACAGAAGAGAGCTGCTCTTATTTCTCATACAGTCTTAGTATGCAGAAAAAAAATCACCAAAATAGAATAAAAGAACATATGCACAGAAAAGTCCCACAAAGGGAAAATGTTTGCATGGCCTTTGAACACAGGGATATATATTACATACATAGATTAAAAATAAACCATTAATAATATATAAGAAAATGTCTCTTAGAATATACATATAAAGAGCAAACCAGATTAAAGTAAAATGGCACTGAAGAGAAAAAGAGAAAGAAGGAAAACATTCTTTCTTTTGTTTTTTTTTTGTCTCCTCCTCTCCTGTGGATATATATATATACTGTAGATCCTTTATGCTTCTCTCAGTTTCTCAGCTTCCTGAGAGTCATAGTTGAATCTGGATGGGAATAAGAAATTTCTACCCAGTTTTCCATCAATAACCTGACAGAACCCATGTTTACCATTTAAATATCTCCAATACATATTGACAGTGGAAAAAAATAAATCTTTTAGATAGCATCATGTAGTTCAACTAGGCACTGGAGGGAGAGGAATGTACTCCCCTTGGAAAAAAATTATTATTTATGTAGTGCCCTAGGTGTACATGATCTTATGCAATAAATCAGCAGCATTGGCCCAATGTGTCTTGCCTCAGAGAGCTGCTAAGTCTGTGTGTCTCAAAACAGTGACTGATTCAGGGAGGGGAAAATTAATCCATGCCTGGAGGGGTCAGGAAATTGCTAATTGGGATGGTAGAGGAGGCAGGAGGGAGGGTGCAGGAGATGCTGGTCAGTGAAATATGTGCAAACACAGCTCCCCTTCTGTGTTTGAGGTACAGAATCACACACCTCTTCTGAAATCTGGAGAAAGCTCAAGACAGAGAGAATATTTACTGGCATTCCCCCCCTGTAGCTATTGCTGGCTTGGTAATAATTCACTTAAACCATGACTACAGCCTAGTTTGAAATGTAGGCTACAAATGTTCATCTACAGCATAGTAAGGGAGCAGCTAAGAATTAAACAATGAACTAAGTATGCTGTGACCTTTTGAATAGGAAGGGTAATATCAGTGTGGTTGTGCTCATGGGAATATAGTTGGACTACCCACATACTTCCAGCAGATTCCTAGCCCCTGTGAGTGGTGATACTTTCATGATCCTTGATCCTTTGCATAGGTCCTTGTTAAGATCTGAATAGTGAGGGATGCTTCTGCCCAAATTAAGGTGTAAACAAGATCATATGCTAAAGTCAATAATATTGATTTATTTAACAATGAATGTGAGGCAGAGAGATAAAAAGAAATAGAAAAGGTGGGGGGAAATGGGGTGTGGGGAGAGAGAACGATCATTGTAACCACCCATGGATCCAGTGACCTCCTGCAGGTCCTTTTCCACCCTGGGCTTCTTGAAGGTAGGGGTCCCTATGTCATTCAAAACTTTTCAATATTTATAGTTCTTGACAAATAAAGAAACTAATGCTCATTGGCTACACAGTTCTCTTGTTCTACTGGTGTAAATTATTCCCTCACTTCTAATGTTCATTAGCCTACATGCTCAGTCTTTCTCTCCAGTTGGTGGGTTTCTTGAGTTGGTGGGTTGTGAGTCAGTGTTCAGATCTTCTCCCTGCTGGAATTACCTTTTACCCAGTTGCAGCTGATTTCCGCACAATTGCCAAGTTGTTTTTCCTTGTGACCCACAAATTGTGCATTCTTTGTGTCAGTTGTCAGTGGTACATTATTATCCCTCAGCTTTGCTAAACTCCCCCTAGGTCAGGGATAGCTCCCAGACAATAGCACCACCTTTATCTTTTCCCAGGCTCGTGCTGTGGTGGCTTGTCTTACAGTTCAAATTCCAGGTATCCATATTTGCGGGGGCTTCAGTGGTTGTTGATGGTCACTGATGTCATCTGTTCCATAACTTGGGGTGATCTGTTTTTGGCTGATGATATGTGTATGAGAAGTAGCTTCTTCACAGTGTTTGCCAGGGAGAGAATTTTTGTCCAGTTGTGTTAACCAGGATGTGCTAACCAGATCTCCCCTCCACCAGGCCTGGGGCTAGTGCTATCCTGTTCTTCCATTCTGTGCTTATCTTATGGCAAAGTCCTTCTGTGGCCTTGTTTGAGACAGGCAGCTGTGCTCTTTAGGTCCTTACGCTTGTCGTTTAGCAGAGGTTGATCAACCACGGATTTGGCTTCTTGCAGTGAATTTGGAGAATATGCCCTCCACCTGCAAATATTTGCTAGGGCAGATGATATTAAGTGGTGATGGGTGTAAATAGATAGAGATAATTGGTGCAGATTGAGTGGTAAATGTTCCCATGTTAGGGTGAACTACACAGATCCACTCTTCCTAGGTGTGCAGCAGTCCATCTATTGTCACTGCAGTTATCTTTCAATTTAGTCATTTAGAATAGTAAATAACCTGCGTAGTCAGGAATACCTAACCTTTAAACTTGGCTTAGTGGCTAATTTTCTGAAAAGTACCTGTAAAATCCCTAGACACTGCTTATTTATAGTTGTTGAGCAGACTAAAATTTCCAAAAGCCTGACTGCATAGTACTGAATTTGCCAAAGTGGTCACTTTCTTCCAAGTGCTATTTCCTGTACACAGTGACTGAAATAGGCTGATGTGTAGTAAGATACTGTTTTTCAGGCCATGGTAGAAGAACAAATGGCTTTCCCAACAGGAACTA
Organism: Cinnycerthia olivascens; assembly: GCA_035048155.1. Lineage (NCBI taxonomy): Eukaryota > Metazoa > Chordata > Aves > Passeriformes > Certhiidae > Cinnycerthia > Cinnycerthia olivascens. The sequence goes on from JAWWMU010000054.1 coordinate 20,436,056, forward strand.
CAAGTTCTATATATTTCTTCCACCCTCTGAAGTCAGTCTTTGCATCTGTTTTAGAAGGGCTGGTGACCAACACCTCCATTGAATTCAGGAAGGACTACAGATACTTATACCTTTTGAAACAGGCTTGAGATATAGTATGTCAGGCAAGAAAACTCAGCTGCTCTGAAAATACATTTTTAGAGATTTTTTTCTTCTTCATAAATATTGTCTCACATGTGCGCTGCAGTGATCCACAGCACAGAAAGCTCTTTGAAAACCTCATACTGATATCAGTACTAGTATTGCAACTGTCACAGTACAGTAAATGCATTGATGACCTAATTAGCTGTAAATCTGTAATATTTTAGCAGCGTGATAATAACCCTCTCCATTATTTACCATCCTGCACACCACTCGATCCTTCAGGTATGCTTGATAGTTGCGGCAGCTTCTGTACTAATCACAGTTGTTACGACATCTTCCCATGTGCTAAGTACTGAATTTTTCAAGATTTACAGTGTGATTTATTACACAGGTATAGTTATACTTAGTTATACATTTTCTTCTTTTTTTTTTTTTTTTTCTTCCTGTATTTACTGCTTGTGTAACAGTTTTACTTTCAAGTTTCATAAAGTAAAGTGTTTGGGAATAATTTAAAGACTCTTAAATTATCAATCACTGTATGGAGTTAAATTTGTATTTCCTTCACATGAAAAAATGGTAGAAAGTATGTAATTTTATTCCTTCAGATATACCTTTGGAAATTCTAACAGCTTGAGATCTCAGTGGTAATACACCAAATGAACAAGCATCTAGTTTGTCCCAATGAAGAAAGCATTTTTGTAACAGCTTTCACAGCTGAAATGTAATTAGAGGTTTGACATCCATTTTATAATGCAGAAAGCTCTTATCACTTGTGTGTTTACAATTCTGTGAATGAGTTGCAAAAATCTTCTGGAAAACAAAGTATAGTAAAGGTTCTATCCTGCTGCGAGTGTTTAATAAGACAATTAGCTTGATTCCATAGGGAGCCCTTAATAAGGCAGGATTTTGTTCAAAGGCAGAACTAAGTGGAGGGCAGCTAGAAGCAGCAGTGCACGGGTTGGGACCTCATCCCAGCACTGTGTGCTGATGCTTCACCTTTCCAATACAGTCAACTGCACTCTACATGTTCAAGTCCCTGCCAACCCTTCTTGAGGCTCAGTTATTTCCTGGTGTCCAAAACAGCATTATGGCTATACTCTGCTGTGTCTTCTTGATCTATTTACAACTCTCTTGGGTTGCAATTATTTCCACAATACATAGTATGGAAGTGAGGCTAGGGGTAACATCAAGATTTGCAAGTAAAGCTGTATTTCAATAATACTTTTAAATTTACCAGTAACTAGGAAAATATCATAAAGACTTTGTGCTCAGGGGGAATTTGAAGCCTGAGTCACGTCTGTTGCTTGAAGCAGAAGGGAGACACAGTGATGGCTCCTAACAAAACACCTCTCCCATATTCTATTTCACTGCTATTAGTGGAGAAACCTACTGCCCAAACAGAGAGAATGTAGAGTCATTAAGTTGTTCTCTAAGCTCCTATTGCCTCTGTGTAGGAGAGTAGTCCACTTTGAATTGTCTTAGTAGTGGTAAATTGGACATCAACTTTCATATGCTCCCCCTTCACCAGAGGCTGAACAGATATGATGCAAGGGCTCCAGAATACTCTCCAACAAGGCAAGCATACCCTTTAAGGGATCTGTCTGTTTGAACGTGGTGGGAGGATTTCATCACGCACTTGCATCTAGAAGTAATAAAGTAGGGAAAGGAAAATTCTTGCAGTATCAAAAAGTAGACACATACCACATCTGGAATTTTGATAAAGGGAAGAAGGCATTTGTAAGACCCAAGAGAGGATTTATTAATCAGGGGTCTACTACTACATGTGGAAGTGGCTATTAGAGATTACAGCCTAGAGTTAATGAAACAGTGCATGAAGGGCAGGAAATCAACATCTATCCCATGATTAGTTCGGTATTATTTAAAGAGAGTAAAAGAGCCCTGGTTCTATCTGTATTCCAACTGTCAAGGACACATTTACTCTTCTGGGATGAAATTTTCAAGCTGCATAAATATGCTCATCAAAGGCTGGGGCACATTTGTTTGCCATTCCCATCAATCTGAAATCAGTTAGATGTGTTTTTGTAAAGTGAAACTGCTCATTATAATTTCCACAGGTGAAAATTGACAGTGTGTGACAGTTTGTTATGATTAAGAGATACAGATTGGAGAGAAACCAAGGCTGTAAAATATTTAAAATCAGGACTAGAACTGTGAAAAAACCTTTAAATTATTTTCAAGAAATAATATTGGAGAGTATCAAACTTTCTTCTGGATTTCAGCAACTGAAGAACTTATCGCTAAGGGAAATACAAACTTGGGCTTTCCTTTTTTAGTGTCACAGGTTGTGTTGCTCATTTGTCTTTGTTTTCCTTAAAGCTGTCCTTTGAAGAAAAAATATTAGCATGATCTAATGCTTTCTGCTGTAAAATGACACAATCCCCAAGGCTCCCAGATTCTGCCAAACATGCTGCAGGAAGGACTGAGGAAACGGGTGTGAACTTCACACTGCAGAACTGTGTGAGACCATGTATCAGAGTCATAGCAATTTACAAAACCTTATTAGACTGTAAAAATGATACTAATCTCTTATTGAAAATACTGTTGGTTGCTCCTTTGGGATCAAGCACATGGATTTTCCTGGTGATTGTTATACAATATCTACTATTTTATTTGAATTTTTATTTATACATTAATATTTTCATTTTATTTCAGGTTGTTGTCTTTCAATTACCTGTTTCTCCAGCTGAAATGCTGAAAAAGTCCCCTTTATGCTTTCCTGAAGGTAAAAGACTGTTCAAGTCTTTGATCATATCTTCAGAGTTCTCCATTGTCCTGATGCTGTGCTATCTGACCTTCCCCTTCAAAGAAATAATGCCAGTCTTCTGTATCTTTGACTTCATGAATCTGTAATATAGGCCTGGAAGAGGTCAGGATTCCATCATACAGCAGAGTCCATAGTCAGTTGCATTGACAAAAGAAGATAAAAGATGGGTACCGTCCCAAGACTCAATTTTAGGTAAATCTGAGGGGTTTTTTTCAGGTGATGTACTCTTAAATTTCCCCTAATTTCCCTCTGTCTTTCTGGAGGGTTATGCCAGGCCCCTTTAGGGAGGTTTCCAGTTGGTTTTGTCTGCTTGATGTTGGCCATGTGTCATCATTGCTGTGTGAACAGTCTGCTTGGGGCAGTCAGTGCTGGCAAGGAAAACCTAGTTTCATCCCTACTGGCATAAAATTACATTTAAATGAATGGCAAGGTGAACAAAATTGAAGAATATTCTCCTTGACATTCAGCTGTTTGCTTTTATCTGGGCCCTGAATTAATTCCTGAAAATAGTAAGTGAAATAGGGTTTATCCACAAAATTATTGATGCAAAGGGTTCTATGGTAATCACTAATTCATGATGGTGCTAATAATGCTTCTGTCTGCTGAATCAGGATCTGGGAAATTAACTGATAGGCTCTCAGCTCCTGTAGGAGTATTTGCATTCTTTCCCAGACTCTTTGTTCAGACCTCAGTATTAAACTCTATGAAACTGAGAGATGGTGTGAAGAAAAGCATATAGAGACATTTTGGATAAAAACTGTAATATTTTAGAAAATATTTAGTATTAGGAACAAACTATTTAGACCCCTGCAGCTGAATCAAGTTCCCTGGAGAGTTACAGAGATAGCTGTTATCTTTAGTCCCCAGTCTATCACTAATTAATCCCATTTCATTTAACTCAGGTGGGAGCTTAGTCATCTTATGTTTTCTGCAAAGTCAATGGAGGGAGAGAGATTTTCTGAAAGTGATTCAGGTTTCCTAAACAAAACTTAACAAATTCAGGGGACAAGGTCTTTTTGAAAAAATAAGTTTCTAGCAATAATGTGTAATTATTACACCATTGAAATATAATTCACAACACTCATGATTTGATGGAAGAGGTCACCTCAGTATTGTCAATATACGTGGGTTTATATTTTCAAATCAACTGACGGGTATTCTACTTAAGTATGAATTAAAGACATCATCCCACATTAATTTAAGACTGGATATGTAAAGGTGTTTAAATGTCTCACTACTGTTGGAATAAATAATTTCTGAAGTTCTGGACACTTACGGTAAAGAAGTTCTATAAAAGTCAACCTTTATTTGATGTACTATTGCATCTTATGCTCGTATATGTTATCTATCATAAAAGTCTCAATTGTATAATTTTTATCCTTCCTCTTTGATTCTAAATGAAATGCAATCAACACAACCATGTTTCTTACCCTTCTGTTAGAGACAGAGTTATTGCTCTGAATTATGTCAGCTGAGCAGTCCAGCTATCATCATACAATGTTTCACCTTGACAAGGTTCTTGTGAAAGCCATTTGGATGCAGGCAAACACAACTTTCATAGAATAATTTAGGCTGGAAAAGACCTCTAAGATCATTGAGTCTATACATTAACACTGCCAAACCCACCACTTAAACCATGCCCCTAGATGACACATGTCTCTTTTAAATGTTAGCAGCCTCCAGCGCTGATAACCCACCCCTTCTCTGGGCAGCCTACTCCAGTGCTTGACAACCATTTTGGAGAAGAAAATTTTTCTAATAGCCAATCTAAGCCTCCTTTGGTCCAACTTGAGGCAATTTCCTCTTGTCCTGTTGCTTGTTACTTGAGAGAAGAGACAGACACCCACCTCAATACTGAGTTCCATTTAGACAGTATGTGTGGCATCTCATTGACTTTTGGGTTGCCTTATATAGCATCGCTTTGTCTATTTTTTTAACTAATCTCCCTATGTTTTTGGTTGAAGGGATCACCAGCAAACTTTGTGCCTGTCAGCTACCTTACACTTGAATATCTTAAGAAAGAAGTGAAACTGGGAATTTACCCAGCTTTTCTTCTATAAAATCTTAGTGGGACTAGAGAAAGAACAACAATTTTTTTCTGTAGACAAAAATCTTTGATGTATATTTCCTTACAAGGCAAAAGCAGTTGTCACCAGGCCTAGTTAAGAACAAAAGAACAATAAAATGGAAAAAAAAAAAAAAAAAAGAAGGCAGGGAAAAAAGTAATCTCAATGTACCAAATAGCTACTTATCTCTTATGCCTTTCCTGTACAAGGTTAATAATGCTCTTCAAGAAGAAAATCACTCCAGAAAAACAGCGCTTTACTGGCACAGTGAAGTGCTCTATTTTTAAGCTTCACAACTCTCTGGCTCATATGATTCCTTTAAGACACCTTACCATTGCCTTACCTCAAAGCCACTACAACAAAACTGATGAGCCTGCAGTTAGGAGAGATGTAAGGAAGAGCAGAAAGTAACTGATTTTTATTTTTTTAAAAATAAATTTATCAGTCCAAGAATTTGTCTGAATATGGAGGATATTCTTTTGGTTTTGTTCAAAAGTTCTTTAGATTTACATTTATACTACATAATGAGGGGCAGACAACCAGCTGCATCAGTTGTCTGTTTTTTTCTGTGTGACATTCATTCAAGCTTCTCTCTTCTCTTTTTTCTACCATAAATCTGCAAAATTCTTAGAGAGGAAGGCGTTCCAATATGTCAGGGTCATTCACATACCTACTCAAAGTCCAGTTTCCCTTTCAATTATTTATGCAACTCTAGCTTTGTGTTTCTTACATATTCATTACCTTTATTGTGGTCACAGTGGTCAGTTTTTTGTGTCTCTTCCTGAAAGATGTTATGAACTGCTTTTATCATACCAGTTCTGCACTCAGGAAAGTTATGCCTAGGTACTGTATTTTCTTAACATGCTCTGTCCCTATCCAGGAATTATGGCTATATGAGAAACAACTGTAAGAGAACATAATTTAATTTCTTTTTATTGATTTGTGTGTCTTTCCACAAGATTAATTTCCTATTACGTTCTGGGCTGCTATGTGTTATTCAGACTCTGAGACCTAGCAGTAAATCTACACTTCTCAGTAACTCTATGCTTCATTTTGTCTTGGCTGAGCTGTTAATACAGTCCTGTCATATATATTCTGCAGCTTTGCCAACTTAATCAAAGGCAGCTTGACTACTTAGTAGGAACTGTTCTAAATGTGTCTCATATGGAAATCACTTGCTCTGACAAGAGAAAATGTCTGAGTTGTAATATCAAAATTTAGTAAAGATTAATAATTTAGTTTGCATTTATTTTGATTGCGAAATCTGTTGTTGCTATTCAGAAGTTTTCTGTAAAGGAGCTTTATATTTTGCAGAATCATAACCCAAATACATTCTCAAAATGTGAAAAATGTATGTCACATAGACTTGTTCTTTTTTTTTTTACATTGTAGTCTTCCCAGTCATATTGTAAAAAGTATTCAAAAGTGACTTACGTAAAAGGAGTGAATAAAATTAGCAACTCAAATCCCGTGTGTTACCCAAACAGTATATATATAATGACCTCAGAATATTTAAGATTTAAACTTAATATTTTTCATGAAAACTGACACAGTTTTTATTTATTCTTTTAGCTTACATGTAAGGCTATATTTCAGCAGTTAATGGTATTTGGAGTGATTATTATTCTAAATAAAAGCAGCTAATTTATCTGTTAAAATAATTCCTTGCTCAGATATGACTGCATAGATGAGGCAGTAGGATGTACGATCCATCTGTTTTATTTTGTTTACATTTTAATTTAACACATTCCCAAGACGCACAGAGAATCACAAACATGGTGAGTTCTCAGTGGATGCTTCATGGCCTGAAGAAGATAAAACCAAGTGATGGGCAAGTAAGACAAATAATGCAGATTGGAAAGAACATCCCTGAGCCACTATTTATGCTTAATCCTGTGCTAAATGTAACTCATCAGGTAAAAAAACCTTGAAATCATTCTGAAAATCTCTTCTTTACTGCCAAAAGCAAAATTCTTCAGTGTTCCCTTGTAGCACATACAAATGGCCTTTCTTATTCTTTTTGAGAAGCGCTTACATGTCCACTGTTTGAAGCAAGGCTTTGAAGTTTTGCTGAAAGGAAAAAAAAAATATTTCTTACAGGAAATTCTCTTTTAGTTCCATGGAACTATCACCTGTTAAACCAAATCACTGGCCCCTGCAGAACAGGCTGTACTAAGAACCTCTGAGCAGTGTGAGATCAGCAAAGGAACAGAGTCAGCCCTGTTATTGATGGTACATCTTTAGCCCACACAACGAGCCACAGATTTCCTCCTTATTCCTGCCCCCACTGTGCCTACATATTATTGTACAAACTTCAGCTGCAGGATTACCTGCTTTGTTGGGTTTTTTCCCAAGTGACTTTCCATTCACAAGGCAAGATACGTATAAATTGGAATTAAATTAGTGTTGCTCTTACATGTTATATAAAACTTTGGATTGCTCTGATTCTAAATGTCTGACTATACAACATACTTAACTTGTAATTGTTTGCTTGTGGACATATGTAAACATGAGGATACAAGAAAATATGAAATAAAATATTCTGATATCTTTATAGACTTTGCTGCAGTGATTGCATAAGGTACCAAGGATGTTCATTCTCATTATTCTGTTTCAAAAACAACAAAAAGACTGCAGGAGCAGAAGTTCTGAAAGGCAGCTTGTTAAAGTCTGCTATTTTTCTTTCTGCTCTCAAGTCTCTGAACTAGCAGCAGGTTATTTTATATTTATATGCCCTGGAATTTCTTTTGACTTTTTTTCAAATTGTGAGCAGTTTTCAAGGCTGATCTCAGGACTGGAGGGACAATTGCACTTTGTAGGTTTAAGAAGTCATTTATTATTCAACTGGATTTAAAACATGCTGACATGGCTGATTATAAAGATATAGTTTAATAGGATAATTTTCAGTAATATAACTAAAACTTTTATGATAGTTAATTGCATAAGTCTGATGTAAATTTTAATCAGTTAAGACTTTCTGTTGTAAGCTGATTCAGAGATCCTTGACCATCTGCACGGTTCATTGTAATACAGTAGATTATGCACTTGCATACACAGGGTGCAGTATCCATGGATTTACACTCATTAATTTTCCCCTAGATATTTGAGTACTTGGGTAATACTTCTCATGAAAATGGATTCAGAGGTTTTCCTTCAGAGGAGAGATGCAAGAAACTTAGAGTTATAGAGAGCCTCAGAGAACCAGGATGATACCCCAGAGGTTGATAAAAGCCTGCAGAGAAATCTCTTCTAATTGTCACAAAGGTGATGATATATCCAGGGTGAAAACTGGTATGTCTCCTTCATTGCCTATGCACTCTATAGCCTAAAAGACTTGAGGCAGGCATTTGAGGAACTTGTGCAGGGTAATGATCCTTATAATACCATCCTTTTAATGATGATATTTTAATAAGAGAAATTGTTTTATGATTTGTAGGAGGACTTTGGTAAAGTAAGATGAAGGTAAACTATAGGCACCTGAATCCTAAACTGGCAGTCAAACACACTCCAGCCTTTCTTCCAACTGCAATCTTATGAGGGAAACATCTGGCACTCTATGTGCTGAGCATCCCACTTCTCACTTGCTGTCTCAGCCTGAATGCTGAGACTTGGGGGTTCCCCTGAAGTGTCATTTGATATACTCAGTCTCAAGGAGTGAAACAGATGCTTCCCTGCTGAGAGGTCAAATTCCCTAAGAATTAGATCCAACAGAAAGGGATTTATAACATTCGTTGAATGATGGAGAACACCATGTGCCCATCACTTGAAAAACTTGTCTGTTTTCTAGGTTTAAACATTAATTCATAAATATATTCTGGACTGAAGTACCAAATATTCCAGTAAAAGCAGCCCTGGTGCAGAAAACCTAATATGTCATCCTTGGCTTCCATTTCAATTACTGTTTCTCACTCAAATTCAACTTGAGAAGACTCAGATCTGACAGATTATTTGCAACAAATCAGGAACCCATTATGCATTTGACAGAGTTGGGTTTGAGGAGATGATGTTTAACTATGTCTGTAGGGCTTATACCTGCCTATGTCATGTGTTTATAACATAAACAAGAGAAAATAACATAAGCAAGAGGTTTAGGGGACAGGATTTCCAACCTGACCTTAACATCCTTGGTGTTCTTTCTTATGAATTTGTGGTTAGTGCATATATGTTTTACCATATGCTTGATCTTACTGGCTTTGATAGGAATAAACACTGGCAAATTTCATTTATCCTCTTATAATATTGGGGTTGTAGTCAGGAGCATTTCTATTGATTTTCACTATCTTCCTTCTATCCAGTGATAGAGAAGTACATAGGTTTTTTTCACAAAGGCTTGCCCTGCTTTGCCTACCTTATGGTGAAGCAAATGACCTCAATTCCCTTTTTGTCCTAATCCCAACATAAGGACGAGGAGAAATGATCTTTTCAAGGGAGCTGAGATCCATTGGTTTGCCAGCCTTCAGATCTTCAGAAAACAGATTGTTACTGCAGATTCCCTGCAAGAGGATTATTCTTTAGAAACATTTTTCATCCAGCTGCAAAAGCATTCACTTTTGGTTTCCTAAGATAAGAAAGGGGTTGTCTGAGGTGAAAAATAAGAGTGTAGTAAAATAAACCCTATATGGCACATAAATTCCTTCCCTGTTGGATAAAAGAGGAAGATTGCAAAATGTGTGTGCACAAATTTCAGCCCTTATTAACTCTCTAGACCCATCTGGCACTTTCCACTTTGTTTACAATATGTTTAAAAAACTTGGGCAGTTATAATGGAAAGTTTTAAGACTGATTTTTGCAAAATTATGAGCATTTGGAAGTTCAGGTGATGTCAGTGGAAGGTGATGGGTTCACAACAAACGTCAAATCAGTCCCACAATGAACAAATTATTTCCTGTTATTTTCCTGTTAGCAATGTGTCCTTATGAGGCTTTGTGAGTGTGAATGGGATCCTGGGCCTACTGTCTCATTTATTCCAGTCTCACAGTAATGCAAATCCCTTGACTTTTACTGGGTTAGTCTTGACTTATATCAGTGTAATGGAACTTTAACAATATGCCTGTTAGCTGCACAAGGCCTTCAAAAGTGATGTTTGTTTCTTCTCCTATCTTAGTTGATATGCAGGAAGCAAGGAAAAAAATATTTGTATTATCAATTATTCCATGGTAATAGTCCTTGATCTTGATCAGAATTCTATTCATGTTATAAGGGGAAAAACAGCTTAGACAACATTCCGTAAAATTACATAACTGTGTCAAATTGTCAAAGAACAAAGTCAATAGCAGTCATAAGTGAATACAGGTCTGACTGTTTAGATGCCTTTTACAATGATTTAAGTGAAGTACAGAGTGCACAGAAGCATCTCCTCGATAGGCAAATGATACATACACTTTCCACCTACCTACATTAATCATTAATAAGAAAAACAATATGGAGTTTCATGCTTTATCTTTTCTTTCACTTGATAGTCAAAGAGCACCTATACCATGCTCATTTTATTTATTTCCAAGAGGTTGAGAAAAGTTAACACTGGCATTATAATTTAAGTGTTTCTCGCACTCAGACACAATGAATATACAGAATTGCAATCACACGGAAGAAAAGTAACATATGAGAAAGAATAAAAGAGGAAAAATTTGTGGAAATCAAAATATCAGACAGCCTTCTGGGAAAACTTCCCATCATGTGGAGAAAAATATCCTTATTAACACTGAATGCTGAGCCAGGATAAACTTGCTCATAGTGCTCTCACTCAGCAATGTACAAGCATTTGTCCTGGCTGACCTTAAGAGAGTTGCTGGGACATGAAGCATTTCATTATCTTTAAGCTCCAGTTATTTGTAATGAAACTCAGGGAAGGGTTATATCGCAATCATCTGTCACAAAGATTTATATTCCAAATTAGAGTTAACTACAATATATTTATGATTTAACAGATCGTCTTTCCTATATTATAATGTCAATGCTGGACATTCCATGCTTCATTGGTCTCTCTCATTGGAAGATTTAAGGACTAATAATGTCTGTAGAGGTCTATAAATCATGCCCTTATTTAATTGGCATTTTTTTCATCTTGAGGTAAAACAGAGCTGGAAAATGTACTGTGGCTGACCTGGCCTGACTTCATTTCCCTGTTAAAGGGCATATACTCCTCTCCCCTTACTGTATCAAGTGAAAAATGTAGCTGTACCTTATGAATTAAATATATTATGAATAAATATATATAATTATGAATTAAATATATTTAAATAATCCTGGAGCCAAAATCTTTCATTGGTGATTTCCCTCATTTTTTAAGTGTTATTTATAAGGAGAGTACATCAATAACAGTTATTGATGGTTATTAAACAAATGTATAAAATACCCCACTGATCATTCTCTTCTGGTAAATAAGATTTTACTTGAAAGATATTCAGAAACTGTATAATGTCTGGCCTGAAATAGGCTGTTCAATTAAGGAACTTAAAACTATATCTCACTTCTGTGTGACACACCAATCCCATCAGTTTTGCTCTTTGCTTAGCTGATTTTCATTGCTTCCATCTGAGCCACTACATAAAAAACCAGGTATCTTAAGTCAGCAGTTGTCTATCTAGAAAATAGAGTAATTCTCCTGAGGCTGAGAGAGAAAGGGGCTACTGAAAATCTTTTATCTGGCAAAGAAGTACACAGTGTCTATAAAGAATGCAAAATCTCCACCATGTCTGCACACCGGAAAAATCTTCACTGAAAAATTAATTTGAACAATTGTCTTTCAGGCAAAGTCTCTCTTGGAATACAAGTGACTGGTAAAGATAATTTTCAGGTGTGAAAGGGCATAAGAGACTGGGTTATGCCAAGATTAATTTAAACGTTTTTTGTAAATGATCTGGTAGACTCAATTAATTCAGTAATTGTATCAACATTACATGGACCCTCGTGTCCATAAACTGTCTAATGGTGCATGCACAAGTCATTGCCACATGCCCTTGGTGAATTTCCAGGATTTCAGGAAGAATGGAGCCAGGGTAATTCCAAAATTTTTGGGACATTGAACAGCTATTTTAGAAAGAACTTTTTCCAAGGGGAATTTTCTTTATCATTATTCAGGCTGAAATTTTTCATATTTACAACGGAGGCTTTTATCAGTGTACTGGAGAGAGGAAAATATCCAAGAAAAACCACCAGTCTTCTTACATGTGCAGACTAATTTGGGTTATGGACAGGGAATAAAAAACCAAAATCTATTTTGCTTGGGGGAAAGTTTTCTCAAAGTAATTCTACAGTAGAAAATAATTTGGAAAGAGTAGACATATTATAATGGTCCAGAAATCTGTTTTCAAGAATAAGGACAAGTCATCCAGAATAGACATATTATATTGCAATACTTTTCAGATATTCAATTCTTGATTATCCACTCCTTTTCAAGGTCCAGAGCTACATTTAGAAAGACAAGTTGTGCAGTTGCTCCAAAACATTAACACTCAGAACAAATCAAAATTATTTAATACTTAGGGAGGTGTAATAGCACATGTTTCACAGAAAATGAAGTGAAAACATAGAGCTTAGTCTAACCACAAAATGCTTAGTGGAATCCAGTTAGCCAGTGGAAATAAACAGCCTTCCTTAAAATTGAAATTTCCCATTTCTAATATAGAAAAATATGACTCACTGGATACTTCCTAAGCTTTCACAGCAAAAAACATAGTATTTAACCATCCAGTAATTTCAAGTCAACTATCATAAGCCAGTAGCATTTTTTAAGTCCTATCTCTCTCTTCAAATAACTAGTGTTAAAATCTCTAACCTGCAGCACATAGACAAGGTGTAGAGAATTTTAATAAAAGCCTTCACATGGCAGTAATAGACGATGACTATCTAGGTGAAAGTGTTCATAAATGAAAATTCACTCCAAATTAATTCCCATACCTGTGACTAGGATGGGATAATGGTGTGTGTCATATTAGGTAAGCTGGTCCTTGGCCAAGGCTGTCAATGTTTGCCACTGTTATCAGATTTTTGTGTTCATTTCCATAGGGTGAGGTTTCTAATTATGATCTGTAATGATAAGAAAATTTTCGTTGACAGTGTCTCCAGAGAAGTGCTTTGATTTTTATGTTCAGGGAGGTATAATGCCAATCTCCATTTATAAGGAAATAAGAAATTCAGAAGTCTAAGACAGGATGCTGCTTTCTGCAGTCTTGCCAGTATTGCTCCAGCAAAGAATAACTCTTTAGGTCTAGTGAGTGAGTGATAGATATATTCAAATTTGCAGCTTAATAGCTAGGAAGCAGAAAAATTCAATTAATTAACTAAGTTCTTTAGAATGAAGGATTCCTTATTATTTTTGTTTAGTTGAAGTATTGAGCTATGCTGTTTCCAATACTCACTGGCATGTCCATTTCTTTTTGTACAGTTGAAGTCTGAACAGCAAGAATAATTCTGCTAACTAAACTCTCAAATGGAGTGATTTACTTAAGTGCAAAAAAATTCTAATGGTTTTGTTACAAACTAAATTATTACTCGAGACAGATATCCTAAAATAGGTGCATTTTCTTTGTCTCTTTTTTCTTTCTCTCAAGATCCTGTTTTCCATTTCAATGATACTTATGAAATAGAAATTGCAGTAGAGCATATTGACAGCTGCTCCCACAAAATTGCATCTGAGGCCTGGAGTCAGGGAGAGCCCATGTGGTGATGAGGAGCAGGCACCCGTCTGCCTTAGATCTGCTAGATGCATCCCTATGGAATCTACTATGGTTAGGTTTTTTTTAAAATATTTCAACACAGTGACTCTCCAAAACGATGTTTTGCTGTGCTCACAAGAGATTGTGCCTTTTCTCTGCAGTTCTCTGCCTCTCCATTCAGGATGTGCCAAAGTGAATTCACTTCTCTCAAAAAGCTTGGGAGACTCTTCCATGGTCAATGAAGGCTGAGTGGCAGCTGAAAAGTGCTGCCATAGCATGGCGTTTGGTGATTAAAATAAGATTACGTGCATCTGAGCATGCTTAAATGAAGCTGGAAAATAAGTCTGATCTTGTTAGAAGGATTCAGCCTGAACCTTATCAATGAGGTGGTGGTACCTAATTTCCAGACAGCCACTTCAGGGGCCCTTTCTCCAACAGTTCTAAGAGATTTCTCTGTGAGATCCTATTCTCCATGTTCCCTTGCTGGAAATTGATGCAGTGCCCAAAGTCCACAACTGCAGATAGGAATGGCAGTACAATAGAATATCGTCTGGAGGCCAAGTTTGCCTGAATATTTGTAATGGGAAGAGAAATTAACACAATAGTTTTTGCTTCTTCAGAACTCCCACTAAGCACAATTCTTAGGGCAGGGACCATTAGTTTTAATAGCAAATAAGTGAACACTACAAGTCTTCAGTATTATTGATGTAGAACTCCTTGTTGTAGCTGAAATCCTTATTTTTCTCTACATAGAAAAATGTTGATATTTCTAAAATATGCAGCACTGACTTCAGCTTTTCAACAATTTACCATGTACATTTTTTATTTTGCATACCAAATGCTTAAGAAGGCCAGTGGAAGCACACTGGTTATTGTTTTGGACCACAACTATGTCACTCAACTTTCTTTTCGCTTAGTTTGTGTAATGGATAAATATTTTAACACATAGGTCAGAATTCAAGTCTGGATAACTGGCTATTGCTGGTTAGTCAAGAATTAATAGAGACAAGCAAAGAGGCACCAGTCTTTTTGGCAAAATTATTTACTAGCTGTTTCTATGCTTCTAGTGTCTTTTCTGCTGTTGGAGAATGTTTTTGGGTCTTTGGGCACGTTGTACTGCTCAGACACTAAGTATGGCCTCAAATTCATCTTTAAATCTGCACTGTGTGAACACAGTGAAAACATTTTTTTATTTAAAGTAGTCAGAGACAGAAAGTCTCTGAAAAAATAATTCTATCTGCTTGCCTGAAACTGTTTTAAGACCATACAGAATACTTAGCAATGGCATATTTAGTTTATTTCCAGAAACAATTCAAGATTTCAGTTTCAACCAATAAATTTTTACAGCTAGCTATTAACTTTTGAGATGTCAGTGATTGCTTTTGTGTCATACCAAGTAAACTCAAGAGTGACAGAATCTGAGTTGATAGTCACCTCTTTAACATGGGAAATATTTGTTCTAGATATTTTGCCCAGCTTTTCATTCTACACCTTACTTTCACTTTGGTTACACACAAATGTTCATTGATGTGAAAGTAAATCACGAGTAATTTTTTTCAAGGTGATATTTTTTCAATTTATCAATATAGTAGCATTTTGAAATGGTCCAAGAGATATTTAAGAATTAAATTCCCATTAGCTTTAAATGCAGTCTTGAAAATAAGAGTGAAAATTCTAGTTAATTTTAGTGATTTGGTAAATCTTACCACAGGTTCTGGGTTTTTGCATACCCTTTATCATCTTTGACAGACCTGAACAGACTGTTCATGCCACTGGCACTTCTATTTGCATGAGGTGGTTTTCTGAGGCTCCTCTTCCCCACAAATAAAGAGGAAATACCTGCAGAGAGTGAATCAGAGCAGCAGCCTAACTGTGCGTGCTCTGATCCCTCTGCTGGAGGAGTGCACCTCTCTCATGCCATTCATGGACCTGCCTCCCCAGTCCAAAGTTAGCCTGCATGCATCTTACCTGCTTATTTTTCTTGTGAGTTTGGTACTTCTGGACTCATAAAAAATTTAAAACTTTTTGTCAGAGTATTTCTGGTAAATTCAGTAATGTGATTCTCCCCTTTTATTGTAGAAAACACAGTAGTCACCTCCCAGACTTGGGCATGCAAATGAAAACAATGAAGATTATTGTGTGAAAGCAATGAAACTGCCATACCCGGCTCTAAAAGAAACTAAAATATTATACAGATTTGACAAGAAAACGTACCTTTATTTTCAAACAAGTTATAATTTTGAAGGAAGATGATAAAATGGTATTAGAGAAAGAAGGGGAAAACAAGCTGGCAAATTACCACAATGGGATTTTATTTCTTCAGATTCCTTAATTAGCATGCCTTGCTGGTTTTGTTTTCAGTTCTCTTGTTTCTTGTTCTGTGATATATCTTCACTACTGGTAGCAAGAAAATTAATTGCTTCTAAAGCTTATACAGCAGAAGTTAGAGACAATCCATTAAAATTTAATAAATCCATCACTCCTTCCTCTTTTTCACTTATAGTTTTTAACGAATATTTACACTTCCCATGGTTTATCTGTGCTTTTTTGGTATGCAGTCTTCCCTGAAATAATGAACTGTTCAAAACAAAACTTTAGTCTAAAATATTTGGCTTTCTAGTTGGTATATTTTATTGTGTTTTGTCTAACAAATTTATTGTTCTCAGTGGGCCACTCTGAACTGTTTTGAAGGGTGCACTGTGAAGAAGAAAAATCTGAGAGGTATGTGAGAAATGATTGTGGCTTATCTAAAAGGATCTCTCTAATTGCATGTTCTCAAGATAAATGGAAGTTCTAGGAAATTATGGTATGAGGAAAAATAAAGCTCTGAACAACAGGTGAAGCTGTCACATTCCATCGCCTGCAGTACTAAAATATTAACTATGCCTGCCAGGGTGCTTCTCCTCTGTTAATAAATCATTATGTTTGACTCTGGTGAAGTATTCCTGTATAACAAAACAGACCATGTCTTCAGAGGATGATGTCATTGTCTTTCAGATCAATGTCTAATCACAATTCCTTGGTTTGTCTTAAACATATTTTGTACAGAACTCTTTGCTATTGTCAGGTATTGGATGGAAATTAATTACTCTGACAGTTCAGTGGCAGAAGCCTCTGATATTGTTATACTGAATTCAATTGACTTTCCACAGGATAAGTTGTTTTCTGCACTGCTCTTCTTAGCACCACATCTCCTAAAGATCAAATTGCTGTCTAAAATTGCCAGTTTACTAATTTGATTTTTTTCCTTATGCTGCTAAGATAATTGATCTTCATTGTTAGATCATTTCCTTCCTGAGTTCAAATTGATGATAATTAGATGCAAGAACTATAGAGAAAAGACCAGCTTTAGAGGAAAATCAATTGCAAGTGTATGGGTGGATGATAATTTTAGTTACATTATCACTATAATATGTATCTATTCAAAAGCTCTTTCTAGATGCAGAAACAATTTGAAAAAGGACATTATAGAGAAAACTGAGGTACTGGGGTTTTCTAGGGTATCTGCTAGAAAAAAACAATTGAAACAGAGAGCAACTTTTTTCAGAACAACTACATTTCAAATGTAGGTAGGAAGATTTTTGTTTACCTTCCATAAGACCATTTCCATATGGTCACTTCTATATGACCATTAAAATTTTGACAACTGCCCCTAAATCCCTAGAGTTTCTGGGGTTGTGCCCAGTTTTAGAAAGAACTTCTGTCAGCAGATTCCCAGATTCCATTGTCATGTCTTGCCCGCTGAATGCGAGTCTCAGTATGATTTACCCCCTTTCACACTCCTCAGTAGCAGTGCATAGATCAAGCATGTTTTTCATGCAGGTCCCTGATATCTGCCCCTCTTCAGGACCTCACAGATCAGACAGGAATTTTCTGCATGTCCCTATCTGCCAGATTCTGATGCCCAAATGGGAGTGAACAGGGATGTGCTGTAACCAGGACCCACCAGAATTCAGGTGCTGAAAAACCACTCCCCGTCCCATGCCTCAAGACCTTCCCATGATTGCTGTGTTTAGGAGCCATTCAACAACTGATGAGATATCCTTCCCATGATCTTGTGGCAAGTGAGCTATTTTCCTGTATCAGCATTTTTTCAGCTGAGAAGTCTGAATTCACAATGTTTATGTGCTTGAAACCTCTTTTACTTGTACAAGCTGACTAGAAAGAGACAGGTCTAAACTGAGATTGAGAAGAAAATCAACATTTTGTAGCATTTCATATTATGGAGCAGGTGAAATAGCTCTGTCAAATCATTATAATGTGATATTTTTGAGAGCTAGAAATAGTTTTAATCATATTTCTGAAGGATACAGCCATTTTAAGACATTTTAAAATAGGCCAAGTTAGCTTCAGATTATGTGCCTATATCTAAGAACTTTGAGGACAGACTGGGAAAGACCCCCTTTTCTGAAGTATCTGTTCCTAGCTAATCTCAGAAGGATGTGAGCCTAGATGGTTCTTTTATCTGACACAGTATAACAGTTCTTGTGCACTCAAGATAGGATGGGATTCACTGTATTTACTGAAAATTTTCTCTACTCCTTCCCATATTTTCTGGTTAAACTTCTAGAAATGACATTGTGCCCCAAAATCTTTAAAGAGATGAACACTAGCCCTAAGGAAGGTGCTATTTTCATACACACAATGAAACACCTCCTTTCTTCTAAGAAACTGGAATGGGAATGACTCAAGGAGTGTCACATTCTGTCTTTCTGCAGGTAATGTTAAATTCAGCCAATGGCCTTACTTATTTCACCGGCCTTTCCATTAATTATTAATTATAGGTCCTTAAAGAAAGAACAGCTGCTTAAAAACTTCCAGAGTTACACCAATTGCAATGAAAACATAGCAAATTAGCAGCACAGTATATTAAGGAGGGGATTCCAAAATCCTGAATTTTTGTACCTTGCATTGTTAGTGATAACAAATTCCAAAGTCAGAGTAAAAATAACCTCCTTCTGCATGAACCCTTTTCTCCCTCTGGTAAATGACAAGATATCTCCTTCTCTTGTGAAGAAAAAATCTAATATGGATCTAATTTGGAGGTATCTTCTTTGGCTCAATTTATCACCAGTGTCTTTGCCATTGTCAGCATGAGACCGCACATCAGGACTGATAAAATATTTTCCTTCTGGCTGGCATACTGTGTTCTGAAAGTGGAACCAAATACATCACAAATAACTACCTTTTTATACTAAACTACCATTTTACACTTTCTTTATTATAATGCACAACTAAGAATATATAATTTAGGCTAGTTCTGAGTATCCTTGTGCTCTTTGTCTATGAAAGATATCTGAATATAATATTTTGATATGAAGTACTTCCTTCTCCTTCTTTCAGGCAGGGAATATTGCATTAAATAGCTGGCAGATCCTTGTCACAGCAGCACTACCATGATACTCTGTAATTTCAGCTTTGATGTATTTTTCATTAAGGAAGCACCTTGGTTTTGAAAAAGATCCTAAAGCCTTCTAAAAACGGTTACATATTAAAACACAAATTAGATATAAAGATATAAATTCTCATGTGGATACATCTTTCTGTGGATGAGGAGATGGGGGAAATTAGAAACTACTTGTTTGGTTTTAAAAGAAGATTGCAAAAGGAAAAAGGATAGGAAAGGATATGAGGATTTTAGGGAGCTTTAAGAAGCAAACCGGAATCTCAACATAATTGTTTTTGGCACTTTACCAATAAGGATTGGGAGTTTATGTTTTAGGAAAATCAGAGTGAACAGCTGTCAGCAGATCCTTACACAAGAAAGATAAGCCAAAGCTATATATCTTCTAGGTAGTTCTCAAACCCTCCCTTGAAATCACACTGTCACCATAGTAACCTTATCATGGCTAAATGGTGCCTAAGTGTTCCACATTACCAGAGCATCTTCTTGATCCCAAAACTTTGACTTTCTTGGTTATTGAGTCTCCTGGCTTAAGGGGAATTTGATTATTCTCTGAAATGAACATGTATGAGTAAACTTTAGAAAACAGAAGGAAACAATCAAGCTAAAATAAAAGGCTTTACATAACTGATTAGAATAAACTGTCCAGAAAAGGTACAGATATGGAGAAGTCTATAAAATTGAGCCACAATTGACCAGAAAAATTTCTAGTAAGTGCTGTGAATCCAAAGGGTCTTATGGTGAAGTACATGTTGTGGTTACCTGCTAAAATGATAATTTCCCTCCTCCTTTTCCAAGGTTACCAAGCACAGTTTACATGCTGCAAGCTGGAGGCTGCCAGCAGAAAAACCAAATTAAATTAATTCAGCATGTTATTTCTCAGAAACCTCTTGGGACATTCGGAGTACAAACCCTATAAAACCAGCAGGCAAATTTTGCCTGCCAGGTTTTCCAGGTTTTTTTTTACTTCACAGCTGCTGCTGCCGCCTTGCTGGGAATGGCTGGACAACACCCCATCAAAAGTCAAGTATTGTGTAAATGGATGCATGACCCCAGTCTGGGACAGACGTGCACACATGTTCACACACACACATGTGCCAACACACGAGCACACCAGGGGTCATGCAAGGAGACATCGCAGCTGAAGCTCCAGTGCATGCACGTGGATGCAGCTTCAGGTGGAAATCACAGCTTAATACACACATGCAGCTCCCTGAGGGACCGGATGCATTTTTCAGGTCCTGTGCCTGTGCTCATTTCATAATGCTCAAGGTTCATGTTCAGTGAAGGCACAAGGAGGCAGCCAAAACACCGAGTCTCTCTTTCACGTGCCATATCTGCAACATATCTTGCTTTAGCATTTTTGTCTTACTGAACTCCAGCAAATAAATGCTCAAAAGGAAAATTAATCTTTCTTCCTTCGCCTTCAATCAGAATAAGGAAATATTTCACCACAGTTTTGAAAGTTTCATCAAGCCTTTGAACAAAATTGAACCTAGGTTTTATGGTATTTCAAAATTTAAAATGCAGAAGAAGGCCCTTTGAAATTTTGTTGATCAAAAACATTAAAGGGCCACAAAACCTCTTACAATTTTTATTTATAGTTCACATTTAATTCAGGTTATTAGGGGAAGTTATAGATTACTATACCCTGCTGTTATAAAATGCATATTTATAAGGTTTAGATGAATAATTTACAGGACCAATGTACTCCTCTGCTTCTGAAAAAATATTTGCAATCAGATCATGTTTTGGGGAATTTCTTTGTTGCTTGAGATTACTCAAACAATGTATTAGTGATTAAAACTTCTATTCTGTGGCTTGCTGGTTCTCAGAATATTTGATATTCTAGTTGTAGTGTTAGGTCAGATAAGTCATGTGCTGCTATTTCCTTGCTCTGATTTGACTGATAAAAGAACTTTTCTAAAATAAATTGCCATGTAGGAGGACAGAATATTCAGCTTCTGTGAATGCTTGTGCATGTGATTTTGAAAAACATTTCTACCAGAGTGATTTGATAGTATAAATATTTGAACAAAAGAAATATAATCCAATACTAAACATGCCATAGCAAAATATGAACAATTTTTTAAAAAAACTTTTTTCCTCTATATTTTCTCAACTTGAAATAATTAGAAAGAAACTAGAGAATTTTTTGTATCCCTTTTAATGAGACTAGAATCCAGCTTCTATTCTGCTCTGACAGATCTATCTGCTAGTCTTTATTTCTTTGGAAAACTCAATAGAGTGTTTGCATCTGTATGTACCTCACTTCAGAAAAATGAGCACATTCTCTTTGCTGTACTCTAAGATGTTTCCAAGTGTATGACTTAACCCAGTCATTTCACAAGGAGGAAAAGGGCCATTAATAGCATCTCTTCCAAATGAATAGTTAAGCCACAAGTGCAAATAATATTTTTACCTCTCACTGCTGAGACTCAGGAAACAAACTTCTATTGATGATAACTGACAAAATTAACAATATTCCTTCAATTTTATTGCCCAAAGGATATGTAACATGGCACAGAAAATGGAAGAATTATTTTCTGAGTTTGAGTGTTGTTCTGCAGGTCCTGCTCTGTCTTTTCTGTTTGTGCTTTTTTTTTTCCCTGGTTGTGACCTCTGGCAGCTGGTTACAGACTTTTGGAAGATGGTATGCTCAGCTTTCCAAGGAGTGGAACATCATTCTAAGATGGAGAATGGATGTTCAGCAGATGAGAGACTAAGCCAGGGCTCAGCTTCTCTAGTTTCTGTCGATGGCCCTACCTCAAATCTCTGTGTTAATTTAGGAATATCACGTTCTCTGCTTTTGTCTGTAAAACAATTAAAGTAATGCTTCCCTATTTTTGGCAAGAACATCAAGATGTTAATGTCATGGTTTTCTAAGTGATAGAAAAAGACTGTAGAATGAATCCAGATGATAAAGACAAACAAAACCTTCTGCACAGATGCCATTGTCTGACTTGGAGGATCAGTCATACTATCAATCTCTAAATGTCAAACTGTCAGTATTGCATGAAACAAGAATTTCAGAGTGTTGTAGAGTGCAATACGTTTTTCTAGCACATAAAAATGTTTTTATGAAATCCTCCTCTATACTAGCTGACATTCTAATAAAAGCCACTTAAACATGAAGGGTTGTTCTCTAGTCATGCAACAAAGGCAGGTGGTACAATGAGCCATTTCTCTCTTTTGTGACTCTTCATTACTAATTTTTCTTCTGTCCTTGAATAATAAACATCCTTTGTGAACTTTCAGGAGGAAGAGCAGCCTTCCTTAGGTGACCTAGGTTTGGAGTACTGCAGAGAATTCTCTCTACAGATGGGAAGACACTCTGAAAACTTTTGCAAAGGGCAGTAGAGTGGCCGTCCTCCCCAAGGCTCTGCAAGTTGCTGTAGGAAGGATGAGAAAGAAGCTCTTTGTGACACCCACTATTTACAATGCCCTTCTCTGTGACAGTCACCTAGCTAAGAAAATTAGATGGAACATGATGAGCTGGCTCTGTCATGTGAAGTTGCATAAAGTTCCAGGCTATTTTCATGAAAACTGGCTCCAGCTGCTTACCTGAAAGAAATTGACAGAATGAGAGCATTAAAAATGGGTATTCTTTAGAAAAGATAATGATAGTAAGAGTCTTATATTTTATATTGGACTATGTAGGTGGCAATAACATTAACTGCTAGCAGGTAGCATTTTTCATAACAGGGTCATGAGATAGTTTACTACTGGAAATCACTGCTATATTCAAACCCAAATGTATGCATGTCTTTGCCCTTATGGCTTTGATCACTTTAGAGAAATATATTGATATGTATATACACACATACACAAACATATGTATATATACACACACATATATATAAATATATATATGATGTGCATGTATATATCTACGTGTGTGAAGGTGGCATGCATATTTGGTGAATAAAACAGAAACGTAGAAGCCCTGATGTGTGCTGATTTTCATCCATTTCCTCTTTGGAAAAGAACCAGTATATATCTGGGAGGTAAATAGAGTGTAGTGATCTATTTTTGCATGTGTGTGTGCATGTGTATGTGGAATACATAAAAATAATCATCCTCAGACTAATTCCTATGTGTGGGAACATACCCCAGATGTTCACCTCTTAAGCCTTTAGGCTGACTGCTCCCACTCCGTGGGAGAAAGGATGATGGAATATGTATGAGCTTTTCCCTCAATTCTGTTTGTTACAATGTCAAAGTACTGGCAGCTGTCCTAGTGGAGATAGGAGTAAATCTGGCAGACCATAGTCTAAAATTAGTTCTCCCTACATGTAATTGTCCTATTTTTTAATTTTTTAGAAGAATATTTTTTGCATTCATCCCAGCCACACCAAGCTTGTACATGTACATATAACCACCACAGCTTTGCAAGCTGCTGAACTTTTTTTGTTTGGTGAGGCGGATGATTAGAAGTCCACTGTTTGAGGTTTTTTAATTTCATAGGTGTTCGTAGGCAAGTATTTCCATAAGTTTAGGGATATTTATTGTGTTAGCACAAAAAATGTGTTGCCCTCAATGAACTCTGAAATTTTGTTTCTGCATTTAGTGACTTAAAACAGAATGAAGGCTGTGAGGGATGTTGCCTCTCAATCCATAAGTGGTACAACAGAATGATTCAGATCAGACTCTTGCATTACACTTATAAATCACTCTTGGCCATCTGTACTTCTGGGCTTCTTGATATTTTTCTACCTGAAAAAAAATACCTTCAAATTGAAATGATTTGTTCTTCCAGTAACCGTAAACCTTGCTGTTTTCAGATTTTTTGGAACCAGATCGGAAGAG
>JAWWMU010000054.1:20459908-20482137 GCA_035048155.1 Cinnycerthia olivascens
AAAATTCTGCTTCTTTTTTTTATATATTCTCTATTACTCTGCAGAGACTACCTGCTCAAAAGTCATGGATGAGACTTAAAAATTATTATATTTCAGAGGAAAAGTAAGATCATATTGGTTTTCTTTTGCTGTGACTTTATATGATTTCTCAGGGTAAACTTCCTACTTGCATGAGCATCTAACCCATCATTATCTGCGTGTGCACACACTCACACCTACACATATCACAAGCCTAAC
The DNA here is from genome assembly GCA_035048155.1 of Cinnycerthia olivascens. Lineage (NCBI taxonomy): Eukaryota > Metazoa > Chordata > Aves > Passeriformes > Certhiidae > Cinnycerthia > Cinnycerthia olivascens. The sequence continues at coordinate 20,460,146 of JAWWMU010000054.1, forward strand.
TCTTTCAAAGCTGGTGGAGGTTCTAGTGAGACAGCAGTATGGCTGACTACAGTCTTGCACATTTAAGACCTGAAACTACTTAGTTTTGTAAGTGAATCTTTAAAGAAAAATAGGAGGAACTCAATAAGTAACATTCCTAGTGCCTGTACAAGGAGAAGTTAGTACCTCCCATCTAGTAGTTATGCTTGTAGTCCCTAAAAGAGCACCGGGGACTCTCCATTTCTGTAGAATGCAGCTTGCCAGAGAAATGACCGTAGCTTTTTGGCCTTGTGCCCAATATCTAGGGAACCTCCAGACAGCCCACATCTCTAGTGGGAAGCTATCTACTGAACTTCAAGAGAAGCTTGGTTTGTCTTTGCTCATCTGTTACAGTTTGTATGGAACTTCACTTTCATAGCTTTCAGAGTCAATAAATTATTCTGAACTCCTGCAATGTTGATGGAATAATCAAAGGTAAAACAAGGCAAATAATCCAGCCAGATTTGTGGGGAAAAATGTTAAAATCTAATAAATGTTGTTTGGATAGTATTACAATAATGAAAGAATAATATAGAAACATAAACTGTTTTCATTAATGATAAATTTTAGAGCTAATTGGAAACTCAAATCACTGGATTTATGGTCAGCTAGTTTTAACAAGTAACATGAAACCAAATTAACAAAGAAATCTGTAACTAAGAAAATTGGTGGGTCATATTTGCACATGCATTTCTTCCACATGTTATCCAACTGAAGTTTATTTACAGAGAACCTGTGAGTTCTATGCAATTTACTAATTTTTCTTTTTGCTCAGTTTAAACTTAACTGTTATAAGTAGCTGCACCAATACATCCTTATTCTCCAAAAAACTTAATTGTGTGCTAGTTAAGTGAGGTTCAGAATGTGCTTAATTTCTTGCTATACATTTAATTTAGTGTATAGCAAGGGTTGTAGCTCATGCTAATGTTTAAAACCAAGCAAATTTTTCATTGCATTAGGGAATTGGGTACCCAAAGGCCATTTGTGATTGTGATGCTTCCTTTCCTTAATACCAAATTTCTGTTTTTACTTAGTTGTTCATTATGAAAAATAAATCATCACTGTGAGAATGTAAGCCGCAGCTTCATTTTTCTACAATTAGAAAACAGTAGCAGTGTAGGCTGGCTTAACTTGCAGGCAGGTGAATTAATAATATCATGATACTGAGATTTTTGTCTTTATGCTTTCCATACTCAGAAACCGGAGTGTCTCTAGTCTTTATTTCTGCTTCTGAACAATTCTCATTCCAGTATTTCACACAAGATCTTCCCACACTTTAACACATTCCGCGTAAGATTTAAGGTCCAAAGCATTGCAGAATGTCAGCAAATAAGAAGATCGTAATCTGTTTGATATACAAGCAACAAATTCGACAAGGAAGGGTTGTGATGTCTAGCCAGGTAAAAGTTTTGAGCTCTGTCTCATTTTATCTGGGCACTAAATGAAAAGTTATAACATACATGATTGATTCAGAAGATAAGCTTTACACAAGAACTCAAATTTTTTTACTTCATACAGATGTACGATAATATAACAATACAGGCTGAGATTTCCTTATGTGCATGCAGAAGTGCCTTAAGGTTCTGCCTCCCCTAGATCTAGGATCACAAAATAATTTTAACTGTCAGATATTTAAAGGTGATATTATTATTTACCTCTGTGTCAAGTCTCTGTCCAGGTGACTTTTGAGTTCAAAACATCTACATAATTTTATTTTTTTTCCCTTACAGGTGGTGACCATACAGTTGTTTTTGACTCGTGTTTTTTGGCTTTTATTGTTTGGTTTGTTGGTTTTGGTGGGGGTTTTTTGTATGTGTTTTTTTGTTTTTTTATTTATTTATTTTTTTAATTTACCCTGTGGACTATTAAATATATACTGCTATGCACAGCCTGCTTAGCTCAGCACTCAGTGCAGTGGCTGATGGATGCTTGGGACGTTTGCTTAAAGCAAAAACAAAAATAAGGATTGATTACAAGCTAAGCAAAACCAATCCGCTTGCCTCACACTGTGCAGCTCATTCCAGCCCCTCGCTGTGTAAATTTCTTGGCCCTGCGGAGGGGTATGAGCGGGGACTCTGATTTTGGGGTCCCCTGTAGCCGGGGAGGGGACGGCAGTCCCTGGGACCGTGGGGAGGGCCGAGCGTTCAGCACCGCGGACAGCGCCTCATGCCCCGGCTCTGCCCGCCGGGCGCAGCTGGCCAGCTGTGGCAGGCGGGGTCCGAGCCTGAACAGGAATCCTTCTCCCTCACCACCAGCTCTGGTCATCACTGTCCGCTCCAATTCATGGCTGTGACCGATAAAACACATTTGGAGGGCGGGGAGGAAGCTCCTGTCTCTCTGAGTCTCTTCGGTAAAGGCTTTAGGTTTGTTTTCAAAATTAAAATGTTAGAAATTCGAGATTGAGGGACCCTGAACATCTTGACTGTATGATTGGCCTGAAAATTCCATTTTTCAAAGATATGTTAGGCTTCTATAAGTCTGATGGCACTGTCAACAAAGACCATTCCTTCTTGTGAATATAGGACAATAAATAGGCATTGCAATGGATTATACACTTGCATCTCAAAATGACACAGAGCAATTTGGCCTTACAGTGTTTTTCCTGAGCTATTGCCAGTGTTGAGTGCATCGCTCAAAGGAATTAGCCTATGGTCTCACAGTATTTTAAAAATGAGGTCTGAGCATATCTTATCTATAATGCAAACCTGCAAGACAACACAGTACAGGCTACCTAGCCTTTTTGTCTTTGGGGGGGTTTGAGAGGGTTTGGGGGCTTTTGTTTTTCGGGTTTTTTTTTGTGGGTTTTTTTTTTTTTTGTTGGTTAGTTGAGGCTTCTTTTGTTTTTTCTCAATATTCTTCCCGCTATCTTTTTTTTCAGACCCCCTTTTCCATTAAAATCATCTAGTAACTATAGATGTGCATCAAACTGGATGTGACACCATTTGAAGAAGATAAACATATTTCTTAAGTAAGAAAGCTCTCATTTGATAGCTCTAGAATCCAGATTTCGCTTTTGCATCCTCCGCTTCCACCCCTTCAGGCTTTGATGCTGCCAATAGCAGATTCTCTTCCTGGCCACTTCTAACGGGAGAAGGTGGAGGAGAAGGAATGCTTCCAGCACACTCTTTCCCCTCATGGCTGTAGAAGCTTCTCATTGATTTAGCTGTTAAATAATTCAGAGGCAACAACCATCTGTTTAGGTGAATGTCCTGTTTCATGTCTCCCCAGAGAAAAGGCAGTAATCTGGAAAGAAACATCAAATGTGTATTGCTGACTCTGTTACATAAAGACTAACAATTAGGGTATTTTACTCCAACATTTTCTTTCCCTTGAGCTGGAACTTGCTAAATCAGACTTTGTTACACCAGGGACTAATTATAATTGGGAGACAGTGGACTTTCCAAGAACCAACTTCTAGGAAAAACAGCTATAAAGATCAAAAAGGTTCAGTACCATAAACATTCTTGAGAGTTTAAAGAAAAAAAAGCAGACGTGGAAGATTTGGTTTCAGGGGCTTTTATACACCCACTGCATATGCGCTTTCGATTTTCCACGTCTACTGGTTTAGTTCTTCTGTATCTACGTCAAATTTAACTACTTGGACATCTGATTCACTCTCACAATTATAAAGCAGCGTTTTAAAGCTAATTAATTATTAATGATCCAAAATTTCATAGAATAATAGCAATCTGGGTCCACACTTAGATTAATTACTTAGTTTAGCAATTTTGCATCCTTTAAACAGAGGAGTGTGTGAAGGAATGACTTAGTGTGTTCTTTAGGGTTGATAATAGATATCTGTATAATTTGATAAGCAAACTTGTAAAATGTGTCTGCACCTCTGATATTCAAGTTACTTTCTATGGTTTTGGCAGGACCACTGCTTAATTATGAGATGGATCTATGTCAGGGCTGTCCTCTCTTTCTGCCACTCCAAAATCAGAATAGATACTTCAGATAATTTTTCTCATGCTGCTGTAGAGAGTTTCTCTATGTCAAAAAAAAGTGGAAGAAACTTTATCTGTGCTCAAATATATTTTTCCATAATAAGAAGAGAGAGATAAGGAGGAACATGTGTGAGAAATGTATTCAGAAGACAAATAAGAAAAAATTACCACCATTATGATAACATTTTATAGTTTATAGTGTAGGTAATGTACCCTTTCCTCACTGGACTATTAGTCAGAGGACTATGGGTCACACATGGAGAACTGCTTCTTTTTCAAGTTTTCCAAGTATCAGCAATCCCAAAATACTGCATTTCAGTCTGGGATTCACTTCACCTAAACACATTTGTTTAATTGGAAGGTGTTAAACATTATCTAGCTGCTTGTCATCAGTAGTTAATGAGGAGAGACAGACACTTTCAGTAGGTGACCCATCACATCCTACACTAAGGTCCCAATGCGGAAGAGCTGAATTCCATTCAAGAGTTGCCTCTCTAAACTAGAGACATTCCAGAACATGTATGACTGTCAACCTAGACCACTCAGTTTTAGAACAACAGCATTATATAGCATGCAAATCAACAGACTGAAAAGGGTGGCATTGGAATTATTGAGGCATTAAACTTCAAACGGATTCCTTCAATTTTCCTCACAGCTTTAACTCAGATTTTCTCAGAGCTTCAGTGTTATGGGTTATACATGGTTAAACAGATACAAGCAAATTCACATGTCAGCACCTACTGTTTTCTTTATAGAACTCCTCCTCCTGGCTTGTGCTAGTGTCCATTCAGGTTTCTAAACCATTTGATTTGAGTGTCTTCCCTCAAGGCAACCACTTTGAAAGCTGAACTGTTATCACCCTACCTTTCAACCAGGTTGTTTAAACTTTGTCCCATGAGCCAACAGAATTTGTCAACCTGTGTTAAGGAAACAGAGCTGTTCCCCATGTGCTGAAAGGTGATACACTTCTCTCTTTTTAATTAATATAAGAAACTCTGAAAGACCATTCAGAAAGTCTCTGATTTACCATGGCACAGCATTTTCTGTGCCACAACTACTTTCTCTGACTGAAAGCAACCAGTATGTAATTATTGGTGCTGGTTCTAGATAAGGCTGTGGAACTAGATGGGCAAATTAATCTAGTTTAATCTAATGCAATTTGTAAAACTACAGTTGATGTACATTAAAGTTGCTTTAAAATTACGGGTTAATTACAAAGATATAGGATATTTTACTTCCTTATAGAATTTCATAGAAAGATATAATTTTTAGTGAATACAAAGGTGTAGCTCAAAAATTAATTCCTAATGTAAAGCTGTATAGGATGTTTCCATAATCTTCTGTGACAAATGAAATATATTTTCCAGGTCAATCAGACAAAATTCTGTGTAAAAGTCAGAATATGTTATTCTTTATTATTGCTTGTCTGGATAAGTTGTGCATTCAAAGATGTTGAGTATATACTTAGACTGAGCTCCTCTATCACTTAAATATAAATTAAAGACATGCATGCAGTTTTGTTTTGTCATATGATGTCTTTGTAATTACTAATAAAGTAGTGTTTATTTTTTTAGAGTTGAATCAATAAACACTTATGTTCAGGTTTCTGTACTTCACTGATATACCACTGAAATGCATAATGCATATACAGCATGAATTATCATCTGTATTTGAGTGGGAGATGTTTTATGATATTAATCTACTTTCTTTGAATAAGAAGCCTTGCAATGTATACTATGCATAATCAGGCAACTGTTTATCCTGCTGTGCATATCATCATCAGTTTTAAAAGCTGCCAGTCAAGAGGGTTTTCATTTGCCTCAAATATTTCTATTTTCTGTCTAAGTAGCCAGGAAACAAAAGGAAAGGAATATTTTGAGCATCTCCCTATGTTCCTGTTCTTCTCACCCCACTTGTCAGCAGTTAGATGGAATGGAACTACTCTTTGTCTAGTTATAGAAAAAGGCAGGACAGACCTGGGACTGGTCTGGGGGAGCCATGACCTTGCTAGCATTGCGCTTGTAAATGGGTTATGGTGGCAGGGAATAGGAAAATGTTAGTATTCCCACCCTTCACATTTTAATGAAAGAGGGATGGTTTGCAGCTCTCAAAACTGTTCTCGACATGCTGAGTCTTGCAGCTCCAGATTGAAAATATTAGGAGTTTTTTTAAATCTAGGTGATTTTATAAATTTTGATGGGATTTCATTTGCATGAAAATTCTAAAGAACAATCTAAATGATTTGTTATCAAATATTTCCAGTTGCATTCTGCCAACTTGAATTTTGTGCTGTCACTCCAAGGTGAAGTCACCAGCCCCAGCAACTCTGCAGCCAAGAATTCCTGGAAAGATCACCAGCTACTGCTTTCTACCAGGAGGCAAGTACTGCGCATGGACACAGCACACCACTGAGGCACTGACTCTGATGATGGACCTGCCAGTGTTACTGGGTCAGATTATGGGAGAGTAGTTGTATCAGAAGACAATAGCAGTTTGTGCTTCAGAATTCAGAGGCTCAGCTCATGGCTGGATGATGTTTCTGTCCTGGATATCTGAATACTTTGTACGTAAGAATATCAATATTTTTTTTTGTTTTTTGTTTCCACTTAGTGCACACTTATCATCATTAAAAATACTGTGAATAAGTGATTTGCCTGTAATAGAAATGAATGTTGGAGTTGAGGCATTTAGGAGTTCTGTCAGAGGCGTAGCTGCATGAAAAACACAGTTCTAGTTATGATAATTACGGTTATGGTCCTACAACCTTCTATCATGTAATTCTCCATGGAAAGTTCTTGATGAAATATTATCAGTTTAAATTTCACTCATTTTTTAAAAAGAAAAAAAGTCTTCCCCATGGGAAAATTGTTAATTTCTGCAGATGTGAAATAAATCCCAAACTCTTTATAACAGTAAGCCTTTATTTTATATTCCTCAAGAGCACTAGCACTTTCTGGCACCTTTTAAAGTTAATTTTTAATATGGTAATAAATTTTCTTTTCTTTAATTTTTTTTTTTTCAGTCTGGATGTAGACAAACAGGTTTTACAATATCTTCTTTATCAGTACCTACATATCCTGGTGGATCTGACCCTTCTGCCAAGTGTGTTCCCTGGTGTAGAAAATTCTGTTTATTTGTACCATTACAATAGCCAGGAAATTAATGGTATTCAGATCTCCTATGTTCATCTTCTAAGACTACAATACTAACTGTATCATACTCAATAATAATACAAAAGAGACAACCTATTTATCATCCTCTGAGATTTCTTTTTAGCAACCAAGTTCCTAAATTAAACACAGCAAAATTCATTTGTTTCATGCCAGTGCTTCCATAATACAATTGTTTTTCTGAGCACACAGTGCATCTTGCACACTGTCTGGGCCTTAGGTTCCTATTGCATTCCTTGTCTGTCATCATTGTTATCCAGTGCTGAACTCTATAGACAAACATGTTGTTTCCTTCAAAGAAAAAAAGCTCTAAGGGCTTAAATGGTAAGCCAAAGTTTGCTGTCAAATTATTTCTTCATACTCCCTCTCTATTATAGATGTACACAGTGAAGATTCAGTCTTAGCTCTTACAGTTCTAATGAAGGTCCAAGTGCCTGTTCAGGGAGCAGGTCACTGATTAGGTCACTTACCAGTGGATCAAAGCATGCACAGATTTATCCTGGAGCACCTATCTTGGGGTTTTCCTAAGCCAAACACACTGAAAATCAATTCCAGCAAACAGGGAGTAATAAAGATGGAAAATGTCTGGGAGATAGTGTTACATTCTCATGACTGTTTTTAATTTTGTGCGGACAAGGCCAACTTGTGAGTGCAGTCAGTGCTTCAAAATATGATTGAATTTAAATGTCTTGGTATTCAGCACTCCCTCTATCATGACAAGACAAAACAAGGGAATATTCCACTTCAAGGTCTTAGATTTAGAGGACGATTTTGATTCTTTTTGAAGAACTCTAAATTTGAATCATCTGCTTGGAAAGCTCTCATGAGCTCTCATGATAATTTTAGTGATTCTACTGAAGGTAAATAGTTCATGAGGACTGTTAAACTGACCTTTCTTATTAAGAAGAGGTACTCTGGGGAGTCCCCACTGATTGCTGAGTAATGTTATAGTGAGATTCTCTCTGAGAAAGTGAGTACATTTTGGACTGGCTGAAGTTTTTGGAAGGTTAGAATACCCACTCTCAAATTCAATAGACTTCAGTAATTCAGGCGTCTATCATAGTATGCAAATTTGGCAAAAATTATGCCAGCTCCATTATGCAAACAAGAAAAGTTTTTTGAAAAGTGAAAAAACATTCATGATTAATATCCTACAAAATGAAACATTGAAAAGCTGTCTTGACAAAAAGTAACTTTCCTCTTTTCTACCAGCTATTCTAGCAAGGGGTAAAGGCTATGTTTAATGATGTGGAAAGTAGCTCTTAGTATCTCAGCATCACTGCCTTGGCTGTCAAAATAACCAATTATTTCTGTGGCTTGAAATGGACTCTATACAGCTTTTTATGAAAATGCTTTGAAAGCCAAGCATTGTTGCCTTGTGAGTTTATGGAATTCACATGGTAGCTTCAAAGAAGAATTATATGAATTTGAACTGCATGAAGCCCTAACTGGAATGAACATGACAATTCTGATAAGTCCTGATGATGCTCTCCTATAGAAAATTGGACATTGCATACGTTCTTGTACAAAAAAAACCACTCAGTTACTTCTATTCTTCAAGCATTAATCTGCAGCAGAGCAGTTTTTGCTTTAAGCACTGCTGTACTCTAGGGCTGACAATTTGGATGTGATTACAATGTAGAGGTCTTTAACGCTATAATTGTCACTTGGTACTTTGTGCTCCTGTAGCAGGCCTGCCTGATCCTGGCAGTGAACAGAGACAATGGATAGCCCATGGAAACTGAGTATCCCACCTATGTTATGCTGCTCCTACTGAATTCAGTGGCAGTGTTTTCAATTATATCACTGTGAGCAGTATTGTGCCTGTCTATGTGGGAATAAAAATGAGAGGCAAAGAAGAAAAGATCTGTATGAATAACAGACAAATTAGCTTCTCAGTGTTTGATTTTAATAAAAGGTTGTTGGAAAAAGGGAAGAAAGGTAAGACTAGGAATGTAATGTAGCTGTGGTTAAACTATTCTTGTCAATATAATTTAATCACATGATCTTCCTTTCATATTAAAACATTAATGATTGTCCTGCCTGAGGTCTGCCTTCCTCTCCCTCTGGAGCATCTGGCTCATCAGCTTAGGGATTGTGGCCTTTAGTGTCTGGCTTTGTGAAAAGCTTCCTGGTGCTTCTATATTTGTTATTGCTGCTGTGTGAGCTGGGAAATTCTGTTATCCCTACCTGCCATCCTCATTACCAGAGATCTGCCTGGTCAGCCTTTCCTCATTAAGATGCATTCCTTTCTTCCCCACTCTCTTCAAACTTTCCTCTCCTCCAATTTACAGATCCATGTACTCTCTCACACTGACAATTTTTTTTCATATTTTGGTTCCTATTCTTTTACTGCAGTGATCTGCTCTCTGCTTTTGGCATCTGCCTTCCATCTGGGTAAACTGCTATTTTTAATGAAGTACCTTTCAGGAATATGAAAGAGCTTATGTGTAAGACAGGACCATTTGTAAACCTATAGTTTTCCATAGTCATGACAAGCTGCTATATATAATATGTGTCACATTCTTATCTCATGTGAAATTAATGCAAAATGTAACTAAAAAGTGGAAATTGAGTCAGTGTTAGCATTCAAGCTGCACTCATGTTTCTGTATCTTGACTTTCAAAATTCCTAAATAGCAAAATGCCATGAAGGGAAGTTCAAAATCAGAGATGGCAGAAGCACACAGATGTGGAAACTCAGAACAGATGAGATTTTAAAGAAGAAAAAGATGTAATTCAAATGTGATTCTAATTCATCAAAATGGAAATTGCAACTCAAAAAAAACAGGTCGAAAGATCCAAAATTCATGGAGTTTGCTTTTTTACCTTCCTAGCTCTTGAGGTGTTGCACTTTAGAAATTCCTAAAACTTTTGGATACAAAGTATTATAAAGGTACAAAACAAGAATTTTATCTAATTTAATTAACTTTGAAGTGTCGATAAGGTACTGTAGACTCAAGAACTTACTGAATATGAAATATGAGATAATATTTTAAAAAGATAATGTAATGGGTGAAATTATTTTCTTTTATTTAATAATAGATTCCAAAATTTTATTATAAATATTATATAGTCTACTCAGTAATTCAAGTATTTGACTATCAAACTGAAAAAAGGAAGAAAAAAGAAAGGGAGAAATGGGAATGATTTATTTTATATGAACTGTGTGAAACTTCCATTTTAAAATATTAATTAAGATAAAAATGTAACTTGAGAGATTTTTTTCTACTTACTAAAAAATAAGGATTAGGGCAACTTTAGTAAACTCACTACATTTAAGATCATTTATGTAACACTGTTCTATATTTTAACCTGTTATGTTTCTTTATGAAATTAAATTAAAAGAAATATTCATCAAAACCACATAGATGCATGTTCTTGTCCAAACCAAAGCAATACACAGACAAAGGATTTTCCTGCACACTTGTTTGCAGAAGGTTTTGCCTTATCTTAGTCTCCTAAGAAATTATTGTCTAATTATTGTCTATTATTGTAGTTACATAATTTAACTCCAGGATTGAATTATTTCTCATGTTTTTTTCTGAATTCTCTGGGATTAAATTATTTCTCATATCTTTTCTGAATTCCCTGGGATAGCCTTTTCTGTTGAAGACAAATAGAAATGCCAACAAAGGCATGTTTGCAGTAGTAGAAGTAAAATGGGAGTTTGGAGCAGGGTGAACATTAGTGAACAAAGAGCTGTGTAAGTCCTGTAGGTGATGCTGTGAGCAACAGAGCAATGCAAAATGAAACACAAGAAGGGCAGACAGCTGCTAATAGGGACAATGAATGAAAACATCAGTGTGGGGGCTGGGACCTCAGATATGGGTGTCAGAGGAGCCGGTGAGTGATACTCAGCAAAACACATCTGGGAACACCCACTGGTCCTAGAAGGCATCCATGGAGCTGAGGACATAGTACTGGTTGAAGGCACGACTAGAAAGGGAGAAGATTTTCAGAAAACCCCCTTCTGCATTGTTTCCTCCTCCAGGTGGCAGGAATGGAGAGCACAGAGAAAGATGAGAAGATGGATTGTGTAGGTTGGGCCTCTGACAGAGGAAGAAAAAGGGGGGAAGATATGTGCGGCCAAAGTCTCAGCAAGAGGGTCTCGAGCAGCTGGAAGAGTGACAGTGACCTGAAGCACTTGGAGAACAAGTCTGTCATGGTCTGCCTTCTGCCACAGAAGGCTCATGAGTCCATCAAGATGGGGATGTGCCCATGCCCACCCACCTATGAAGGAAATTACTGTATGTGCTGCCCGTGGCCTGGGGTGCAAGTAGAGGACAGCTCTGACGGGTTCATCACACATGCCCCACAACTCTCCTCTCTTCCTCAGATGACAAGATGCCTCATTTCTTGGTGATTGGCAAAATATAAGGGTGAGAAAATGGAGGGACTGGGGGACAGACAGGAACAGATGGTTATGGAGCCAATTTTGGTATTGTTGGGCTCTAGGTGAGACTGACAAATTGAGGGACATGCAGGGACAGTGGACTGAGGAGAGGGTCTTGAGAACAGGGGCTGGATGGGCAGGGGCTGCCCTATGGCAGGGCACACAGGACAGGGGGAAGCATAGGAGGTTCCTGCAGAAGCAAACAAGGTGGATGGGCTCCTGTGTGCAGCAGTGGGAGAGAAAGAAACCAAATGCACTCTTTACCCAGATGAAAGAAGAGATGAGGTTATTAGGCAGACAAGCCTGCTAAAGCTATCAAAAATTGTAGGATAGAGAGAAATGGAAACTCAGGACAAGTCTAGTGGAGATCTTTCAAGTTTCACAGCTTTCATCCTGACCAAGGGCTGTGACTAAGCAGTACCTGGCTGGTTTTTGTTGTTAGGGAAAACCAAGAGAGCCCAGTGGTGTAACCTGAAATCAAAATGGTCAGATAAGCCTTCAGCTCTTACAGATGGGTTGCCTTTGTTCCAATGTTTTGTCTGAACATGAAACACAATCAAAATTCAAATTAAGCAGAGTCCCAAAGTCCTGCAAGGTTAATCTCAGGCTTTGACAATGTCCACAGCAAATTCTCCCCAGCCAATTCACGTTATCTCTCTTATTTAGTGACAAGACATGTTCTGCAGGATCCCCTCTGCTCCAAAATCAAACCCAAACAGTGCAAAGATCATTCTTCCATTCCCTGCGGGGATCAGAGAATTGGCTGATGGCAAAACCTTTTTGAAGCAGGAGCTGGATGCAGCCACACTGTGGACAGAGAAAGGGAAATTGTAGTGATACAGCATGTTCATTAGCTTGTGAAAGAAAATGTTTTGAAACATTTGTGAAAGGCATTGTTTTGAAACACTGTGGTAAAATCCAAGCATTCTCCATATCGAGATTTCAGATATTCAGACCTACTCATGATTCACTGATGTAGCACTGCCAGATAGGTGCTTCCAGAAGGAGGCTGCATCTGCATCTATTCCGTCTCCCATGAATACATCCAGCCACCACATGCTTTCTGCATTAACTTTTCCTATTTCTTTATTATACTGAGAACATAATACACAGCATATGCTGCCACTGACAAGTGCTTTTCAGCCGTCAATTGACAAAACCTGACATTTATTCCCCATAAAAACCACTCCTGCATAATAACAAGCAGACTTGGAAACCGTGACATTTTGTTGTGATTATTGGTGGAACTGCAGTGTTTCAGAAAGACAGACCCTGTAATATGATGTGTCTGGCATTTACTCTTGTGCACTGAACTGGACTTTCCATGGGAATCACTTTCAGGTGGCATGTAAAACTGGATGGAAACTGGGTGCCTCATTTGCTTGGTGGGAGCATTTATACCCTCAAAATGTTCAGTGAGCTTCTGACTGCAAGGAGATGTTCCCAGTGCCTTTAGGAAGGACATTGAGAACTGTTGTTTTCAATCTAGTATCTGAGATAGGATTGTAATTTTGGAGTTGATATCCAAGTTGTGATAAATTCTACCTTAACTTTAGCCATCTAAAAGTTAACTGTCTCGTCTAATGTTTCTTAAGACACTTCTACAAGGCCCAGTTCTTCATGCACAGCACACACTATGTAATGCAGTTTAACTGCTTGGCTACGGCTCTGCTATTTCTAGATCTAAATTATTCTGTGTTTCTATGGCTTTCTCTGTGGTCAGAACCTGCACAGTCTGGAATAAAAATTGTCTGCAAAGAAGGATCAAGCAAACATCAAAAAATATCCTGAAAAGTCTCACATATTAACTAGATAGGAGTCATGCTTTGTAAAGAATATATTGACAACCATTCTTAGGCCCCTGATTTTATCTGTATGATAGCTCAAGGAATCTGGAAACATCACTTCAGGCTCCAGATGATGAAAGATGTTATATTTCTGTTCATAAGGATCCATTTCATTGATTTATAGCATTATTTTTTAATCTCAAAGTTAATGTTCAAACAATTCCTCCTACTCCATTAATATCTAGAGTCTGAGAACAGCAATAATGAAAGTTTGATAGGGTCTTAATGAACTAAATTGACCAAGGTTGCTTCTTGATGAGACAGCTCTCCAACCCATTTTATCTTCAGTTTGCAGAAGCTTATTAAACTAACTCGAAGACAGAGAAGACAGCTCTAAAATGCAAAGACAGTCAAGATTGTCCACAGGGGAGAAGAGAGAAAACTCACAATATCTTCAGCCAAAATTTGCTGATATTCAAAGTTAGGCTTTGATTCAGACCCACCTAGTTATTTCCGGAAAGTGTTTGCTGGAATACTGATGAAGGTATCCCTTTGTAAAAAGCACAGTATTTTTCACTTAATTCCTGAGCAATTGATCAGCATTGTAGAAACTGTACACATAGTAACAATGGCTTCACAGAAGGGTAATTTCTTTTATTGTGTATTACTTCCTTGAATCAAATGTTCCAGTTGTGTGGGCCACATCAGGCTAACAATATCTCCATTTTCACAATTCAGTATTTTTATTTACCATAATTGCCTTACAGGCAATTGATTTCTGTCAAGAACAGACGTCAGCTCCAGAAATTCTCTGATTGTCATTGGTAGCCATTTCCTCAAAGTAGTCATTAGCTTAGCAATAATGATGCTTAGCTCTTGGAAGAAAATGGAAATCTCTCTATGCATGTCAGTAAACTCATCAGATCCCTTTGTGAGTGATGAATAGTGTGGCTATTAAATCAACATTTCTGCATAATATTGAAGCTTTCACATGTCGACATAACAATTAACACCTCCTCCTAAAAATTATTTTTGAGGAAATTACCACAGCACATTCAGTTACATAAAAAGGAAAGAACATTTTGATGACTCCAGAGTGTTTCTGTTTGGCACATACATGACACCACATGAAAAGACAGTGATGGATTCCTTTGCTTTCTGTCTGTTAGAGATCCCAGAGCCATTAAAATATTGACTTAATATGTGTTTATTCTGTACTCCTGTGCACAGCACACAGTAAACTTAACTGCTGAGTAGGTGGGAAAAGAAGGTGTTATTTTGGATCTACCTCAAACAATCTTCCATGATTTACACAAAGCCCTGTGATTAGCCTGAATAAGAAATTTCACTAGCATTTTTGCCCTTAAAAAACAAGTAACCACAGTTTTCGCCAGTGAGAAAATGCACTCTGAATTTGTCTTACTTGCTGAACCTCTTTGCATGCAAATCTTTAGCTGGCTCCTGTAGGATCCTTTGAGCCTGAGCAAAGGTACCCAAGAGAGAGTTGCAGAGGTGCAAAGTGAAACCTTGAGCTAAGTCCATCAAATCTAACTCATCACTGAAAGGAGGTACACAAACAGGAGACAAACATTTTTGGGATAATAGATAGCTTCAGGTTTCTGCCATAACTCCTCGCCTCTTCTTTAACTATGATTTACTGCTCCTCAAGAATGTTTGGCCCAAACATTTTTCTCCCCCTAGATGTGCATAAGGAGGAATTAAGCTATGAGACCTGGAAATGGGGTAATTTAGGTTATAGAACTAGAAACTCTTGTGAATGTAGTTCAGGTGTAAAAATGGTGCAGGACAAAATGTCAAATCAGAGTTTGCTACCATTTTGGCTGAGTCTTAGAGACTTCAGTCTCCTCCTGATCATGCATCTAGTTCTTATGCAGAAAACACCTGCCATGAGCTTTATGGAGCACGAAAATCCGTATAAACAAAAACATGACAAAATGGATTTCAGAAACACAGAGGCAGTAAAGCAGCTATCTTCCCCTTTATTTCTTTTCAGGAGTACTCCTAGGCATTTGCACAACACCAACACAGAAGACAAGGCAAAATCTGCAGGCAAAGACATGCTGTTTTCCAGTTATTGAAAATACTCATGGCTTTTAATTTCTTTTTTTTTTTTATTTTAGTACCATTGACATGACAGCCACATCCAGTAAGTCTCTTGATAATTATTAATATTTTTTGCTGTTCCAATTACATAAATTAAACGCATGACATGACAAAGTCATATATTTGGAAGCTCTTTCAAATTAAGTATTGTTAGCAATGGGAGGTTGTTGAATATATTCCCACAACTCAGCTAGATCTAATTAGAGTGTTTTTCTGTTATGAGTATTCAGTCATATGTCATTTGGTGAATCTCTCTACATCTTGAACATTTCCCAGCTTCCACTAGCTGAAGAGCTTCTGATTTTTCACTTATTATTTATAAATTTCTATGAGATTGTAAATGACATTGTGGCAATTAGAAGTTCATGGACCAAAAATGATGACAAGTGTAGGCAAATTAGACATTGTGTGGAGTTTTAAAAATAAAACCCACCAATATTAGTCTAGTCAATACTGTTTATAGAAAAATTACTTGCATACTACAAAATCCCCAACTTGCAATAAGAGATGTTTTCCTGGGGCAAATGTGTTCTATACAAATAGACAAAATAATTGTATATAAAACATGCCACCAAACAACATTTTCAACACGTGAGAATAATTAAAGAGCAAACAATTCTCACAGAAGTCTGACAGCAGTGGTTCATTGTAATCAGCAAGTCAATCACTCAATTAACATCACTGATGCTGACAATTACTCTTTTGTCTTTTTTTGCATCTGGTGCTTTTAGCAAGATTCATTTCATTAAGAAGTTGATCTAGATACTAATTTATTTACCATTGCATTATTTTGCAACTTGCATTCATCATCAAAAGGTCCTAATTCTTTCATTTTTAAGGAACTCTAATTAAGACTGTATGATTTAAATAAGTACATGGGTATATTAAAAATATACATAAATAAAACTTATATATTTCTTTGAACTTACTTTAAAGTGGGTGATATTAGGAATACATCCCAGGATGTGATTTTCAATTATTTTTGCCACAGGTCTGACTAAAATTCAATGCAGATTTGCATGGACAAAACAAGGTAGATCTGGATTAAATACCAGGTTGCTCTCCTTTATTATTGTGGGAAATAGCGTGACTACAGGTGACAGATTATGGCTCATTATCAGTCCCAGTATTGTAAAATTTTATTTTCAATAGCAAAATAGAAGAACAGTCCTTTAACATAAAGAGATTTCTTCTCTTTTACTTATAAATTATCTTTTCTCCCTTCTCCTTGAAAAATAATGATCACTTTGGAAATTAACTGTTCATGGTAGATTAATCAAAACACTTTTTTTTCATTTTTAACGGTTGTATCTAATGATATTTAATTAAAGATGATTTTAAAATGCAGTATCAGAAACATTGAATAACACGTTTTGACTCTAATTTTTTCCTACGGATTAAGAGAACTCAGATTTTGCTGTCGATTGTGTTGTACCAAGCAAACTGTTTGTCCAATGCATTTCGCCGGTTCATAATCTGCAACTCTTTTCAAAATAGCTAATTCTCACATCTGTTATTCTTCTAGAAGTGCTCCCTCAGTGCCACATGGCATCACCTCTTCAGTAAGGCTGTAAAAACATTTTCTGCATTTTGCCAAATTGCTTACAGCAGATGTCCAACAGTGGTTGTAACCTGGACTTCTCAAAATGTAACTTTTGAGTTTATATTGATCTTCACACAAATAACTACCTTTCACAATCAAAAGTGTTGTGATTTCCTTTGCAAGAAAGCAATTTATGCAATTCAAGGAGCTCAAGTAAAAATAAGCTTCTTTTAAAATGAGCATATTGTTTGTAGGTCACAAAAGAAATAGAAATTGAAAGTCAATCTTTTTTTTTATGAAATATCCTTGATGCTTTTTTTGCTTGCAACTGGATATAGGAAATGAAAAAAAGGGAAAGAAATAGTTTCAGAATAAGTCATGTCTCTCCAAATCCTCCTGTTTCTGTGGCAAAAATAACTTTTCCAGACACACCCCATCCTTCTTCTTTTGTGTGATTCTTACGCATATTGGACAGGAAAGGTGATAATTTGTCAAGACATAAGACTCATTTGCAAAAAGAAATCAGAATAGAAAACAAAGAGGTCTGACAACAAGTTTTGTTACTTGACATTTTCCTGCCCTATCTCCTAGTAGAATTCCCAGTAATATGCTATGCTGGTTTCACACAGTAGGGCTTGAATTACCATGGGAAGAGCTCAGGGCCAGTCCTGTAGTTTGGATCCGTAGGATTACACCTACAAACCTGCTTTAGTAAAATACCAGCAAGGAGAAGGTGCTGTTAGACACTGCTCCTGGCATAGTTTTGGTGTAGACATGGGGACTTTTATCGTCCCAGGACAGCATCAAATGGAGCTGGCAATGGCAGGCTGCCAGTAGCCAGGCTATTGGGAGGAAGCAAATTTAGCTGTCACATTCCAGTATTATCTGGCTGCACAGCAAACCAGTCTCCAGACTATACTGCAGCAACACAACCATAACTTCCACCCCTGGTATGTACCTGGAGTTCTAAACTGTTAGTCTCTGACTAGCTCCCATCACAGCCTCTGAATCCTACCCAACATAAATGGACAGTTCTTATCCTTCATCATCACTCAAACACAGCAAAGTGAATTTTATTTTCACCTGAAGAGCTATACAGTTCTCAAAGGAGAGAACAAAACCCATAAAGGGAAAACAAAAAAACAAACAAACACACACACACACCACAACACCACCACCACCAAACCCATAAAACACCAATCCACTTTGGAAATGCCGGACTTGATTACATTCTCTGGCCATGAAGAAAGGTAGATGGAAAGTACATTTCTTTCCCTTTCACTGCTAGAAGTCCCTATTTGGAGTTCTAACAACAGAAGTATTGTGAAACCAGCTCATATAACAACGGCTATTATATTAGACCCCATCTAATTTTTGGGTCTGTGAAGTTTGCATTTGGTATTTCATGGCATACTTTTCTCTGGCATGTTTTTGATGACAGAGAGAAAATACCTTATGTATCTTGTGGCTATGGAAATGTGTGCTATTTCCTAGTCATGTTTAGACTAGACCCATATCCCACATCAAAAATTTAATTCTCCCAACGTTGGCATAAACAAATGCGAGAAATGTATTCTGGGTGATATAAGGAGATATTATTTTCAGGATTATTCCCTTAAGAAGCTAATATGTGTTACATGAGACAGAAGAGGGTGTATGAAATGACTCATTTTCAAAGTGTGAAGGTTTAAAAATAAAATTACCTGGGTATCTGCAGGCTTCATGAATAAAGACAAATACCTTGTAATGAAATAAAGTTTCAGAGAAATTACTCCATTACTTTAAAGAGTTCAGCGAAGTGCAATGAACTGACTTCACAATAAATAGAGTTTGTAAATTTTAGCCTGACAAATGCACTTATAGAAGGTAGAGGAAGATTTAAACATCACCTAGTGAAATAAAGTCTATATTACAGTATCTCCTATTGTATGAAAGAAATAGCCCAACATTTACAATTTTTTGGGTAATGAATGCTTATTAGGGGAAAAACTGGCATTCTCTTTATCTTCACTTGTTTCAAATGTGTTAATCAAGGAGCTTGTTTAATACTAAGAAAAAGCAGCTAAAATAAATCACAGAAGATGAGCATATCTTTGCCTGGATAGGACTGGGATTTTGAATGAGCGTATCTTCCACAGCTTATACACATCGTGGGAGTACAGGAATTAATAACCACAATTTTAGACAAAGAATCTTCCATTAGATCGATCCCTCTATTATGTAAAGGCTCTTGATTTCTTTTTTCGGTAGTTTATTCATGGTATACCAGACTAAATGCAGTCCAACCTGCATGCTGATTTAACTCACTGCAGGAGCAGGTTGCACCGGAGTGATGGAGGATTTTCTCCTCCTCTGCTGCCAGTAGGTCTAGCATGGTGCCAGGTTTTTCCTACCAGATGGGAAATAACTAGGGATCTCACTGCTATTTTTCTTCTTTTTCCCTTCACTTTGTGAGTGTGGGTGGTGATTTGCACATCCTCAAGCAGGTTAAAATGATGCAGCTGTGTACTGTGCCTGTTTACTCACCAGCCCCTCTCGTGGCCGTGCCACCTCTATGGCAACAAGTGAGCCGTGTGTGCAGCTCCCGTCAGCCCACACAACCAAAGCAAGGCTTCTTGGGCTGTGGGAACGTGCCATTCTGTAGGCTGAAGAGCTTCAGGAGCTGCTCTGCATATGACGAGATGCTTCAGAAGGGTAACGGCTAAAAGATAACTTGGACTCCTGGACAGCTGCAAGCCTCCTAGCATTATCTGAAATCCTTTGGAAATAAGTTCTCCATCCTATTTATACTCACAGGATATCACAAATGTTGGTGACATTTGTTTAAGAGTTTGACAGGTCTGGTGATCTGACTGGAAGAAGTTTGGTAGCACATATAAGTCATCTGGCTTCATTTCTCACATTTTACAAGGCTGACATCCAAATATATTTTATGTTGGCACAGCAATACATTACTTGAGAGCAAACCTGCTCCCACTGAGACCATTAAAAATTCTGAGTTGTGGAGAATAACTCAGGAATGACATTTACTCCTTCAATAATATGCTAAGGAAATTGCAATATGAGGATTGAAAATAACTTTCAAAAAGTCAAAGAAGTGGCTCTGGAACTACATAGTTGTTTTTGGCCAATGTTGCAGATTCTCCATCTAGAAAAAATACTGATCTTGCAGATAGTTTAAGGAAATAAGGTTTCCGTTTTAACAGCATAATATTTCAGAATAATTTCTGTAAGGTTTCCTACGCAATTTATTTTTTGCAACAATTAATTTTGACATAAAAATAATATACAGAAAAGGTGTCTCTGATGTGTTTTGGGAGCTGTTTATTTTACTCTCTTACGTGAAAATTGCTCATGAAGTGATCCGATAGCATCACATATAACAAATACAAAAACACTTCTAATGGGTAAACTATGTGTTGGTGAAGGATAAGAGGTAAAAATCAGATCTGTTGACAAATAGGAGCCTATTCTCTTGTTTTGTGGTCTGGTTTCTTTTGATACCATTTGGTCTGTGTCTGCTCTTTCAAATTACGTTATTTTAATTAAGCAGAACTGTTCTATCAGAAAGCAGAGGGTTCTTAGCCTGTCTCACAATTCTCAGACCTAAAATAATTGAGGATAGCATGAGTACAGCAGGATGCTCTTCTAAAAATACCCTTATGAATGACTTTGCTTTAGTGAGATTTTTCAATAATTACTATGTTACAGAACCAAGCATATGGAGACGTCTTAGTGAGAAATTTGCTCTTGTGAAGAAGACTTGAACAAATATATTCAGTTTCAGGTCTGGGGTTTCGGGGTGCAATGAATCATCTGATGGAGAAAAGCTCCAGCCAGGGTGGAATTATGCAAAGATGACCTTATTTTTTCTTTTTCTGTTTTTTTCTTTTCCTAAATTGTTCTGAAGTGAGAGGAGTCACACATCACATGAAATCTCTAGACTACTCCCTGTTTCCTCTGAGGAAATTTAGTTTCCACATCTCATCTGATCACTGAACTGTAAACTACCCTGACAAACAGGGCAAGAAGGAGGTTCTTCATCTTTTTTGTTAACTGCATCTCATTTCAAACAGAGTAATTGAAGATTTATTAAATGAAAGGAGGAGAAAACAATTAGACAAAAAGTAGGATATTGACCTGGAAATTATGAGAAATTATTTTCAATCCCCACCTTCCAGGGCAGAGGAAAGATTTTAGCTTCTTCTCTACACTCCATCCATAGAAGATTGTGTGTTTGTCTTTGGCAGGCCTGTGGGAAAACTGCTGTAGACATCGAAGTCTGAATGAGTCTCATGATGAGGAAACACAACCTTCAAATGGAGGAGAAGGGGTGAGAATGGAAAGGTTTTCCTGGTCTTTTCTGTGCTTCCTGAGGATCCCCACCAACCCTTTGCAAAGAACTGAAGAGCAAACCCTGATTGAAAAATACTGTAGTTTTTTCTGATGCTAGCAGAGAACCCCAGTAAAGTACTGCCTTTTTCTGGGTTGTTTCATGGTGCCTGCGTGTCGTTTAATTGAAACAGAATGTGTGCATCTTTTCAGTACTATTTTTCAAAAGAGAGACTGAAGACAAAATTTTTTGTTATACTGATTGTTTAATGGATAGGCAGAGTTAGAGTTATTAGACCTATTTCTGCAGTGTGTAATTTTTGTGTCACACTTAGTTTCCAAAAGATGAAGGAGACTTCCAAGGAGGAACAGAGCTATGTAAACACAACTTCGGCTTTTGAAGTGCCCCCAAGAAAGATACAGAAAGGAGCCAAACAAGTCAACGGTGATAATGGATTGCTTGTAACAACTTACACTTCTGCTTGTCAAGAGTACTCCAAAAGGAGCTCTCACCTGAGCATAGCTGTTACTATGGACCATCTCTTGAATCCAGTAGCAGCTATTCAGAAACACCCCAGCCAGCCCCCAGCCCAGCTCAACACACCCACACCCACACCCACACCCACACCCACACCCACACTCACACTCACACTCACACTCACACTCACACCCACAC
>JAWWMU010000054.1:20482237-20505290 GCA_035048155.1 Cinnycerthia olivascens
ACATCCACACCCACACCCACACCCACACCCACACCCACACTCACACTCACACCCACACTCACACCCACACTCACACTCACACTCACACTCACACTCACACTCACACTCACACTCACACTCACACTCACATCTACTCACACATCCACACCCACACCCACAGCCATGCCCACACCCACACCCACACCCACACTCACACTCACACTCACACTCACACCCACACTCACACTCACACTCACATCCACACCCACACCCACACCCACAGCCACGCCCACAGCCACGTCCATATCTGTACGGCACTGTGCAGATACATTTCAGACAGAAGACTGTGCCCGTGCCGGCTGGCTGTTCTTGCCAGTGAAGATGATGGTCTGGGATGCAGAGCCAGTACTACACGTTTTTGGTGTTTGCCTGGTCTCTGCTAACATGCAGTCTGCTGTCCTGCCCTGCAGCTTGGTGTGGGCAAGGACACCAAGAAGTTTTGGTGGGAGCTAACCCCACCTGAAGAGACACAGTGATGGCTCTTAGTGTGGAGACAAGCTCAACACAGTTCAGATTGAAGGCACACTGTCCCATGACAAATGTCAGCCCAAGCATTAAGCAACAGTGCATGGTGTGAACTAAGAGATGTTTAAAAGATAGGCCCCACACTAGTCCTGAGGCTTTTAAGATTGAATGCAAATATGCTTTAAACTTTATACCTTACTTAATCTCTCATTTTATATACTCATACAATAAATTCAATTATCTTAATGGTCTTTTTCAACTTAAATGCTTCTGTGGTTCTGTGCTCCCTGACAAGTAAATCTATATATTAAATATCAAAATGTTGTGGTGAAAAAGATGTTCTATGGAAACACTATAGAGTACTGTGAAGTTCACCAAACTTGCCAATACAGTTTAAAAATCACCAATAAGCACTTTGGGGAGATGAAAATAAGAGGCACTTAAGAATTCATTAACCTACCCTAATAAAAACTAATATCTGTAAGTCAAACTGCAAGTACTGTTAGGAAGTTAATTCAGTAATGAACCGGAATTTGGAAGCCACAGCCAGGGAGCAGGCAGTTTTCCCTCTCCTGCTGTCTCCAGATCACATCCAGATGCTGTCATCTGCTCTGTCTGAACGTAATTACTGGTCTTGATACAGACACAGGAAAGATAAATCAAGTTTCCTATATATAAGATGTCTCAAGGGGTGATAGGAATAACAAGTGCAGTCCTGAGGCACACAGCCTCAGTGGCTGAGAGTTACTGGAATGAGGTGCAGCCGTGGGAGGAAACTATGAGAGCCAACTCCAGCCAGGTGAGATGATGGGCATGGCTATGTAATGATGCATAACACAGAGACAGACACTCAAGCCGTCAGTCAGACTTGCTAAGAGAAATTTGGCAACTGCCTCTGACTCCCTGGGTAAGAGTGCTGCACTCAGCTTCAGGAGTCACGGTAACACTTTTGGAAAGTACTCATGTGCCTGGTGACTGGCTTCTTTAAAAAGGTCTTCAAATCCCCTTATAGTGCAAAAAATAGATACAATGAACCTTGAATTTATATTGTTTATCATGTGTAAATAATGATTAGAAAACCAATTTATGTAGCTGTAAGTGAAAGTCCTCTGCTTATTTTTCATACTCAGTTGAAGACTAAATTTCATCCATAATCCTATATGCATTTTTAGAGGTGTGACAGATAATGGTGGGCAAGGGGAGAAAGAGGCTGGATGTTTTTTGTTGCCAGTGCAGTTTAGAACCGTTCTCCTCTCTTCACAATAGGTCACAACCAATGGATGCACACAGAGCAAAGCATGCATTTTAACTAGGAAGGATGTATTCCTGCCTCAGTACATTTGTATGTGATTTTTTGTTTTCAATGCAAAGTGCAGTGTATGCCTAACAGATTAATCAAAAAGATAAAATAATTTCAGTATCCATTCAGGAAATGCTACATTAATAACATATTTTTGTTTACATTACAAAAAGAAATTGTCTGAGACCTGACTTCAGGCAATCAGAATTTCATATATTTGTTGTCAACAGTCTAATAAAAAGATCAAACTTGGTTCTTTTTTTTTGCTGTTGTTCCACACCAGTTAATTCCTCAAGGCAGCACCTGGTTCATATACTTAGTACTTTGTATTCAAATCAATATTTTTGTTCCACTTACATTTGAAATCAAATATTCGAAGACTTGACCTATTCTTGTGAGCAAAATGACTGCTTCAGATGTCTCTTAAAATATTCATAAAAATATAACATTTTCTTATAACTCTGACTTTTGTCTGAACATTTGATTCTAATTAAAAACAGTAAATCTGTCAGGAAAATTTAATTCTCTAACTCCAGAATCATCATGAAGTGGGAACATTTCATACCTTAAGATTTTTTTTCTAGCAATTCAGCCGTAACATAAGCAATAAAACAGTTTTAAAAGACATCATCATAAAAAATTCATGTTAGTCCTGTTCTTAAGAGTTCATTAATAGTAGTTTTGTATGCTAAATCACCCATGGGTTTTATTTGAAACTTTTTCCATTAAGTTTGTCTATCCAAGAGTCCTATGAATTGAGGTAAAGTGGAAAAAGCCCAAAGTGTGCACAGTAGCCATACTCAGTGAGGTTTTAGATAATATTTTCAATAGAACTTGAAGTAAACCATTCATTTTAAAGAAATTCTCCTATGATGTTTGAGAGGAAAAGTGCTAGGAGGGATTAAACCTCATGGTTGCTTCTCCTGCTACCTTGTCTTATTGCTGCTATATATTTATCATCTCTGACTCTGGAGAGTTTTTCAAAGCCAGAGGGGTAGATGTGGAGTAATACTTTCCAGAAACTTGACATAGAATCATACAGTCACAGAATTATTATGGTTGGAAAAAAGCTCCAAGTTGATCAAGTCCAACCCTTGACAGAACACCACCATAAAAGCTAAACCATAGCAGCACTAAGTGCCACATCCACTCATTTCTTGAATACCTCCAAGGACAGTCACTTCACTGCTTCTGTGGGCAGCTCTTTCCAGTGCTTAATCACCTTCTCAGTGAAAAAATTCTTCCTGATGAGTTCAAGTGAGTTATATCTACATTTGGGGCACATCCCACTTTTGAGGCACACCTGCTTACTACGGCCTTACAATTCAGACTACACCTCCTGAGTCTGGCTCCAAGGAATTTTGCATTTTCCACATAAGGAAGTCTAGCTTCAAGAGGAGAAATGGAAATTTCATTTTCCCTTCATTAATTTCTCCTGTTCCTTTTTGTCTTTATTGCAGATCTCTTACTGTAGGTGAGTGTTGTGACCTCGCAGTCTGACATAAAATGTGACTGGCAATATAGGTTTTCGCTATAATTTTTGAATGAAAGAGACT
This sequence comes from Cinnycerthia olivascens, assembly GCA_035048155.1. Classification (NCBI taxonomy): domain Eukaryota; kingdom Metazoa; phylum Chordata; class Aves; order Passeriformes; family Certhiidae; genus Cinnycerthia; species Cinnycerthia olivascens. Next base: position 20,485,598 of record JAWWMU010000054.1, read on the forward strand.
GTGATTCTCTGCTGTTGCTGTAAATCCAGGGAGGTCTAAGTACCCTTATGGTAGTAAAGACATCTGCTCACTGTGCTATATTTGAGCTATATTGAGGCTCTCCCACGCATTGAACATGGCTTTCAGGCTGAAGTATTTTCTCTCTCTGATAATTTATGTCTATGCATGGATTTCTACTGTGCCTGCAAACACATTGGACAACCCATACATTGTCTCCAGCAAGTTTCAGTTTTTCATCAACCATCTTTCTTCACTTTTTTTGGAGATAGATGGGGGAATCTACCCTGAGAATGTGGACTTTGTGCTACAATGCAAGTGAAGACCTCAGTGATTTCCCTTAGAAAATTATTTAACAGGTTTTTCAGCAAAGGACCACCACATCTAGTAATTTGGGATTTGACCATCCAGATTGGAGGTCTGCCTGGAACCTACTGTATGTTCCTTTCCCCCTGAATCTGGGTTTTATTTCCACAGTAGGAAGGAGCGAGATGAGAGGGAAAGATTGTGATACACACCCCAGTCAAAAGGCCAATATGCACACCCAGATTTTACTGCTACAAGTACAACTAACATTGTCCAAAGCAAAGGAATGGTCTGCAGAAAACACCATGTTTTGTTTTCCTCAGTTTTAGCATGGCACTTTCCACAAGATATGGGACCTACATGATGGATATTGCTCCTGTAGCAATCAATCCAGTATTTATGCAGTTATAAACTAGTTACGAATTTATTCCCAGCAGCTGAAGAGAGATGAAGTTTTGTATCTTTGAATTCTACCATATTCTTCCATATTTTTTTCAAAGCATACGATTGTATCCAATGATCTAATCAGGTTGATTAGTTGAATTTTCAGAGGCATTTGGGACCCACTGCCCAGGATATTCCAGGGCACTGGCTTGTGCTCTAAGGATGAGAAAGGTATTTGAATCAGGATTTTTCCCTCTGATGTTCATCCACTGTGATCTCAGAGTGTGTGTAGTGGCACCAAGTTTTCTCTTGAGGTATAGTTAAACTAAAGGATTAAGCCCTGTTGGTAGGGAAGATGTACCCCAAACTTGTTTCAGTGCCCACTAAGGGCTGTACAGCTCTATCCTCCCTGGATTTTGGTGTTCAGCATGTACCCAGAGAGGAACTTATGCTGACTGTGAAAATTCAGTAGTGAAATTGATGTGCTGAAGACATATTACCTCATAGGCTGGAAGAGAAGATCTGCTACAGTAATTTGTGTCCCAAATCCTCTTTGTGTTGTTAAGCCCCCAAAGAGCCTCTCTTCCTATCATTATTTTATGTGGAGAAGCCAGCAAAACTGAAGACTGTTTATATTTCTTCTACTGCTGAGAATATACATATGTTGTAATCTTCAAATCTCCAACAGGCTTCTGGACTTGCTGAATGTAAATTGCAATCATTTCAATAATTAAACCACAGAATTATTAAACAACTTGAGAAACTCCAGCAGGAATATTGTAATTTTAATGCCTCAGGATAAAAAGGCCTCTTAAATAAGAATGTGAAATAGCAAGAACTGTGCTCATGAATGCAAGTTGTACAAGTCAAGAGTGTAGAACAATTTGAAAAGGAAAAAGACAAGACTTACTTTTATCTTATTTGCATTCAAAGTTTGGACTTTTGGGCACACTGTACTATGCTCAGCCTATTTTATTGGTTTTATTGCTATTTTTATTATGTTTTTCTGCTGGTGCTTTTTTCTTTTTCTTTCTTTTTTTTTCCAGATTAGTTTTTATTTGAAGCTTTTATTTATTCTATGTATTTATTTTTTATATATTTCTTGAAGAAGACTTAGAAAAAAGTTACAGGCTACAAATGTAATTATTAGGCTGGCAGTCAGGTTTTTCTGACTGGACATTCCTCTCTGTGTGTTTATTTTCTACACCAAGTTCAATGTTGGCTTTTCCAGCACCGTGTAACAACCAAATAGAAAGTCATAGAGTACTTAGTGTGATTACACACACTTAATCTCATTTTCCTCTTTTAATTTCCCCTTGATGGAAGCTTTTCTATAAAGCTATTCAATGCTTTGCTTTTCTTACATTAATGTTCACACATAAAAGAGCATTATGAGAAAAAATCAGTGTTGCTCTAACCTTGTTTTTCTTTGTGTCATGAACAAGACTGTAGTGTGAAGTCCACAGAAGCACCAAAGAATGATGAAAGATTTATATTTGTCAGGTTTTCACATGGTGTCTTTAACTGAGGAAAAGTGATGCTAAAGCCAGAAGGAAAATATGTGTGATGCATATGCTATTGGAAACTCTCAGCCGGTGAGGGGAATGGGTGACACAGCTCTAAGCCTGAAAGCAGGGTTTTCATTCAGCATTTCATAAACTCGCCTTTGCACAGGAAGTATTGCTATGATTTCAACAAATATTGGTGTGTAGAAAAGGTCAGACACTGGTTTGACAGCCAAAGAGAGGGATCCTGGTCCTATTTTATCCCCCACCATCCTTCACCCTCATTCTCATTGCTGCATGGCACAAGAGATGTTCTCCATACAGAAGAGCAAGCACAGCCTGAGAAATGCTGTTTATGGCTTTCTTCCAGGCTCTGTTTTGTGGACAATGTGCAAGAAGCGCAGAAATTTAGGAAAGGCATTTTTCAGCCCCATGCAGATTCATTCTTGCAGCTTTCCATCAACCTTTGCCTATTTTACACAGCATTCATTCTTGTGGCATGTCTGGTCTAAATGAAGTGCATAATAGCTCAAACCAGTTGAAGAAAATTCCTTCGTGTAATAGAACTGCATTTGCTTCATTTGCCTTGAATGAAAAGCAGGGACTTCTGCAAATCAAACATCTATTGTTTTTTTCTGTGTTACACAATGAATCACAACAACAATTTCATTTGGTATTATATTAAAAGATTTTAATTTCTCCAAATGGAGGTCCATTTCTATTCTTTCTTTCCCATTACTTTTATGTGAACACTGTAAAGAGTTCAACATGGGATCTTTCATTGAAAACGCATAAAAAATAAGGAAATAGTGTGAATTAGACTATTTCTTCACAGTCCTCTCTTTTGCTTATTATGTTGCAGAACATAAAAGCACTGAAGAGCTATTTTAGTTTTGTATCTGCCTGAAAAAGAAGAGATGGAGGTACAGATGCATCTCATTTTCTGTTATTGTAGAGGGATTAAATCAACTAATTTCTCCCATTTTGCCTTTTCCCAGAAAGGACAGATCCTTCTCCATTTACACTGCCTTTCTGGTGAAGCTGCATGAACCTCCCTTGCACCTCCAATTACACTTGCTCCACATCTTCCTACTGAGCTGGCTCTTCCCTGAAACATTTTCCCTTTACTCTATCCTCAGGTGTTTTTCTTTTTTTCTTAAATGTGGTGAATTTTTGGGGGGTGTTTGGAGGGCCATGTCACAAGTCAGAGTACGCACAGGCCCCTAGGCAGCCCCTCACCTCCTGGCACAGTCGGCCCTGAATTTCTCCTAGCAAGGCACTCACCCGTGGCTGCTGTGTCTGAGCACCGCTGCTCTTGCTGCTTCGAGGCTTGATTTTAATTGCACAGCTCCAGCAACTCTCCAAAGGGCTACTCAGTGGAGCCGCTCTCAACCTGAGTGACATGAGATGTGCTGCGTTTGGCTCAGCTGGAAGTGTTTTTTCCATGTCTTTTAAGGTACTTTCACAAAGCTCATGGCTTGTTCATTAGGAAAGTGTTATGGCTCATAGGCACAGTTAATTAGTACTTATGAATAAAAGAAAAGTAGGAAGGAAAATTAGAGCAGTAAGAACAACAAAAACAAAATTAAAAAAAAAACCACAAAAAACACAATTAACATCTATTGAATCAAGGCACTCAATAAGAATTATATTGATGTTGTGGATTTTACAGTGATTTTTTTCTTTCCCAGTCTAACACAAAGCAAATACACGTTGCATGTGGTCCTGCTGAACCAGCACACACGCACAAGGGTGTGCATGTCTGTCTGTCAGACAGGTGACTCTCTGGACCCAAACAGCCAGGAAACAGAGGAGTACTTCAACAGAGAGAACGGGGCAACTGTGCACGGCTACAGTGTTTCAAATAAACCATTCGTGTTTGGAAGATAAATATGTTCCAAGCATGGCTGCTAGAAGGTAAGAAATTTGGTGAAGCGTGTGATTAAAGATTATACCATCATATGAAAAATACACAAATGGACTGAATAAAGCTAAGCATCACATTGGGCATTACTGGCAATTTCAACTTTTTGAGTGCTTGACCTTGCCGTTCTACTTCTATTCTTTTGAGAAGCAGCATTGTTTCCATGACCATGTTCAAACATGATCAGTAGGCTCAGTACAGCCAATGCATCCTATTTATGCACAAATCAACACACTTTACATTGAGAGAATGAATCGACGACCCCGAGAAATCTGCATAAGTCAGTGTGGCATCTTGAGGATTCTGGGACAAATCAGGGCAGAAAGAAAAAGGAGCTATGGCAAACTTCGCTATTTCTGCCAGAGCAGAAAGCTGTGGCTCTCTACTGGCTTTTTAATTGCCATTGAATAGCACCAGTGAGTCATTTCAGGGAAAACCTTCCCTTGAGCCAACAGCTGGCCACTCCTGTCTCTTTCTGTTTATCCTGGCATCCACACTCTCCCCTACATGCCTGACCTTCTTGCGCTGCTCTTTAATACCAATAGCCATCTCCTAAGACATGTTACCCCTGGAAGACTAATTTTCAGTTTGTGCCCTATCAGTCTGGTATCAGTTTCCCCTGATATGGGTTTTAGGCAATTCTGTGAAGTTTCAAAATTTACTGTCACAGTATGTTTTGCTGGTAGGCTGTTAAGTAAGGAGGAAACTCAAGATTCTCATTTTTAGCATTAGCTAGAAGACGAAAAAACAACCATGATCCTATATGACAAGTCAGATGATCCAGGACTGGGTGATAGGAAACAAATGCTAGGATGGGACTGAAATAATTGAAGACCCAAAGATTTTCTTTGCTGCCAGAAATAATTCAGTGAAGAAAAAGGCCTTGTGCTCTCTTTCCCTTATAGCATTTACTTTCTCCCAAGCTGGGTCAGATTCAGAGCTTGTCAAATAAATTAAACAAATCAAATATAGTTCATAGCTTTCCCTTCACAAAATTCACTTCATAAATAGCCCATGGATTTTCTTGAATCATTATGTCAGCCACATAATTAGGAAGAAAAAAGGGTATTTCATGTAAATTTCATCAATATCATCTTCAATGAGTACTCCTCTTAGCTGTAGCATGAGCCCAAACGTTGCCATAAGATTTTCCTTCTAATTCTCAGTTTCTATATGGCTCCTACTGGAAACCTCCCCCGAGAAGTTCAGTGTACGTCCCTTTGCCCTGAGTCTCCTGCAGACCCAGAGCTGCCTTCCCCATCAGAAGAAAAGATTTTTACCTTCTCCTGCCAGTGAGGAGAATCTCATCTCTACACTTGGGCAAGAGTCTCCTAATTTTCTCTGAAAGCTTCAGATGTTCCACCTGAGTCAGTCAGAGCATGATGCTAATGACACCAGGGTCTTGGGCTCAGTCCCCACGCTGGCCATTTGCTTAAGAGATCACTTCATGATCCTTCTGGGTCCCTTCCAACTCAGACTATTCTGTGGTTCTATGACAAATTTCACTGGTGACAATCTGCTTCTAATGCAGCAGTGGTAGCACACAAGCACAGGTAGAGTGACAAAAAAAATCCAAATCTTGAATTTACAGGACAACTGATTTCCAGGTAGGAACTTGTCTGACACATGAGGCTATGCACAAAAGTGGGACAATTCTCAATATAAGGTAATTTCCTAAAATCATGGAATATAATTATGGATGGCTTGGTCTCATCACTCCATTGCCTGGTTCCCCTTCTTTTCCCAAGGACTGGTAAGCCCAAGTGTGCCAATAAAACTGTGAAACTGGATGTAGCACTACTCTCATAGGCTCCATAATGCAGCTGTTTTTTCCTGGGTTTTTGAGGCACTTGGACATTTAATTGTCACATGTCTTTGGCAATGTCCCAACAGATACTCATCAGTTTGGAAATACCTATCTTGTTAAGCTTTGAAATTTGTCAGTGTGCATTATTGTACATGGAGGAATCTTGTACACAAGGATATTGAATACATTGAGGTGCCTGAAAATACTCTTTAGTGTATTATTCTGATTTAATTCCACCTGTTCAAAATATCTTCCTTGCTCAGACAAACACATTGTATTCAGTCAGGAACTGGCAATGACAGAGAGCAGGGTGAAGGATGGCAAATTATCAACACAGGGAATTAGCAGGGAAAAGTAATGGAGATTAGAACCAGCTCTGTTTTATGCATTAGGCAACTGGGAAAGATAAACTCCCTTTATCAATCCCTTTAAGATTGAGATCTGAAGATGAAGAGCTGCATATTTTAACCCCAGGTAGCTGAACAGGAACAAACAAGCCCCCTCATCAGCCTCGGAGCCCAGCAGCTGATCCCTGTGAAATTTTGCACTGGCATTACTGCAGTTGGAGGAAGGAGCCTTATGAAAGGAGTTGAGACTGGCTCTGGCTGTGTGGTACCATGGCTTTCCATCTCTACCAGCACAAACCAGAATACAGTCAAAGCCTGGATGTTTTATATGCAGCATGTGGGCATTCTTATTGAGCCAAATTTCTTTGTGGCTGAAGCAGCAGAGCTGTCCTGATAAAGTCCAGTAATGGGAGCACTGACTGCAGGAATCTGTCCTCAGTGCAGCTGGCTTCACATAAACCCAGTACATGACAGGCACAGGCACAAAAGGACAAAGACTAGGACAAAATGTAATTCTGAGAGGAAAGCTAGTGGAAGTTACTAAAAAAAAGGGTTAGTATAGTTTGTTCTTCAGTTCATAGCTTCTGCAAATCCAATGTTAAAAACATTCATCAATTTTTAGATTTTACTGAAGTAGAAATGTTGAGACTCAAATTCTGAAAGCTTGAAAAAATATGCTGATCTTGAGTATTGTGAAAGGAAAATTCACATCTCCTTCAACTGCCAGTCACCGAGTTCTTGGATTACATGGGGCACTCTACATCTGCATCCCAGATGATGTGATGTGTCAGGTGATGGACCTGCCTCCATGAGAGCTTGGAGAGATGTCCATCATCTTGCCCCTCTCAGCTCAAGGGGTGTCTTGTATAATGTTTTTACCCATCTTTTGAAAAAAAACCACACACACTTTCACTTAAATACTGCATTTAGTTTGATGTAATTCAGTAACAGCCTGGCTAGCTTTCACAACCACCAGGATCCAATCACAAAAAAGCAAAGAAATCTGACGCTAAGGACAGAATTGGACTCCTCAAGGCTCACATGCTACATGGTATTACACATAAGCTCTGGTGTGCAGTAGCAGCTCATTACTTTTTATTTCAAACATCTGAACTTTGGGCTATTTTAGAAAGAGCTAGCAGCTTTTTCACTTTTCAACGAAGACTCTGGAGTGCATTTTTCTCAAGTCAACAAGGTGTTACTGATTCTTCCAAAAGTGAGCAATTCATTATAAGTCACTCTCTGTTTCAACATCCTCTGGTAGAAGGCCCCAGAAATGTGTCTGGGGGCACTTCAAGGGTCTTTGATGGTTTATGACACCTTACAGGACACGACAGCTGCCTCTCACATCACTGTAGTTGAGCGAGGTATGCCTCATCAGAAGGGATGAACACCTTCAGAGGAGTTATAGACCTGAGCCAGTTGAGTAAAGGACATTGCCATGACAAAAAGCATCACCCCACTTTCACAGGATCTGTTTCTCTTCAGTCTCTCCCCTTATCTGGCTCAAAATCCAGCCTGTTGCTAAACAAAAGTTCTTTTGTCCTGGTAATTCTCTGGTGATGGATAGCACCCTCTCAGTCTGTTGTAGGTCAGAGGTTTCCCCACCACACACAAACCCCTCTCCTCCTCCCCTTCAGTTGTGGGATGTAAACCTGGCCTCAGCAAAGCACCCCTGCAATTGGCCAATTGTTTGAGCCATTAATCAAGGAACATTTCAGTCTCCCACCCACAGGGGTTTTTGTGGATCTCCTCACTCAGACTGATCTGACGCTCAGCTCATTGTGGAAGATCTGTCTAAATAAGGGGCCACAAAACAGGACTTAAATAGACTTAAATAGTTTATACAGAGCATTAATCTATCTTATCAGGCATCAGGACAAGGAAGAGTTTAGTATATTCAATTGCTGGTTAATGTAACACTCTTCATGCTTCATGGTACATTTCTTGCTTTAAAAACCAGGTAGACTCACTTGGGACAAGGAACCAAGTTCTCTTTTATGCTGTCATCTTAAACTTCATTAATGCAACAACTGCCAGAAGAGAGACTGGAAGATCTGAAGTTTGAAGAAAAGATTGCTTTCTGCTATTACTAAGAAAGTAAAAGAATTTGAAGTGTTCAACCACAACTGAACTCAGCAATCAGTTAAATAGAAAGCAAAAGAAAAAAGAAAAAAGGATTTTTCTTGGGTTTTATGATGTATTTGCTTCAGTTTGTATAAAAAGTCAGCCTTTAGAGTGGAATACTTCTACAAAATGGAGCCTGAAGAAGCAAGGTTATTAGAAGGAGCTTTCAGAAACAGAGCTTTGAGCAGAAATATTTAAAAACTAGAAGGGGCCTTCAAATGACACTTTTCAGAAACTGAGTTGCTTGCAACTAATGACAGGAAAGGGAAGGCAGTGAAGAATACAATGTTTTGAGCAGAAAGGGCACAGTGAAAATGACATTCAGAGAGGGAATCAGCACATAGTGACAGATGTAACAAGAAAGATGTGATACAAATGGTTTATGTGAAATGGTACAATGAAAAAGCAACAGATGCATAAACCCCATAAAACTTTACTATTTCAATAAGTCTGAACAGCATGCTTAAGACACAACAGTGAAAAATACACTTCCACCTTATATCCCAAAAGCTATACCTTCCCTAAGCCTAACCAGCAAAGAAAATCAACTCAGATCAATCATTAATGTAATTCTAGTTAATTTGGCAGACTTGCATGAAGACTAGATTCCAGCTTAGAATGTGTTCTTTAGAGATCAGGCTAGTTTCCTACTCTGTCAAGGATAATCACTAACAAAGGATTCTGCAGGGCAATAGTGTCTCTGAATAATAGAACCCTTAGAAATATACCTTAAGGAAGTTAAAAAAGCATCATGCAAAAATAGCAAAGATAGAATGTAATTCTAAATACTAATTCTCTCTAAGACATGAGAAAGAGTGGCTTGAAAGCTGCTCCAGAAGAAAAGCTACAGGGTGAATGTTACCTGGGGAGAAGAGTCAATAAATGTACTGCCCTGTGCTATTATTAAGGTCCTTTTTGCTATTCCTAGAAAAGCACTGATTTACTGGAAACAAACAAAACCGAGTGGCAGGAGAGACTGGCACAGACTCCTTGGCTCACAGTTGCCCCTACGTGGGACAGGTGAAGGAGAGAAAAGATGATGTATATCTAATGCTCCACACTCTTGTTTCTGTAGAGCAATCCCAAGCTGCCTAGACACCACAGCACCTAAACACAACGTTAAAAGCTTCATTTCCTTCATCTTCTCTCTACTTCCTCTGTTGTAACATCGCTCATTAAAGTTTTATGGGAGGAAAATAAAAGAGCTGAAGAGGGTACACCAGAGTTGGCACTTACCAAATAATATCAAGATAAGAAGCTGAAATTATGGCAATGGAAAGAAAGCATAGCAAATGTGAAAAGGGACCAGCTTGAACAACAAAGATCTTCAGTGATCTCAAAAGAGAAAAGCATGTAAGTAATGGAAATGAAGACAGATTGTATAATAATTATAAAATAGCAGTAAAAAGAAAACAATCATGAGAGGAAAACAAAATAAGCAGCAGTTGACAGGAGCAAGAAGAGACTGCACTGTTAAGCGCACCAGCATTAAAACAAAAACCCACCCTGAACAATGGAAATGCTAGTCATGCAAGATGGAAGAAAACAACTGACAGCTGATGACACTGGAAATTAACTGCTCAGTATCTGTTTCCATTTCAGTATTCCCTAGTGATGGCACCTACAAGCAACTGTGTTCACATTACTGACAAAGAAAGATCTCTGCCTGGTAAAAGAGAAGAATGAACTAGAACTGAAGTTTCCTGAAACTGATGTTCACAGGTTCTCTGGACCTCAAAGACTTACACTCTAAATATCAAAAACTGGTATGTTAACCTTATACTAATATTAAAGTTATTAAAATTATATATAAATTTATATAAATAAAATTATTTTAAAAGTAGCTTCAAATGCAACAGTAGTTGTTGATGTGAGAATTGGCAAGCTGAAACATCTATTTTTAAATAAAATGACAAGGAAGAAGAGAAGCAGCAAGAACTTCTTGAGCAGCGTCACAACTATTAATTTTCAATCCTAAAAAATCTTTTGGAACAAGTACTCAAACTATATTAATTTATGCTTTCCACAGTAACTGACACAAGTATTGCCAAGTACAAGTTATGTTAAAACCTTTTTTTTGACAGTAATATAATGAAAAAGCAGTAAATCAAGTGTCTTTTTCTCGATGCGTGATGGTCACCGGACATCCTTGTAACCGTGACAAACACAGCTCAGATTAAACCATTTACGAATGCAGAGCTACCCAGAGTTGGATAGCTGTAGTAGTTGGGTTTTCCTTGGAAAGCAAGAAAAAAAATAAAGTCACAGTCTACTGTCAAAAGGCAAAGCTGTAAGGATGTTCTGCAGAAGTTAGCCCTAGGATAAGTTCCCTCAATATTCTAACAACTTGGGTTATGGAATCAATAGACAATATGGAGTTTGACTGTCTTGGAGATCTATCGGAGGACAATACTCAAAAAAATTATGTTTTTCTAGATAACTTTTTAATTCATCAGGATAATTTAATACTGGCAAGTAAATGACGCATTCAAAACTCAAGCTTGGATCCATCACCGCAGAAAACATGATCTCATATTTTTGACACCTTGAACTCTGTAACACAACAAAGGGCTATGAAGTATTTCACAGTCTGCTTCACACTATTTATGTAACCTTTTCTCCTCCAACACAGTAAGGTTATAACCACTGTAGAGCGTGTTGGATTAAAAAAACAGAAAAAACTCCTTCTCTCTCCAAAAAGGATTTTTTACTTGCTTCACATCTATGACTCTTCTCTACGTTTCATTAAACCCTACAATTCAGAAGAAATTTGTCAGTCTTTAACAATTTTAAAGGGAAAAACACTGCCATCTCCTGGAGTAGGTGGAGCTGGCAGTTCTCTGAATATCTGCACTCTGCTCTCCATCTTGCACTGTTTTCTATGCACTGAAAAGAAAAACCTTCAGAGAAGCACCAGTACAGCACAAGGGCTGAGCCAGGATGAAAGCAAACTGGCAGGACATTAGCACGTGCAGGATGGAAGAGCCAGCACATAAGCTTACACCACCACTTGGATACTACAGTTAGGATATACTTGACAAGTGCTGTTATTTCCTCCTGGTCATGTGAGCAGTACAAGTAATTTATTATGCCTCATGCTCACTCTTATCTAAGAATTTCAATTAATTTCATTCTTTTGCTTTCTTCTACTGTTGAGGTATTTTGCTTAGCCTCCTGAGTCATCTTAAGGGGTTTACCCAGTCAGGAACAACCAACAAGGATTACATTTCACCAGATTGTTTTAAAAGTACTCTTGAAAGAAGACAGAAAGTGTTTTTCTTTAAACTTTTACTTTAATTCTACAGTATTTATCTTCCTTCTATTCTGCAATTACAGTTGAGGTGCACAGGAATAGCTTCAGAGGTTCTCAGCTACCAATGCTAAAACTCTACTTCTAGATAAACTCAAGCAAAAATTCTGGAATTTTCTTGCCATCATATTTCACGTTCACTTTGGACAGTAAAAGTTCTGATGTGATGGATCTTTACAGAAGAGTGATCTAGGTACCTTAATAAAAAAAAAAAAATCCTTAGAAATATAGTATCTTTAATTCAACATTCCGTTTATTTTCTAAAATAAAAAACTCATGCCTAATTCTAATATACAGTGTTTGATTCTTACCAAAGACATGTTTATAAATATCTTTTTCCTTTTAATAAAGATCTCTATCTACAGTCCAGATCCTGAATGCCAATTTGCCCTTTTTTTTTGCAGGCAAACAGATTCCACTGAAGAAAGCGTCGATTCGTATTGTTGGAAAACAAATGTACTGCAGAACGAAATAATGATCTCTTCAGGCACTTGCCATTTGGCTAACCCAAGTTTAAGAGTTTCATTACTTATAAAAAGCAACAAAATTGCAGCCTTTATACCTTTTTAGCTATTTCCACATGAAAAAAGGTGCAAATCCAGACATTTATGTCAGCCATCTTGCTAAGAGAAAATGCCATATTTCTTCTCCAATTCTTCAACAGAAGCATCTTTTAATCCCATGTGGTTCACATGATTGAATAATACCTGTGTAACTGAAATAGAAAATCCCAACATGAACTGTTATTTTTGTGATTCACACTCTTAAGGTATATTAGTCCAATTCTTTCCTCGGTGAGAGGAAAGAGGCATACAGTTGAAATACAAATACATTTTTAAACTACTGGGAGGATGAACAGAATTAGCAAAGCAAAACTTCCACTTTGTTTCGATGCCCAGGAGCTGCCTAACAACACTTCCTTAAATAGGTGCACAATCCAAGCAACAGACAGCTTTTAGTTTCTTAACTATCTTGACACTATGCCACAACATGCAGAAGACAAATGTTAATGCCAACAGCAGATAAAGCTCACATCAGATAAAGTGTGAATGCCATTCACAAGAGGCATTGCACTTCAGTAAGTTAAGTTATTTTCAGGAGATTCATATTTTAAAATATTTTAAGTATAATGGTTATTAGTGAAACTCAGCTGTAGATAGTAAATTTAAATTTACACGGTCCCAGAGAAATGTTTTGCTTGTGTCTCACTATTACATACTCTGTCTGGTGTGCTAAAAAAAGAAGTTTTGAGACAAAACCCACTTTTTATAAACCGTGAATTCAAGCCAATATCCACACAAATTGCGAACTAATGTGAGTGATGTTCCTCCAGAACAGGACAGACAACCAGGCTGAGTGCTTTAGAGATGTTTGCATTCTTTTGCTAACAGAAAAATCAGGATTTGTCATAATTGTAAACTGTGGAAACTGTACAATCTGGATACCTCGGATCTCAGATGTAGGATTTTATACAAATTCATAAATTTTTAACATTACCAGCTATAAACTGACAAGCTGGCAAAGCTTATTTTATCAGAATAAAATGTAGTGGTATTACTGATTAAAATAACAGGATTTTGCTGTAGTTTTCTAGTCTAAACAATAAATAAGGAGTCAAAGGATTAAGAAAAATTACATGACATTCATATTAAAACAATATTCTGAAACAATACAAAAGTTAGATAACTGAAGTGATTATTACATGGAATAAACCAGAATAGTGCTAAGTTTTACATATTTTTTGCCAGATTCTACAGTATCACAAAGTAAATTTACAAAGACACTACCAAATTACTTACTTTTTTTTTCTGAACTTGACATAAACATTACTGCCATATCAAATCTTTTTAATTCAGAAAGCCTCTGGAGGATTTCAAGGATGAGCGATGGCTCCTCTTTCCTGAAGAAGATTATTACAAATATAAAAATAACCACTGTTGATAAGAAATATTCAGTAGCTGCAAGCAATATTGAAGAATTCAGGAAAAAGAAATTAAAGGACTAAGAGAATTCCCTTCTCTTTCATATTCCCTATCTTTGTCTTTCCTGTTCCTTTGTCCATTTACAAAGCAAAAAGTCAGTATCCAGAAACCTTTATGTAGGTATTAATGTTCTGCTGAGCAAGACTGAAGAATTACAAAAACTTAGACTGATAAAAACTGACTGCTGGTCATGTACAGAATACCTACTACATGATTTAATGCTTACACCTGGCAGTAACATCACTATTTTTATATGTATTAGGTATTGTGAAAGGAAGCAACAACTGTGTCCATAGGAAGCTCATTGAAAAACTGAGCCAAATACAGCTGCCTTAATTTTCATCCATACAGAAAATTCCTAGATTGTGCTAATTTTACATTTTTCTGGTCAACACTACACAGGCATTTCCTTTGTTACAAATACTAACAAATAGTATTTTTCTTTCATAACTTCACATTTCATTTGGAGGGAGACAGTACTCTTATCTTACAGCAAACAATTTCAGCTTCCTAGCCTTTTTATGCTGCAGGACTGTTTCTCTAAGACAGTGTTTTTCATCCATTTGATGGATATTTTACTTTTTAAGGCATAAACATTGGTTTATGCTTGCTTATCTTCATAGAGTACCACCAAAAACATCGAGTGTGTGTTTCTCAGACAGCGTAATTCAGAAAAGCAGCACACTGCCTCTGACAGACAAAATGAACTTTAGAGCTCAAATGGTAGCATGGATAGAAATTTCAAAAATTACCTGTCAGGTCCTGTCTTATCAGAACCTCAGTCTCCAGTACACATTTGCTACAGGAAATGTAAAATGCTAGTAGATAATTAAGTCTGAATGCATCACAATAACTGTAGCAAAAAAGCCCTCTGAATTTCTCAGCTTTAGGAAGTTAAAATAGAGGACAATGTGTAATTCTATGTGCTCTCAGAATACACACACAGTAATATGAACAAAAGTTATTTCATACAGACTAATGCAAGTTTCTGGTGCTCTTTAGCAAAGCACAAGTCAACAACACTCAGTAAAAGTATTTTTTCACTTTTCTACCTGATTTTTCATTATGAGTTGTACTTTTTAAGAAGCAACTATTGAGTAATTCCAATGATTTCATTATGCTCATGTAATGCTGTGTGCTGGAAAAAATTTTGTAAGCCTGAGGCCGGGACTAGAGAGAGAACATAAAAAACCGCCAAACACAAAAAAAAAAACAACAACAAAACACAATCTCTCCCTGTGAAAAATACCCTAAACCTTTTAGAAACACAATAAGCAATGTAAAACAAAGGAGGAGTTAAACTTACTTAATGTAGAAGTCATGTAGAATTTTCAGAATCTGGTTAAACAAGTCTGGATCTAAGGATTTCTGAAACAGCTTTGCATAAAGCGAAGGCTCTATTTGCTATGGAAAATGTTAGAAAGTCAATTTTAGACAAAAAGAAATACAACTGAGTCCTAAGAATTACATGTGCATTTTTAGAAGGTCATGGACTGAAGCGCATGAAAGCAAAAAAAACCAAATGGTACAATTTGACATTAAACAACAATTTTTGCTTGTTTGTTTCGTTTTGTTTGTAATGGCAATTTCTAACTTCTCTTAAAAAAATTCTAAACATATTTTTTTCAAAATGTATGTAAGTAAAAGTAAAAATTAAGTAGATTGCTGTGTTTCAAGCATTCACTCAGTTTAAAAAGGTTGCTATGTCTAATTACCCTAGAAGTACTCATTTGAAAAGTTACAATTTAACAGAGCTACTAACAAGGGACTATATTAAAAAAAAAAAATGCAGAGACTGTACCTAAAGCAAATAAAAAGGTGCAAAAGAAGAAAAACTCAAATGCATATTAGACTACTTATTGTTATGTGAACACAATTAAAAAAAGGGACTACTGTACACCTGAGACACTCTAAACACAGCTATCCCTTCCACCTGAGGGTACTGTTTCTTCACCTGATGTTGAAGAAACTGTCCAAACACTGTTGATACTTTATGTTTCATACCTTCAGGTATAAGTACATGTTTTCGGGGCAGTCTTTCAACTTCCTGAAGTCAGATTCAAGCTGGAAAGAATTTGTAGGAATGGGAGGAACTGGAGAAGCAGACATAAAAGACCTTCTGATTTCTTTTTCTCTCTGTTTGCTTGAACGAAAAGATGGATGCGATGTCGATGAAATTCCTTTCACATTAACAGGCAGCCTGCAAAGGTATTTTGAAACACATAATCAAATGAACTTTTAAGGAAATTCTACGGTGAGATCTAATTGGACATCTTTCTATTCATTAAAATAAAATTGAAAGCTTTTTTAAAAAATAAGTAGTTTAGTTTAAGCAGGTATTTTAAAATTCCTTCAAATTATATAAGCTTTATATTCGATTCACCTTTTTTAAAAATCCACATCTGCAAACACTTAAATTTACTCAGCTTCTCTCTACTTTGTTTCTCGAACCAATTGCACTTTATAGTAGGTTTCTCCCACATATAACAGCCATAAAAAAAAAAAATCATATATTCTGCAATTTCATAATGCAAAACAGTAACAATGTCAAATGGATAAACTAGCTTCAACACTGACAGCAGTATGATTTCTGTCTTAAAATTTGTCATTTCAGTTCATTGATTTTTTACAAATTAAGAAATGGCTAAGAATATACCTTTTTCGTCAACACCTCACAGTAAATCCATCTAACTGAGCTAGAAAAAGTGGGTGGGGCCAGTGTCCCTCACAGAAATTCTTTGATAAGAATTCCTTATATTAACAGAATGAGGTAGCATCAATGCAGTGGATAATGAGTTCTAAGACTGAGTGAGGATAAAGCTTCTGCACCTCAGTCTAGTCTTCAAGACAGACTTGAGCTTGCCTAACACAGTGTGACACAAACTGAGCACATGTGAAACTCCACCTGCCTCAGCAGAGGAAAGCGTGGTGAAACTCATCTGCTCCTCTTCTCTCACACACTTGCGGTACAAAGAATGCTTGAACTCTGTTCAAAATCTCTTCTAAAAAACTACAACTGAAAGTTGTAAAAACAGCTAAGGAAGATTGAGTGCCCAAGCTAGAAAGAGTACAGCACACAGGAAAATATGCATTCCTTTATACTTGCAATGTAAGACTGAGTTTTCCATCTGACACTAAATAGATCATTATTTGTCTCAATCACTGCGTGGTCAGAGGCAGATGTGCAAGTACTGCAGTTTCTTTCAATATTTCCTTTTTAATTCAGATTCTCCAAAGTATCTTCAACACCTCACCACATGTAGACATCTGGAAATGAAGATTACATTTCAACTACATCTATCTTTTTAGAAGAGGATCAGAATTAATACTTACTGTAATAGTGACGTATCATTGATTTCTTCTATTTTCAAGTGCTTTGCTTTTGGAATATCAATGGTAGTCAACAGATCATCCTGATCTAGAGTTTCTATTGCTTCAACATTTGCTTCAACACTCATTGAATTCCTCCAGTTACTGACTAAAGCAGTGTTGGGCAAGTCACCATCCGATGTATCATCATCAACTTCTTCAATATCTATTCTTCGCAATGGCTTCTAAACAGAGCACAGATTTCACATCACATGTGGACTCAATATAAGTGTTTAAACAGACTTCAGACACAGCTGTGTGTAATTTAAAATGATGGTATGATCACCAGTTACCTCTAAGTAGTGGACAGAGAAAACACTTTGCATAAAGGTAAATGGCAAAACCACGAAACCATGAAATTCTACATGAAACCTGATGTGATAATTTTATTGCTTTACCCTCATACACCAGTATATCCTTACCACAGAGGCTCTCCATATGCAGTTTGTTTTCCCAGTAATAATTAAAAATGTATACTTTCTTCCCACTAAGGCTGAATAGGCAAGATCTGTCATATACTTTGTCCCATTACGCAGTCAGGCTTTGTAATTTAGCAAAACAAAAAAACATCCAACAACACAGGCCTCGGCCCACAACTTAAAATTTTGATATAATAAATATCTGTAACTCAACTCTGCTGACTGACCAAATTACATACATCCTAAGGTAATTAATTCCACTACATGATAGAATGCTTCAGCTTATTTAATTTCTGCATGATCCCCATTATTTTTGGCCATCACCTAGTGCTACCATCACAGGTCTTAGAAAAAAGCCCTCATCACTTCTTACTTTAGAACTTCATTTCCTGAACATGAACATAGTATGTATTGCTCTAGAAATACAGAGGCAAATGCACATGATTAAACATACTCAACAATGTAGACTTTTAGGAAATGGCAGTACTAGAAGTACAGATGTTTCATCTATACTTATTTTACCTTAACAGAGTAAGAAGAGGAATACAAGCAACCTAGCATCTTCACTTAATTGAGCAGCCAAAGTGAAAACTTAATAAATATAACTATCCATAGTATTTCAGCTACTTCACAATAAATTCACTTAGGTTTAAAGAAATAACGTTTCTAGTTATAGAGAGGACACAATAATGCTCCCTCCCAAAGGATTAAAATTATCACACATTTTCTACTAAAACTATCCATCTGAATTATATTATTTATGAGGGTAAACAAAGGTTTCCAAATAGCATGGGGGCATACATGTACAAAGTATGAGCATTCATATTTGTATAATAATAAATAAACTTGTATTTACACAACTCATCACTGATTGTATAGAGATTAAATGTACTAAAAGAGGAAGCCTAATACATAAAAAACCTGGTATTACATTTTTCCATCTATAACTCATTCATCTGACTATAACCACTGATAATTCATAGTCCAAATACATTGCTTATTGAAAACCAATATCCAGCTGTCCTACAGTTTATAGGGATGGAAATGCATGCTCAAAGCTCTTTGGAAAGCAGCCCTATGTGACAGCTGCATATGACACAAGTAGACAACATGTCTTATAACCACTTTAGCTGCTGTAAAAGCTGTAAACAGCAGAAGAAACGATGGAAAATTAACCCAGAGCTTCTCAAGTCTATCCCATTTACTCTCAACTGCAATGCTACCTATGGGCACAGGACAGGGTTTCGGGGCTGCCTGCCTATTCCACATGATAAATGTGTGCATACACCATGTTTGCTGAGGGTGGTACTGCAGGCTGAATGTTTACACCACCACTGCTGTGAACTTTAGCATTTACGTGTGTGTTTATGGTCTTGAAAAATATCAAAAGAATAAATTTATATTTTTTGGCTTTCCACAGGCAAGCTACCTATTAGGTGTTAGTCTGTAATATAGAAAGTAGATTTTAAGTCTAAGCTCTACTTTTCCCATCGTTATAGAAAGTAATTCACATAACAACTTACTGTTGATTTAATCTGTAATGGATTATCAATCATTTTCACTATATTTTTAATTTCCGCTTCTTTTATCAATACTGCAGGATAGTCTTGGTGAGTTTGCTGCTCTTTCTCAGCTAATTCCTGAAAAAAAAGGCAAGTTGTTCAAAAGATCAGGTATTTCATGAATAAATACAAGGTATGTTAAAAAAAATGCAATAAAGAATAATACCTTCTAGTACTATAGCCTTACAAAAAACTCCCAGACAAAACCCCACTATGCCCCAGTAAGAATACATACATTCCTTATTTTTGTGAGTTCGTTTATTGCTTGTTTATTTCCAGGTTCCAGCTTCAAAACAGCTTCAAAATCTGAGTGAAAAAAGAACACAAACTGTAGATATTTCAAGTCACAACGTACATGTGGCAGATTTTTAAACCTTCTATTTTCCTTTCATAGCTCTAAAAATAATTAAAGGCAGGTAAGTGACAGAATGGGCAAGGTTGGAAGGGACCACCAGTGGGTCATCTGGTCCAACCTCCCTGCTCAAGCAGGGTCATCTTGAAGTGCAATGCACAGGATGGCATCAAAACAGTTCTTGAATATCTCCAGTGAGGGAGACTCCACAACCTCTCTGGACAACCTGTTCCAGTGCTTGATGAACTGCAGAGTAAAGAAGTTCTTCCTCATATTCAAGTGGAACTCCCTGTGCATCAGTT
>JAWWMU010000054.1:20505390-20516887 GCA_035048155.1 Cinnycerthia olivascens
ACCAGGGCTGAGTGGAGGGGCAGGATCACCTCCCTTTCCCTGCTGGCACTGCTCTTCCCAATGCACCCCAGGATTCCTTTGGCCTTCCTGGGGTGACATGATTATTCATTATTATGCTGCAGTAAAATAGGGGTGAATATTGCATACTTTCCACAGGTAGAATCTTAAGAAATTTGCATTCCCTGTAGAACAAGCCTATGCATACCTAAACTACTTCATAGACATGAAAATTCCTCTCTATATGCACTAATTCTCCTGCTGAGAAGGGACGGTTTGAGATGGCTTCAAAGGACATACAGATTATTAACCAGACCTGTGACAATTTCTTTCATAAAGATATTTTTGAAGTCTACTGTACGAGGGAAAGCAATGTAAATGGTTAGGGTAGGATATGGCCTGCAGTTCAGCTCCTATGTCTCTTCTATATTTTAGTTGAGTCTGGTTTGGTATGGCAATTTGAACAAGGAAACTGCTTCATCTGATAGTGAAAAGCAGCCTCTGTACAGTCCTGTGATGAGTATTTCCTGCATTTCTTTGTAGGGAGCTTGAAAGTTTAGGGTTTTTTCCAGTTTGAGCCATGAGCATTTTGCTACATGAAGGTGACAAAAATCAGGTTTCAAGGAGTGAGAACATTACTATTAAATGGGATTGCTAAGGACTGACACTAAGTCCACAAACAGGAGAATCACAAGGGCACTACTGCTGGCTCACAGACAGCTTGCTGTCCCCCAGGTCCTTCACCCAGCAGGTCAGGCCCCAGCCTGTGCTGTTGCAGGGGCTATTCTTCACCAGGTGCAGGACCCTGCATTTGGCTTTTGGATTTCTCAAAGCACCACTCTGCCCATCTCTCCAATCTGTCAAGGTCCTTCTGGGAAGGCTCACAGCTCTCTGGGGTATCAGCCACTCCTCTAAGCTTTGTGTCATCACTTAACTTGCTGAGGAGGCATCTGCCCCTTCATCAAGTCACTGATGAACAAGTTAAACCACAATGGGCCCAGTACTGAACCTTGAGGGATACCACTAGTGACAGGCTCCAACTAGATAGACCCTGTGTCACTGATTAAGACCCTCTGGGATCTGTTGTGCAGCCAGTTCTCAATCTACCTCACTGTCCCCTTACAAGTCATCCTAATGTCTACATCATGACCTACTTTTGAAATGAAACTTTTCAAACTATTTCTTACTACTTATCATAAACAGCAACAGCTGTAATTTCACACAAAACTGTCTCTCTATTATGTGGGCACCAACACAAGAGTTTTTATACATATTCAGTGAAATCCAACAGAAACCACTTAATTCTTAACTTTTGCACTGATAATCTTAGTAAGGCAGAAGAAAAAAAGATCAGGATGTCTTTATACTGATCTCTTACCTACCACATTTATGCTAATTCAAAATCATACCTTGAATAGCTTCCTTCAGCTTTCCAAGAGCAACTCTGGCAGCTCCTCTTCTGGCAAAAGCTTTAGAATAGGAAGCATCTAAGAGCAGAGCTTGTGTGCAGTCATCTTCTGCCTCTTTGTACCTCAGCAAAAGTGTAGTACAAAATTAATAATCAGTTTCAAGAGGCAGTTTCAACTGAAAAGACAGAGCTACCCAAACCAATTAAAATATAAAGGTAGATCTTCATTATCTACATACATAAACATATCACCGAGCTAAATGTGAATTAAAAAATTCTCATAAAATATGGTTTCAGCACTTTGAAATTTAAGCTGTATCTTTCGCTATTTCATAACAAAGTTCTGACTCTTTTCAGAACTACAAAAATTCACAATCTCTGTAAAGAAAAATATCACTTAAAGCTTGTCAGAGCAGAGTCCAGTTTAAAAATGCAACAATAGCCTTAAAATCCAAGTTAGTACTATGGCTTTGTACTTTTGAAAACCAGAAATATCATTACAAACAAAAATAATGTACCAGAGAGGAGAAGCAAGTATGCATGAGAATAAATTCTCTACATTTGGAATTCTGTGACTTGTCCTTAACTATTTCAGAATATCGTTGCATTAATATAATTTGCTTCATTTTAAGATTAAACTTCCTCATCCCATTTACATTGTTACATTAGATAACAATTCCACTATGTGCTTATTAAAGTATTTTCATTCACTCCTCCACATTCAAACTATTACTAAATTTATGCAAATTGATTTTTATTTGCTGTTCTCATCAGTACCAGCAGTTTGTAGGAATACCAATGGGCATTTGTTGCATTTCATTTTTGGTCCTCTTTCAAATGTAATGACCCATGATAGAAGATTTATCATAGGAAATCAATTTTCTTGCTTGGTCATTCAATTAAAGTATTGCTTCCTCTGAATCTCATTGAAGATTATTTGCATTCGGATGTCCTTTAAATTACAAGTGTTATGTCAGAAATACTATCCATGCAACCCATCTTATCCTAATTTGAGATCAATCTACTGTCTCTACAGATACTCAGCTGTGTCACGTTAAAACAGATGACCAACATAACCCTCTGCTCTCCTCTTCTCATGCTACCAGCTTACAAGTTTTAAATTACCACACTATCACAGAGTCAAAAGAAGTTCACACCTAAAAACTGGCCATATGGCACTTATCTAATTTGCTGGAAAGCACGGATTTACCTAGAGTTTCTGGGTTATTTGGATAAAACTTAATTTAAAATAAACAAGCAACACACACATACCTCTATCAGTGAAGTTATAAAACAGTGAAGTTATTAAAACATTTTAAAAGCTTTTTTTTTTTCAGAAAAAGCTTTATTCATTCCCTCCTAAGTCAGAAGTTATAATCCACTTCTTTTAACAGTGCAACATTTTGTAGTTGACTGGGTTTCATAGCAAAGACTAAGCTTTGGGCAGTTCCCTTCAGAAAGGTTAATATCTGAATTTGGCACACATAAAAGAACAAAAACCCAACTTCAGAAATCATTATTTCATACCAGTGCTATTTTATTCCCTCAGAACTTGTTTCCTACAAATTGCATTTTAAGAGCACACATACAGATTTGCTCCCTCTCCTTTACTGCTTTCGATGTGATTTATTCTATTCTGAACTCTAAAAGAAATGAAGAGTGACAGTAACTTGAATGAAAATCTGCTGAATCATTACTCCTCTTGATTTACAACAAACAAGCAAACAAACAATAGAGCATGTGCAATTCCACTTACTTCTCAATCTTTAGGTAGGCCATGGCTCTGTTAGCTGGCAGTAGTGCATTGGTGCCATCTGCAGTGATACCACGGGTGTAACATTCTATTGCAGCCTCGTACTTCCCTTCTTTGAAATAACCATTACCCTGGAATATGTAGGTCAGAAAAAAAACAGCATTGAGAAAACACAGTGCAATGAACTTTTTCTTATCCTTTTTTGCAGAGAGGGTCATGACATTATGAAGATGAATCACAAAGAACACTCCCATCAGCACATTTACAGCATATTTCTTCCTATCTAAGTTTGGAGGCAGAACACAAAAAGCATTTTAATACTTTCTAATACTTCAAGGATAAAAAAAACCCCTTTGCTACATGCATAGTTCAAATGCAGACTTGTAAGTCTACAACTTCATGCTTGGTACCCTGTAACTCACGAATTTAAACACAAGCTGAACAGTTACAATACCACTTTCAAGATGATTTTTTGCATTTCACAAATTCATTTTTATCCTGCTCCACAAAACTTATCCTCAAATATTACTTGGGTCCAAATGTTGTTGTTTTCTAATTAATGCTCCATACAAGAAAATTACATTACTTTTTTGTTTGTTTCTGGGAGACTAAAATTACCTTTTGCTTCTCAATACTAATCTGAAGCTGCACATCTTCTCTGCTACTACTCTACTGAGTAACAAAAAACCAGGAAGGCCACAGTTCAGGATCAAGGACATGGACAAGGATTCATGTCATCAGGAACAGCAACCAATGAAGTATTGCATTAGACTGAAATTTCTCTTCTGAGACCTATTCAAACCTTTGTTCCTTAATGCATACTTTCATTCTTATCTGACCAATTACTTCTTACAATCAGTATAGGAAAGTTGAATAATGATAAAAAGTCAGTAATTACACAGCTAGGTAAGTGAACAGAAAAACTTCAGTTTAGTATTTATTGAAAGAGTCGTGAAAGAGAAAAATCAATAAGCCAACTGTATCCAGAAATACATTTTTATTGTCATTGTTGCCTACACTCCCAAAGTCCTTTTTATAACTACTACTCATCATGTAATCAGAGGTTTGAGCACAAGAAATAGTCCACAACTCTCCTTGGACAAGCAAGCATCAAGATGCTTATAAAAATGGAGAAATGGGATCTTTGTAAAGTGCAGTTTAAGTTCTACTTGTCTTATCACATATTTGAAATTTTGCATATACAATTTGGGCTGTAAAAGCTACCTTTTATAACTATTCCTCCAGACAAATCCAAACAGAATTCACTGTCCCAATCACCCTCCTAGAGGCCAAAATAGGAAACATTTAAGGGAACATCAAGGACATTCAAAGTATGAAGTTCAAGGCAGTATAAGGTTTAATTTATACCTCTGCATAACTAAAAGCAGCATAACTAACAGCACGAAACAAACCCTTTCTTTGATAGGTTTCTCCTGTTCCACCAGGACCTGGGACCTACCAGATCTTTTTCTGCAATTGCCTTCTGCTTGAGCTGCTGCTGTTCAATGCGCTGCTTCTCTTCATCTGTTAATCCTGTTCTGACTGCATCTTCAAACTGTTTCTGTTCTGAATTTTCTTTTGATGACAGAGCCTACAAAAATATATTTTTTACCCTTCAGTATTTCCCCACTTAAACATTTTCAGAACATAAATTACATTAATTTCTAAACTTTTAAGATAAGAAAATCTGCCAAGCTTTTGAACAGAAGTGTCAGTGTTGTAAATTAAATAAAAATTGAAGAGAAAATTTAAAAACAATTTGTAGTTGTTTCTTGAAAATGTATTTCTATGGGGGACTGCTAGTCAGAATAATGCTTGGTAAATAAAAAGTATGTAACTTCTGAAACACAGTGTGAATTGACTCATGAAACCCTTGTATACAGTCCAATTCACATATCATTTTTTTCTTCAACTACTGGAGACTTTGCATCTTCATTCTGAAAATAAATTTTTGAAGCACTGTCAAAAATACAGTTGAATAGGTGTAAGCAAGTTCATACAGAAGTGACAGGTGAGCATTTATTTATGATGGTCTTCATAATTAACATTCTCCTCTCTGTCATGAAAGGGATCTAACTTGCACTAAGATATTTTATTCTGTTCTTAGGACAAGTTTCTGGTTTGGTTAACCACAGCAATTAGTGAGACTACAAGCAGGCTAGCAATGCATTTTTATGGCCAAGAGAACACAGAGGTTCTCTCATGTGCTGTGCTTCCTTATACCAAAATACTAAGCATGACTGAAAAAAGCATTAACACAGGAGGTAAAAATGGGGGAAAAATTAAAAAATAAACCAACTAACCAACCCACCAAAACCCAACCAGCAAAAAACAATCAACAACAAAAAAATCCAAAAAACACCAGATGGTGCACACATGCAGTCTTAATGCAGTTGGCAATCCACTATTACACTGATATTTGCATATGTGTGATTTTCTCCAAAACAAACTCCATAAAAGATTTTGACCTCAGTGAACTTCAGATGACAGAGAAAGCATGTGAGAATTTGTTGAATCAGTTCTTGTTATAAAGATTGACACAGATATAAACTGAATAGAGTGTATTAATTTATGTTAGGACCTAATAATCTTTTTACCTGATCAATTTTCTTCAGTTCATTTTTTGCTTCAAAGTTGTTTGCATCCAGCTCCAAAACTTTTTCATAATCTATCAGAAGACCGGAAAAATGTTTCAGGCACGAAGCACAGACCAGTAAGCAGACCATTCTTCTGAGATAAAACTTTTTTGTAGTTACCCAAGAAGCCTGAGATATTTCAAGGAATACATAATTCTAAAACAGTTAAAGCTGAATTACTCCAGAACTATTAACATCTGGTTATCATTTGGACTTGCTACTTGCTACTTGAATTTTACCTTGCCAGAAGAATACGTAACATGGTATTTCATTTCTTTGTTTATAGGGAATGAAAATTAAATTCCTACATCAAAGAAGCAGATCACACAAGTTTGTATGTATTTTGAGAAAAGAATTTAAGAAAGACCCACCTTCTTTAGCACCTTGAAAATTTTTCAAAGCAAAGCGAGCAGCCCCTCTTCTCGCATAAGCCTTTACGTAATTTCTATCTAAAGCAAGTGCTAAATTGCAGTCAGATTCTGCAACAGAAAACCTATCAAAAAAACACATTAGTAGTTTGGACACATCTAGGTAACAAACCCCAAAACTTCAGTAGTTTGTCTTAGTCTGAGCCTCTCCAGGCTCTTGATAACATGGAAATATTACATGCCTCAGAAGGGGTACAAACTAAGTATTTACACATCTCTTGATTCTGAATACATTAAAACAAGAAAGGAAAACAGCAGTCAAGAATCACTGCTGCTGCAGAAAGAATAACCAACTCCCCTGTATCCTTTCTTCACCCAAAACTAATCAAAGCCTTAGAACTAGAGCTCACTGAATCTGAAAGGCAATTAAACTTTCTCTTCCTCTTTTTCCTTCAAGTCTTGCACTGTAACACTGAAGATGGTGAACCGCAAGTATGCAAGCCAGGGAAAACTTGAGGGAGACTACCAGATTGCTTCTCCTGGTGATTCCTACTTTACTTTGAAACTAGGAGGCAGGTTGCAACAACAGCCTTACACAGACTGCATCACAGCATGATGTATAAATCAAGAATTAAAAGTAGACCAAAAATCTCAAGGTAGCATTTCAAGTACGAAAACATTAGAGATTTAACAATGCAAGTCTTACTTTTTCATTCTATAAAAAGCTGATGCTCTGTTTGTGGGCAAGACTGGATTGTATGGGTCAGAATGCATCCCTCTTGTATAGCATTTTATAGCTTCATCAAAGTTTCCTTGTTTAAAGTAGTTATTACCCTGTGAATAGAAAAAAGCATTTCCAGCAAGTTACTGGACATTGGCAGATACATTGCTCATTAAAAACCCTAAAAACATCAAACTACTTTAGAAATGCTTAAATATTTTTGTTCAACATTCCTCATTAAGTACTGCTTTACCATGAAATATTTTTTCTAACTAATATATTCTAAATGCACCATATTAACTAATTTTCATTATGTATTCTATAACATGAGTCTATAAAATATTCATTTTCAGTATCTCTAGATCATTTCCAGAAACCTGTAACAAGCACATACATAGCTACTTAAATTACTGAGTGGGGTTTTTAAAAGTTTTTAGGTTTGGTATCTTTGCTTTCCAAGTCAACATCCCCATTCCTTCCTCCTCTGGGACATAACTTTTATCTCATGCACCCTTAAGTACCTCACTGCAGCCAAGATAATAATGTCCAAAGATACCTCAACTTCTCAGTGTAGACTGCAGATTACGTGTTAAAGAATTCCCAAAGCAGCAGGAATACAACACAAATATCACCCATTGTGTCACATATCACAAATTGTAGACAATTCAAAACAAACAACTCCACAAAAACCCAAATCAAAGCTAGAACTACTGAAGTCAATACTGACTGACAGATGGATTAGGTGATTCCTTACAAAGAAATAAGTTTATCAAAAACACAGAAGCTGCTACACTTAGCCTCTTTCTCATGGCAATGAGGCCTGAGACAGATCACTTTCTATATCCTACCTTATTTGGTAAAACTGAACCGATATGAACTTGCCAGTATTAAAGCAAAGACGTGCACCCATCATTCCCAGATGTACTGGACTCACAAAGGGGGTATTTTTAAGTTCTTGAGGATTTAGTTTGGGGCACTCAGATGTATTCAGGTAAAAAACAGTTTGCTCTACACAGGAGTTCTATACAGCCATTCAAGTCCTCAAAACAAAACATCGCCAATGCATTTGTCATCACAAGTATATATTGATTAGAATCTGCCAGGCTTGCTGCCACTGACAAAGAAAAGGAATAGAACTGCAGTAAGAATTTTCTATTTTGGAAGCATAGGCAGGGAAACAGACAGACAGACTTCCAAATAGGCAATTCTTTTACCAGATGTGTAGCCTCAGTGGATGATCTTCTTTTAAAACAAAACTGCAAATACTCCTATACCTAAACTGCTACTTTACCAATAATAAACATGTATAATTCTATAACCTTTTCCTTTTCTGCAAGAGCCTTTTCAGCATCCACGTGAATTCCATCTTCTTCAGAGTCTGATTCTGGAGATACAGAATCATGAGTACTATCTTCTTTATCAAGTTCTTCAAGTATTTTATCCTGGAATCAGAAAAAAACCCCAAACTGCTGTCTTCATTTATAATTTAATAGTGCAAAATAATACAAATAAGATTTTATTAATGCGTCCTCCAATACTGACAGACAGTTATGTTTAGTCTTATATTCTACTATAATTACAACCTTTTAATAGGCCTATTGTTAAAACCAGCTTTTTTTCCCCCTTAAACTCAAACTCAATCTGCTGGATGAAAGCACAGTCAATAGAAAACCAAATATTTATCAATATTCCAAATATTAAACACATAACCTTTTTGGGAGAAAGTTCCTCTATGTTCTTACAGTAACCAGCACAGTAAGATACTGAGTAGTGGACTGAATTCTCAGCACTCTAACAACATCTTATTTAACACAAAATCAACTGTGGACAAGATTCACACAACAAAGCAGATCTTAAGACTCACCACATCAAGTTTCCCCCATGCTTCATAATCATAAGATTTGATCTTGTTTTTCTTGTTTTCCTCAGAGGTTATCTTTGAAGGGATTTTATTTTTGCTTTTCTTCTTTTTCTTAAAAGCCTTGTTTCGAATTGGTGGCAAATTCTAAATGGAATTAAGTAACTTATTATAAAACAGATACGTGAAAATCACTTCCACTGAAGAATCTGTAGCACCAGTGTATCTATCTAGAGGCTAGATTTATTTTAGAAATCCATCCAGCAAGCTGTTCTCATGAGCTCTACAAAACCACTAAGAACAACAAGCATAAATCTTTCAACATATAACAGTAAATACTAGGCATATGATATGAAACTGAGTTTTAGAAGACAACTCTCTTCAGAGTGTCAACGAAGAATCACTTCAATAAACTAAATGTCAGCAGTAAATTAAGAATACTGATGCTGCAAACAGAAATATTATCATAGATCTACCCAGAACCAATAAAAAATTTACTGGTCTCACCACCTTCAGAGACTACTGCCCCACAGCTCTGTTGGTGGTGCAGTTTACAGAGAAGTCTCATTTACTTAAGGTGAAGAACACATCATAGATTAGTTCATGCCTTCTATTCAGATATTTTAAGCTAACAAATATAATTTCGCTAATGCAAAACATAATTATTATAAACACTACCATAGTATAAATACCTCAGCTGACTGGTCTTGTGTTTTCTTACCTCTTCCGGGACTCCACTCTGTTTCCTGAGTTCAGAATCCACTTCTTTAATATCTTTCTCCCAGCTCTCCAATTCTCTCATAAAATCCTGCAGCTCTTCAGCATTTTGCTTCATTTGCAGCTGCAGCTCTATCGCTTTATTTGGTGCACTCATAATCTGCCAAAATTCAAGGAAAAAAGCCTTCTAAAAAGAAGTTGGAAATATGTAGTGAAGGAAGCTAGCTACTTCAAAATTAAGAAGTCTGACTTACATGTCAGTCAGACTTCCTAATAACATAGTAGGAACATTCAACACTAAGAAGAAATACAGTTTAAATGTCTTTGAAAAAATGAAGGGAAGACACATTATTCAGATAAAACAAAGTATATCATAAAAAACAGCAATTCATGTTTTCCCAACTAATCATAAGGTAAAGCACCCAACAAGTAAATGGTAATCCAGAAATTGCAAGCAAGGCCCTAAAACACCATTTAATAATTATTATACCTGGTTGTCCCCATAAATTTTGTTGCCTCACTTTTGTTTTCTTATGTAAAGAAGTTTTATTATCATAAAAATATCAAGTCACAATTAAAAAGTAACCTTAAAAAAAATCCTGGTTGCAATTCAGAAAAAAAAAGAAACCCCACGTTTGTACAGTTCGTAGCACAAAAATCTGAAAGGATGAAGCAAACACTTTGAAAACAATCATGATTAAGTAACTTGTGATGAGCTAAATACAAACTTAGAAGAAGAGAGTTATGAATGGTTGCTAACTATAACTTCTCGATGGCAAGCTTCAGGATTGTTACAAGCTTGGTGTAGGTATAAATAAACTATTTGTAGAGACACTACACATAAAACTTTTAAGGAAGATAAAGGTCTAGGCTATTTAACATTATTTTTCACACCTGTGCAATAAACTAGCAGCACAACAATATAAAAATGTATGAGCCAAACATAACTAATGATTTCTGTGGTACAATGTGCAATCCATAATTACACATAAAGGTCTTAAAGAGATGGAAAAACACACTGCATGATTACTACTGATCTGATACTACCAAAGCAGAAATGTTTTTACATGCTCAGGAGTAAGGAGCTGAGCAGATACCCTGCTACAGCAATTGTGTTTCTCCCTAGTTCACACACCGGTGGTGACATGATTATCCTGAGCCAGGTATTAGGTCTATTTAAAACAAAACAGAAAGAAACTTCCAGTGAATCCAAAAACAGATACCTTTCATCATATTTCAAATTAAGGAACATACTATGCTTTTTTCCATCTTCAATTATTATCCCATACCGAACTACCACTGTAATATTCAGTCTGTTAATTTCATGCAATTCACACATGGACACATCGAATATTCCAAACAGCCTAGCATCTCTAGGTAGCTAGAACAAGATAGTTTAAAAGACGCAAAAAAATACCTTGTAATCTGCTAAACTTTTTTTTTTTCCTATTACTGACTAAATCAGCGTTGTCACGCATGCGAAAATCTAACGTGAAATCCGGCTGTTTGTTCTCTGCCACTCTAAAGCATCCTACTCAAGCGTAAAGTCTATATTCAAGAATACAGTCAAACTGCTCCGTCACCCACTGGCCGCACACAACTTAGCAACGATCTCAACCCACGCACTGACAGCAGCGCCTGCGGCACAGCTCCGACACCCTCCAGGGCACTTTTGTTCGATTCTCAACGCTGAGCCCTTCCAACACCCGAGGGCCGCTGGCTCCAGCGACTGCCTGGGAGCGGCCGGCAGCACAGGCCCGCCCTGGAGCGGGCCCCGAGGCGCAGCAGCCCCTGGGAGCCTCAACACTCGCCTCCGCACCGCCTGCAAGCTGCGAGCGAGGCCCTGACTCCATCAGGGTCTGCTCCCCCTCGCCTCACCACTCTGCGCGGCCAAGCCGCCCGTGGACCACAGGGATGGGGATGCGGGATGGCGCCGCCAGGGCACCGCGCACCCCCCTCGTCTCGTCCCGGTTCGTCCCGTCCCATCCCATTCCGCCCCGCCCGCCTCGTCCCGGTCCCGTCCCGCTGTCTCACCCGTG
>JAWWMU010000054.1:20517018-20551378 GCA_035048155.1 Cinnycerthia olivascens
CGATTGGCGCGGGCGGCCGCGGCCCCGCCGGAGAGCACGGCCCGACATGGGGCAGGGGGAGGCGGAATCGCCGCCGCCGGCGGGCAAGAAAGGGGCGGCGGAGGAGGAGGATGATTTCGGCTACCGGCTCTTCCCGGACCGGAATAAGAAGGCGCAGAGCTTCCTGGTCCGCAGCCTCTTCACCTTCCACGGCAAGTGCCAGCTGATGCTGAGGCTGACCCTGGAAACGAGTAAGCGCTGCCCCGTCCCCCCGCGGGCCCGGCCGCGGCGGAACCCGGGCCGTCCGCGGCCGCTTGCCGCGGTGACCTTGTGGTGGGTCCCGAGCAGCTGGCGGGGTGGAGCTGCTGCTTTAGGAACACGCTGGTTTTGGTTAAGATAAAATACCATTCTGAAAGTGCTGGGCGTTTGTTGTTGGTTTTTTGTTTGTTTGTTTTTTTGCTATAATAGATTCTCCTTTACTTCTTTTTTTTTTTTTTCCTGAGAAAGTAATATGATTTGTTAATATTTGTGCATTCTTGCCCTTTTCTCTGTTTGATGTGGACTGTGAGCGTTAACAGCAAACGATTGTCACCATAGGCTGCTCTATTTATGTTTTATTAGTAATAAAATAATGTCAGATTGGCTTGGTTCCTGGACAGCTTTTACTCTGTATCCTGGGCTACCTCAAAAAGACCAACAGGTCGAGGGAGATCATTCTGTCCCTCTGTTCTGCTCTCCTGGGACTCCAGCTGTGGTACTGCATCCAGCTCTAGTCCCCCCAGCATAAGAACAACATGGAACTGCAGGAGAGAGTGCAGAGCAGGGCCACCAAGTTGGTAAAGGAGCACCTCTCCTATGAAGGCTGACTGAGAAAGTTGGGGCTGTTCAACCTGGAGAAGAGAAGGCTGCATGGAAACCTCAGAGCAACCTTCCAATGTCTGCAGGGGCCTATGTGGAAGCCAGACAGAGACTCTTCATTGGGAATTGCAGCAAAAAGATAAGGAGTAATGGGTTCAAACTACAACAGGGCAAATTTAGGCTAGACAGACAGAAGAAATTTTTTACTGTGAGGGTGATGAGGCACTGGGACAGTTGCCCAGAGAAGTTGTCATTGCACCGTCCCTGGGAGTGTTCCAAGACCCAGTTAGGTGAGACTCGGAGCAACCTGGTGGAGTGGAATGTGTCCTTGCCCAAGGCAGGAGGATTGGGATAGATTATCTCTAAGGTCCCTTCCAGCTCAAACTGTTCTATGATTCTGTATCACATAGTCTGATTTGTAACAGGTGATTGCATTGCAATAGGATTAAATACTGAAAAATATAAATTCGTGTGTATAGAACTTTTCTTGCTTTTTCTTCTTGACTGCCTTTATATTTTGTTTGTAGATGATTTTCAAAACTTTTATCTAGGGAAATTGATTGCAGCAATGTTTTTCTAGATCCATATGCTCGACTTCTCCTTGAGGCTCTGAAGCAATCTGGTTGGTATGTAAACCAATTTGTTGTGTTCTGTGTAGTAACATCACTGTGATAAGTAGTGACTGAAGTTTTTCGAGTTCTTTTCTGTAACTTTCTTTGTTTGGCTTTTCAGCACTGTCTTCAATGACCGGCACTTTTCTTGTGAAAACTGTGATGGCTGTGTCAGTGGAGGTTTTGATGCTGCCACATCTCAGGTAGGTGCTGGACATAGTCCCCTTTCAAACAACTGCAATTTTTTTTAGTGTTCTACTGATACTGATACCTGAGTTAATCATGAAAGAAAGACAAATGAAAGATGTTCCATGGTATTGGAACTACTACATTTCAGTATGAGAAGGCTGTTAATGTTGAAAAACACCAATCCAAAGACCCTAAATGCTGTCAGTGGTGTGTGCTGTGTCTCTGAGGAGTAGGGAGGTGTTGAAACTTAGTGAGAAGACTACCTGTATCTTTTCTTCTGCAGATTGTTCTGTGTCAGAACAACATTCGCCAGCAATCCCATATGAACCGGGTGGTCACACATGAATTGATTCATGCGTTCGATCACTGCCGCGCACATGTTGACTGGTTTAAAAATGTCAAACACTTAGCATGTTCAGAGGTAAGTTAAAATGCTTCTAATGTTGTCATTTTATTAATTATTGCGGGTTGTTAGGGTTGCTTTGGGTTATGTGGTCTGTTACGCGCAATTAATTTGTTTTAAACCTGTTAATACATTTTGTCCTTTCTGTCAGGTGAACCTAAATAGTTTTGTTCAGAAAACAGATACTCAGTTCTCACAAATATTGGTAAGATAATGTCGTACTAAGTAGGATATGATCACTGTGAATGTAGGAAGTGGTTATTGACAAACGAGAGAGTAGCTAGAAGTGAAAACACATTCACACATTAATCAAATGCTTATAGAATTCTTTTTAGCTAATGCAAGTCTTGGTATGTTGGGTAGTTGTCCAGTAACCTTGTTTTTGTTAGGTGTTTTTGATTAACAACAAATTTGTCTTTTCCTATAACATGCATTTTTTGAGTAATTGTGGTATTGCTGCTAGTACACTGTAGTTATGAATCCATCACCATTGGATGAGGTTCTGAGCAACCTGGTCTAGTGGAAAATGTCCCTGCCCATGGCAGGGAGATTAGAACTAGATGATCTTTAAGGTCCATTTCAACCCAAACCATTCCACAATTCTGTGGTTTCAGAGGACATTTGAGTATTAAAGGCCTTGATGCTTTAGGAGGTGAAATTAAATGGAGCACAAGCTGTGAAGGATTCTTCTTGTGTTTGTGACACAGGTGTTGTGTGTATGAATCTGCATGCTTTTATTTGATTTCTGATGTAATCCATGTCATTTGGTCACAGAAAAGCTTATCCCAGGCTCAGCTTCACTCCTTCATTTCTGATTCTTCTATCTCCTTCCCTGCCAAGTGGCGCAGGGAGCCAGGGAATGTGAGCTGTGGTCAGTTCATAAACACTTTGTCTCTGCTGCTCCTTCATCCTTGCACTCTTTCCCTGGTCCAGCTTGAGGTCCTTCCCACGGGCTACAGTCCTTTGTGAGCTGCTTCAACATGAGTCTTTCCCTTGAGCTGCCATTCTTTCCACAGCATACAGTCTTTCAGGAGCGGACTGCTCCAGCATTGGTCCTCCAAGGCCCACAATTCCTGACAGAAAATCTACTCCTGCATGAGCTCTCTATTGGCTGCTGCTTTTTTCAGGGCATGTTTGTCTCATGACATCTTCCTTGGACTGTGGTGTGGATATTTGCTCTACTGTGTTCCTTCACAAGACTGCAAGGGAGACAACCTTTGTCTCTATGGTCTTCTCCACAGGTGATCAGGGAATCTCCTCTGATGCCTGCAGCACCTCCTCCCCCTCCTTCCCTCACTGTCTTGATGTCTGTGGGACTGTTTCCCTCACATGTTCCTCAATCCTCTGTCTCACAGCTGCCCTGTAGTTTTTTTTATCCTCTCTTGAACGTGTCATCATAGAGATAAAACCAGCACCACTAATGGCGGGTCTGTTTTAAAACCAGTTCAAACAATCTCTGTCTGACATAGGGACAGCCACTTCTCCAGTCTCACAGGCCTCTCACCCTGTGAGAAGTCTCACAGGCCCCTCACTTCCAACGTTTTGCCATGTAAACTCAATACAATAATTCTGAATTGTTAACTATAATCTACTTTATTTTTTTTGTCCAAGCATTTATACAGTGCAGAATAAAGTATATAACCTCAAATACAAGTTTCATAGTTATCAAGATTGTGCACATTCTTGCTCTTGCCAGGATTAATTGTTCACTTCAGGTCTTTTGATTACGTAATTATGTGATATTTACGTTTTTTGTTGACAGCTTTTTAATTCTTACTTTTTCATATTTCCCATGCATTTATTTTTACTCTGGTACTTAAATATAGGAAATCAGGATTTATTTACATTTCCTAACAGACTGTGTAGGGTATAGAATATTCAGCAGACAAAAGAAATTCTAGTGTACAGGACAAGACAGTTAAGCTAAAACATACATGCTCATTTAAATGTAGGTTGTTGAAAACAGGTGGGTTACTGCTCTTCTGGTATTGCATCTGTAGTCTTGGAAAGATATCTGCCTTTCTTCCTGGCTCTTGTAACAGATGCTGATATATATTGGGGGGAATATGACTTTCCATGTTCTTCTAACAGTTCATATATATACATACACACATACATATAATCTCTACTACTAATTTATTTAGGATATGTAAGATGTAGTTCCTGGAGAGACTCGAAGGTTGTTGTAGTTCATTGAGGCTGAGATGGATGGTAAAAGGTATGGTAGTAACAGGTACTTAAGAAGTTAAATTGGCCTCAGGAATGTCCTCTACCAGCAGTCACCAGAAATATACTGAAGAAAAGCGTTTGTCACAACTTTTCTTACTTTGTATTTTCATGTATTTCTCTGATCTTGTGACTTTTTATTTTTTCTTAATAGATTCGAGCTGCTAACCTCAGTGGAGACTGTACTTTGATGAATGAAATAGCCAGGTTTAAATTCGGATTGAAAGGGCACCATCAGGTAAAGACTGCGGGTGTTCAAATCTAATAATTTTTTATGAGCCATCTTTACCTACTTTGTCTCAGCCTTCTGAACTTTCATAGCTGAAAACTTTAGAAAAAGAAATAGATGCCATGGACTTGCTGTTTCCTCTTAACTAATCCTTAACAATCCATGTTATGTTTTTTTTTCTCACCTTGTTATTTTTATTGTAGTAAAACCCCTGAATATTTAGTCATATTTTAAAGTATTACCACTGACAATGGATGATAAATAAAACCAAACAAAAATCAGGACTTGCAGAAAATGTAGTGAAAATACCTTATCCTCTATGAATGGGTTGCATTCTTTTTAAAAGTCTTTGAAAACTGAAGGAAGCAAAATGAGAAGATTTCTAAGTAATCATGTGTGTTAGATCTTACAGGAATTCATTTCTGTAAATAGTAATGAAGTCTACAGATTGAGACTCAAAGTAGTTGCTCGTGTTAGAGTGGCAGTTAGCTTGTAGATGATGTTTACATATTTTTTGATCCTTTGGTAAATAAACTCTGTAAGAAAAAATTACCATAAAGAGAGGTATCAAAATGAAGGCCAGTAGAAAAGTCATCTCTGTTTTACAGCATTTCAGTTTGTAAAGAACCTAACTGATATTTGTGTCTTGTTTCTTTCTGATGTGTTTATTTCTTTTGCGTCCAGGACAAGTTTTGCAAATACTTAATACCTACAACAAATGCCAAATTGTATTTTAATTCCTGTTCTAAGGAATATCTTTTAATTATTGCATGGTTTATGTGTATATGGAAAACTAAAGCACATAGTTTACACAGGATGGAACTAAAATGTACTTTAATGCTAATTACAGGCACTGTTTGACTCTTCTTTCGTACAAAATTATTGCCCATACAATAGGACAAACTTGACAAAATCTGGAAAAAAACTATGCTACTAATGACAGATTTTTCTTTTTTTTTTTTTTTTTCCCACTTTAGACTTGTGTACGAGAGAGAGCAATCCGTTCCATTCTGGCTGTTAGAAAAGTTAGCAAAGAAACAGCAGAAAAAGCTGTGGATGAAGTTTTTGATGCCTGCTTCAATGATCTGGAACCTTTTGGAAGAATCCCACACAGCAAAGCAGATGCAAAACGTGCTTACAGAGACTTTCAGAACAGAGATCGCTATACTGCTAATTTGTAAGGGGGGGGGGACACCACATGAGAAATTACATTAATACTTGATTGTTCAGTAACATCTGGAGTTACAGTCTATGCCCACAGAGCTGATGGAAAGGGCAAATCTATTAAATGTATGATTTAATTTTTAGACATTTTTCATGAGCCAGCTTCTGTGGAAGTAAATGGGGTAAATGAACAAGACTAAAAATGGTGTTTCCTCACCTGTTATTCAAGAAAGACAATTTAATATGCCAAATGACTTGTCAAATACAATTCAATGTGCTTTTAATTTTTTCACCCTGACTGTCTAGGAATTGGTTTCTGAAAATTTTGTTGTCCCTGAATAAATCTTTTCATAAAATCTTTACATTTTCACTATCTTCAATACACAGTCATGAATTTGATAATCTTCATCACTCTATTTTAAAAGATGGACACCTGAACTACAGCTCTGTGCTCTAGATTAATGACTATGGCTAAACTCAAAATTTAATAACTGCCACATTTGCTTTTGAGCGCCTTCTGAAATTCTTGGGTGATCTAATGTTTCCAGTGATGGGAAAGCTTTTGTGACTTGAGTCCTTTATGCCCTGAATTGCTGCTCATGTCCTTGTTGTCTCTGATAGTAGAGGACTGGTATGATGATCAGTGTTGCCTTCTGCTGTTCTGTGTGTGTTTTGTGACAACAGAACTGTCAATGTATGAAGCTTTTTCAGGCAATACATAACTGATATTTGGCTGTGGTGGCGCAGCAGCCGAGGTGAGACTTGAGCTGGATGAGGCACTGAACTCAACTGCTCAAGTTGGGGAAATAACAGCCCATGCACCAATTTCAAGTGCCTGACATGCTGCAGCTCAAAGGGGAAGGTACTCCCAAGTACCTCCAGAATTTGGCAGCCTTTGACAGGGCCCTTGTTTGACTGCAGACGGGCTCCTACAATCCACCTATTATTTCACATGCCTACAATGTTTTGGATCTGACCATCATTCTGTAATTTCCTCTTGTGAAGTATTCAGTCTCCAGCCCAGTGGTCCTGCTTTAAGGTGACTTGAGAACAAGATGCCTGAAGATGACAACAGCATTGCCTTTTCCTGGTCAGCAACAAACACTGGGAAGATTTATACCTAAGTACAGTTCTCAAAGGACAAAGCAGAGCACAGACCAAGTGCCTGAGAGAGTTGATCAAGCCTGAATTGCCTGAGTTCTGTGTTGCACTGTGTGTGGGTTGCATTTATTTCCAGGTGTAGTATAATTCATACCTACAAGAACCATTGCTTCTGGGTCTAAGCATTAATGTAGGTCCCTCAGAAAGTCATCCCTGTTGTACTGGAGGAAGTTAGGTCTTGACAAAGATTCTTCAATCTTCTACTGCTTTCGGTAGTTTTACAGAATTTCAAATGGAGATTTCATAATCTTATTTTCCTGGGGTAATTCATCAGTGACATAATCTCATGGCTGAATATCTGAACAGAAAAAAAAAATGGGTATAATACCCTAGATACCTATGGAGAAAATTACACACTGAATTCTAGGTATCCCGTATTCCATATAGTCTCTGTAGACCTGCAGTTTCCAGAATCCCCTGAGGATCAGAGATGCATTGAAATCAGCACATTAGTATGTTCTTAACCTTTACTGCTCTTCAAGTCACCATTTTAGTCAGTATGATGTATGTTGCTGGGTTTTTCATACTTCTGACGTATTCTGGCAGATAATTCCTTCCCTTCATTATTCCTTAATAACCAAAGTTCTGCTTTAATGAGTGTGTGTTTGCATTTATATAGTATTTTGACCAATACATAGTTTGAATATATACATTTGTCTTCTATCTGGGATAAGCTTTATCAAGTCTACTTAGAAATGAAAAATATAGCAATAAAAACTAGAAAATGCAAGCATACAAGCTGCTTTTTTTTTTGTTTTGTTTTTTTTTTCTGGGTAGGTGAACATGATGAAAATACTTGGGGCCAGTCCTGTGTAATATCTTTATTGATGATCTGGATAAGGGGATCAAGTGCACCCTCAGCAAGTTTGCAGGTGACACCAAGCTGGTGGGAGTCTTGATCTGCTGGAGGGTAGAAAGGCTCAGCAGAGGGATCTGGTCAGGCTGGATCAATGGGTCAAAGTCAACAGTGTGAGGTTCATCAAGGTGAAGAGCCAGGTCCTGTTCATGGGTCACAACAACCCAGTGCAGCACTACAGGCTGGAGGTAGAATGTCTGGAAAGGTGCACCTGTGGGTGTTGGTTGCTAGATGTCTGAACATGAGCCAGTGTGTGCCCAGGTGGCCAAGAAGGCCAATGGCATCCTGGCACATATCAGAAATAGTGAGGCCAGTAGGACCAGGGCAAGGATCGTACCCCTGTACTCAGCACTAGTGAGGCCACACCTTGAATCCTGTGTTCAATTTTGAGCCCCTCATTTCAAGTGCTGGAGCATGTTCAGAAAAGGGAAATAGAGCTGGTGAACCATCTAGAGCACAAGTCATATAAAAAGCAGTTAAATTTGGATTCTTGAAGAAAAGTAGGCCTGGGGGGACTCTCTCTCTACAACTACCTGAAAGCAGGTTGTAGCCAGGTGGGGCTTGGTCTCTTCTCCCAAACAACAAGTGACAGGACAAGAGGAAACAACCTCAAGTTGTGCCAGGAGAGATCTAGATTGGCTATTAGGAGATACTTCTTCATGGAAAGGGTTGTCAAGCATTGGAACAGGCTGCCCAGGGCAATGGTTGAGTCACCATCCTAGAAGGTATTTAGAAGACACGTAGGTATAGGTTTTAGTAGTGATGGACTTGGCATTGTTATGTTAACAGTTGGACTCGATCTTTCCTACCTAAATGATTCTTTTATTCTATGTAGTAATGTCTATGAAATAAAATTACACATCCAGAATAAGTCAGTTTAAACAACAGATAATTTTTAGTTACACCAAGTCAAATTATAATGGGAGAATATATGCACAGCAAGTCACCAGAAAGCAATCAGGGCAGCCTGATGGGCTGCTTCTCATTCCCTGAGAAAAGGAGGGACAATAATTACATGGAACTTTGCACACACTGTTTATCAATTTGAGCAATCATTCATTGCTTCAGGTGCAATTTTAATCTGCATCCTTTTTTCTCATCAGAACACAGGTTTAAAAAGCGAGTAAAAAATCCATGCAAATATAAAACATTTTTGAATTGACTAAGCAGCAGAGGGAGCTAAAGGACTGTGGAACAGCATGCTGCTGTGGAAAATCAGCTGCAGACGATACACAGCTGTTCTTCAGTGAGCTGTTCACCCGGTTTAAATTTCAGTTTTAATCAAACTTGCATAACTTTAATATTAAAGGAGGTTAAAAATTAAACTATATTTCAATCCTTTTGTTTGTTTGTTTGTTTCTATTTCTGAAGAATATTTGCTTCCTTTAGAAGACCGCTTCAAAACATGTATGGAAATGTTTTTTGCATATGTGCTACTTTGGAGTGTGATTGTGTTCACAGGGACATTTAGATAAATGCTGGGATGCATGTTTCAGACCAAAACATTAAGCTGTAAAGACCCATCACTGGTAACCACAATCATGCAAATTGCATTAGCTTAATTCCTTATTCCTCATGCCTGGATTTTCACAAGGTTATCGTTTTTTCTCTTTAATCTGAAAGATTTTCAAGTTTTGACCAAAAGAAAAGAGCATCATTGTCCAAATAGTAAATATATATAATTTTACATAGAAGAGTAATTTAATAAAGAGCCTTCAGGTATTTTATTTCTGCTAGAGAGGAAGTGCTAGCTGTGACATACCTCACTGAATAGCTCCTTGGCAGAATTCTTTTAAAGTTCGTAGCACCTAGTTCTCAGTTGCATGGATGCATGTTAGTTACCAGAGAAGTCACATATTGATTGTAGTTTTTTTAAACTGTTTTGGAGATTGTAGGAATTACAAGTGAAAACAACAAAAATCATCAGTAAAAAGAAAATTCAACTCTGAAATACAGAAAAGTTCAGAAGTTCTCAAGGCATGATCAGGGAGTCTTATCTTTTGCTACATTTAAAGAATTCAGCACCAAGAGGTTATTATCCACTGGAAATCCACCCAAATTATCTAACGAACATTCATCCTTCAGCCTGCCTATATGCCTGATAAAAAAGAAAACAAGAAAACAAAGATTTACTTGGGTTTGTTTTGTTTGTTTGGTTAGTTTGGGTGTCCTTTTGGTTTTGGTTTTTGTTTCTTGAGGTTTTTTGCTGTTGTTCTAGCTGCAGCTCTTTAATGGATCATGAGAAAATAATTCAGAGCTTAGGAGAGAATTAAACCATTACTCTCATCATGTTCCTCGAGAAGAAGATGAAACCAGGGAAAAAGAGAAGGGCACACACAAAGCACACTGTCCTGCTAAGTAAGGAATCAATATAAGAAAAGAGATCTTGGTTTGAGCCCCCATTCTAAGCAAAAAGTCCTGAAGTGCTTGCTGGTTTTACACCCACATTCTCCACTCACAGACATCCACTGGGGAAGCAGCTGTAAACAAGGCAGGCTGTGCAACAGCTGGGCAGCATGATGGCTGCAGGGGCAGTAGGAAGCCTCTGGTATCCAGGCACTTTAGTCAAATCCCTTCACTCCTTCCAAGGGCAAAGTGGAGCCCTTAGGGACACCTGTCCCACTCCCAGAGCATTTCACAGTTGAATGATTTTCTGTCATCTCCATTTTTTGTCCTTCTGTTTTCTCTTTGTTTGAGGGAATTACTTCTCCATGAACACATTACACCTGTTCCTCTTTCCTACTCAAATTCTTCCTATCATGAAAGAATGTTTTAAGATTTCTTGAAGAATTGCCAGCAAAGGCATCAGTAAGGACAGGTTTAATATGAAAGTGATAGCACGACAAGATTTGTTGGCAATGTTTACTCTACTGCTTACTAGATGGTTAAGGCACAATGAGAAAAAG
This sequence comes from Cinnycerthia olivascens, assembly GCA_035048155.1. NCBI lineage: Eukaryota > Metazoa > Chordata > Aves > Passeriformes > Certhiidae > Cinnycerthia > Cinnycerthia olivascens. The sequence goes on from JAWWMU010000054.1 coordinate 20,527,601, forward strand.
CAACAAAAAAAATCCAGAGTTAATCAATCCAAACCCTAAGGGCCCAATAGTACTTAACAGCATTTAAATTTGATAGTACTTAAATTTAAAAACATTTCACTTAACTTACATCATAATTTAAACAATTTGGCAAAGAATTCATATAGGATTTACTATATCACAACAGTAATTTACTTAAGGGCCTAACTTACTTGCAAATCTAAAGTACTTAGAATCAAGGAGAGCAGCATTTCTCCCACATTTGATATGCATGCTTGCATGCACACAGGCGTAAGGAGTCCGTACAAGATACCTATAAAAAATTACCCTTGAAGGTAGTGGATCACTCACTTCAGATGCCTTTTCACCTTGTCAATGGCTGAAGGGTTGAGCCTCGGCGAGTGGGAGTGTCAGATCTATTGTCATTTGGCAAACCTTCAAGTACAGCAAACCTGAGAGTTTACTGGCTCTGAGGGGTGTTCGGCTGTGAGGGAGGCTGCTGGTCACAGCCTGCTGTGGTCCAGGACAGCTCAAAGGGTCTCATTTTACATAAATCACTGTTTATGGGGCCACAAGACAGTCAGCTTTGTCATAGCAATGTTTCATCTTGGCCGCACTTCAGATTGGAAACTTTCTTTGAAAGTACAAGAACAAAAATACCATTCCACTTGAGTTGTTATTCCGGTAAAAAAAGTTTCCAAGGTTGTTCAAAAACTAGAGGAGAAGCTCATTAGGAAGCACAAGTTCCTGGGAGCAGATGGTGTTTCTGATAAGCTCAAAAGTTGCTCAGCCCAGGCGCTGTTGGTCAGGGCTGAGGCTTGACAAGCATTTCTCAGAGCATATTGAGGCCTGGAGATGAGGAGATGCACCACCACAGTTTGCATGTGCAAGTAAAGGAAGTCCTTCTTTTCATTACTATTTACTTCCTTTTTCTCTCACTGTGCATCTCCAACATACACAAGGGAGAGGATAAATGAAATTTTATCTGAGGAGTAGATCTGCTGTTGCATGTGTGAGAACAAAGGGTATTTCTTCCAAGCGTTTTCTTTTAATTTCTACCTTCTAATGCCACAACACTGGATTATTCTGATGGCTTCAATCTGGTATGGTGGGAGTCATCTGGGAGTTCCCAGGATCAGACTGAATGAATAGTTGAATCCCCTTCCCCAGGTCCTATTTTACAAAGCTTCCTTCTCACCTCTGGTTACGTGCCCATAAATAAACCTAGATACCTGTAGGCATCTTGAATGTGTTTCTCCCACTCCTCCTGTGCCCCAGCTCTTGCTGCTGTCCTCCTCTGCTCCTCAGCTGCCCTCACACTCCCTGCATCCCTGCCAAACTGGTGCCAGCTGGTGTCTCACCACATTTTAGTCTCTTGATTTGACACTTTACTGGAATGCACTTGGGAAACCACTGGGGAATATGTTTTTTTACTACAGGAACCATGGCAGGGGATGGGGATTACCTGTCAGACCTCATGCTGATACTGAATTGAATTTCTGTCAGGGCTAAATATTCATTCATGGGTACTGGAGCATTCCTTGGTATCACAGAATATATATTACCCTCAGGTTTCACGCCTTCTGCCTTAGACCTTCTGGTACGAGGAATAGGAGACTAATTACCTGTAGGACTGGGAATACAAGAAAAGAAGGTCACAGGTACATATTTCCATCTTGAGGCACTTTTCTGACTGCTGAGTAAAAGCAGACTTAAAATGACAGTTTTAATATAACAATCCTTTCCTGGTCTTTGGATGCCTCCAATAGTGAATTTTTCTGCCAGCCACTAACTGAAATGGACTGGATATTATAACTGGTTCCTGTATACTTCTACTTACTCCATGCAAAGGAAAGATACCAAGAGTGCCCCCTTCCTTATCTTTACAGTACTCATGCTCTGACACAATATTCCCCTAGAGGTGATAAATCTAGGTTCAAACCTTTAACTTTTGCTCAGAAAGAAAGAGATGTGTTTCAGACACATGGGCTCAGGAAGTCTTCCAGGGTTCAGTCAATTAATCTTGGATAGATGAGTCTGATGCAGTAAGGCTTTTAGAAATCATACAGTTCATATGTCTTTTTAAATGCCTATCTCACATGGAAAATGCACTTTTCTGAAGATGTTGAGTGTGTAACTTCTACGCTGCATATATCACCATGAAGTAAGGCATCTATTGTATGTGCAGTGCTACAGTCTAAACATGGGGGGAAAAAAGTAAATTTTAACACTTTCTGTAACATTTAATTTAGATTTTACTTTAGGAAGTATTATGTTTAGGAAGTATTAGTATTAGTTTAGTTGCTTTTGTCTTGGTGCATTGGCTGTTGTAGATGGTTTTTTGAGACATAACTGTCACCATTCATGACATACTTAATGTAAGCAATCTAATTCCAATCCAAATGCTGACATAAAAGGCAACAGATCTGGTCCCAGAGGTTGGGTGTCTGAGAATAGATGGTCCCCTGTTGTCTGAGGGTGACTGTGGATGAACTTTAGGAAAACACCAGGATAATAGATTTCCCTATTCAAAATCACCCTTCCCTGCAGTGACCCTCTTTCATACTTCTTCACGACTCTTGGACATGCTCCTTATCTCCTGAGAGTCCCATCAAACGCTGTCCACTCTCTCCTTTCCCTTCAGCAGCAGTGGCTGTGGCAGCTATCCATCTTCAGGCACATTTGCTTCCACCTGAGAAATTCTTAAAGTAGTGCTTAGAGTAAACCTCCCTCTTGTGCAATTTCTTGCAGCACTGGAGATGTCTCTGGAAACCAGCATCTCTATAATTACATTAATAGCTGTGTAGAAGTCTTTTAAAGATCTAGGTTTTGTCTAAATTTCTTCTGATATGTTTTAAGTGGGGTTTTTGATGCTGTTTTTCTTAGTTTTGTTCTGTTTTGGGCCTTTTTTATTTGTTTTTTGTCGGTTTTATTGGTTTTGTTTTGTTTTAAACAGAACTCTTGTCCTCTTCAGCTGTAGCCTCATAAAGAAAACTCTAAAGAAATGGGTGAGAAAAGGGATTTGGGGAGAAATTACTTATTTCTGCCCCTGTAAACTGCGCCAGTGGAAAAAACCCAAACCTTTTCACTCCCTCTATTTCTCTTCTTTGGGAATCCTACTTTGAAGATGTCAATGTCAGACTCTCAGGGACACAGACTCTTTTATACAGCTCTGGAAGTTCTGATCAGTAAAGCACTTAAGAACTTACTTACATTTAATCATGTCATTTTTACAGGCTTACCATTTGTTGCCTTGTGAACCACAGCACTCAGCACCTTGGAGAACAGTGCTCTAAGCCCATCAAGTGCACTTGAACTTGCTCAGTGAGCTATTGCGTGTATAGTCCTCTCAAAACACAAAAGGAAGGTCATTAAGTCGATGTGACACACTTCCTAAGTAGTATGTTAACTTCAGTGGTCTCTTTGCATTTCCATTTAAAGTGTTATTGTCTGCCTGCTGAGACTCCTCCTGCTTTATGACAGTCATATCTTGTACTGAAGCAAACTTTACACAGTATATTGTTAAAAACCTTTCACAACAGAGGCTGCTGGTATTCAGTGGTGAATGGTAAGATTCATGTGTGTAATTAGTCAAGTTTTGAGGCATTTTGTGCATTCTTTGGCATGAAAACCACTCTACAAATGTAAGTTCATTATGACTGTGACTTGTCTCCTTGGAGAGAGAAAAACATGACTAGTCTAAAAAATCCTAGCAACATCCTATTAAGGCCTCAGGTTTTGTTCATTCAAGTCACAAATTTCTCAACAGAACTGGAAATAACAGGATACTGATAGCAAATTGGTTTTTTCCACATCATGACTATAAATAAGTTACCTAAGCCAACTTTTCTAATCCAATTTCTGTATGAAAGTTTGCACCAAAGTTCAATGGAACAATGGTGTAAGAGTGACTATTACTCCTTGTAATTGTTCTTTGATTAATACTTAAATCCCATAACCTAAAATAACAAACATTTCACACAGATTCAGAGCTACAAAGAAGGCAGATACATAAAACCTACATCAAGGGCAGAAGGGAGATCACTAGAAGGGCAAGAGCCATGCTTATTAGTAAGGCAATGTATTTGCAGAAATGCTTTTGTCTTCTAATGAAGGTTTTGCTTCTGATGTATTCATACTCCTCCTTGTATCCTCCTTTCTTGTTTTCTTTTTCCCCATAAATTTAATGTTTACAATGCTGTATTTGTGTAGATAGAATTTTACGAAGCAAGAGAGATTTTAGATGAGTCAGTTGTGTAAAATTAGGTGACCTACTCAGAGAACTGAAGTAATAGAAGATCCTTTAGGTGACTAGACACATTGCATCCCACAAGCCAAACTTCCCTAGTATAAAGCATTCATTGAAGAATTTCAAACAGAAAACTACTTGCTGCTTACCAAAGTACATATTTTATCACTTGTGAATATAGAACACTTTCTTGCAAGTACTGGTAAGGTTCTGTATTCTCTGATCTTGCAATGAAATTCTCCAGGTGAGACCCTGCTTACTGCCATAGACCAAGGACAGGGTGGAACTGCAGGAGGTACTCACCACATTTGTTGTCAATGTTGTCCTCTCCCTGTTATTTCACATTCCTTACATAAAGGAAAGAATGTGCCACAGAGATTTGATTCCTCACCTGAAGATTTTACTATTTTTATCTGTTTTGTGAGACTGGGGTAAATAGGTTAGCTGGGAACTTAGCTTACAATATGATAAAGCATGTGTAGCTACTGTCAGAATTCCCTCCTGAAAAGCATATTATGGATTTCTTTTTATGTAGTAGAGTTTATAACACAGATAAATATTACCTGAAAATCTGTTTTCCTTTTCTTTAAGGCAATTGCATGTTTGTAAGGAATAATTTTTCCTTTTTCTTTACTAATTCTGCGTCTGAATGGTTAAAAATTCACAGCTTTTAAATTTCTCCCAACTCCCACACATTAGCAAGATCAAAGCAATAGCATGATGAAAAACAAGTTGAGAACCAAAAAAACTTCATGTATTAATGAAAAATATACCTTATGTTTGTCTATTTTCTAAAATCAAAATTATACATCAGCCATGTGCCTAATTGAATGTCATAATATCAGTAATTGTGCTGTCTATGAAAGAAATTTGTTCCAAAGTCAAAATGTCACCTTGCTGTCAAATAATCCCATAGATTACCATAAACAGAGCTTGTGAAATTGTACTGACTGAAAAGATATGTGATGTGAATCCCAGTCATTACCAAAGACATGACTTCCATTGTAATTATCTGCCTACCACAACAGCTTCCTTCTGCCAGCTCTTGCTTACCTGCTGCCACACAAACTCATTAACATTTCCGTTGATGCAATGCCATTTGTACTGTTAACCTTTGTGCAAAGTGGGGGCATTTCTTCATTATGATGGATTCTGTAATATCACAACAACTTGCATTGAGGGTTATCTTTTTCTTTTCTTCATTTATGACTAAATTAGAAATTAGTCTAACACCTGTGTTCCATTACATTGAGCTGCATTGTCATCTGTGGAAAATGCAATTTGATTTACAGGTAGTTTCAGTGTTCTCCATCTAAGAAGGGATTAATGCTGTTGCTCAAAGTGACTTTTAAAGTCAGATAAATTCTTGCACATTTCAACTTTTTTTTGATGGAAAATAAAAAGTATTTTTCAAAGTAAATTAAATAATTATTGTCTCATTTTTAGATTTCAGACTTCAGAAACTACAAACATCTTCCTATAGCTAGACTTTTTAACAAAAATGTTACAATCACTTTTCTAGATGATTTTAGGTTAAAGATTGACTTTATTTCAATATTCAAATTCGTAGTAATAATCTTAAGTTTTTGGTTTTTTTTTCATGGTCTGCAAGCATAGCCTTTTTGCATTTGTTAGACCATTGTAAATCATAAACGTTTTTTGCAACACCTATACTTTCTAACACCTAACTACTTTCCATAAGTAGTTACCTGATCTGTGTAAATTTAGATTAGAATTTTAATTGCCTGACTGTTTTAAGATTGAAAGTAATACATTTTTTTAATTAACCAGTGCTGAGAGATACAAAGAGCGATTTAGTGCTAGACAGAAGAAATGTATCATATTTCAGGTCTTTGGGTGGATCTGTAGAGCTTTTTGCATTTAGTTTAGGTGACATATCTTACATTTTATCTAGCAATTTCATGAAGATTATTACTCACCTGGTATTTGAATTATCTCTACACTTCTCACAGTGATGCAGTTTGTGAAGCTGAAGGTGAACATGCTGCTGATTTTACATTCGTGAGTTCTCTGCCTCACATGTAACAGGCACTGAGCTTTCTTGCTGATCATGTCTCTTTCTCTCCTGAGAGCTCAGACTCTTTGACACTTCCTGTTATTCCCACTATCCCAGTCCTAAAACCTGCTTAATCCTATTTTCTGTCCTATTTCTGCCTCACATCAGTTCCTTTTTAATTCTTTCCCAAGGTTGCCTGGATTATCTGTCTTCCCTTTACTGTGCAAATTTCTAGTCCCAGCTGATGTGGCAGCAGGGAGGCAGGTCTCTCACAGGCTGCATATTGGAGACAGAAGGGGACTCCAGGCAGCAACTGGGTGTGTTAGGTCAGGATGTGCTCTCCACACTGATCAGAAGAGCTCTGTAAAAATACAGACTCCAAAAGTTTGCCAGACAGTAATTCAGTAGGGGAATTTGATACAATGCAGAGCGATTTGAAGCAACCACCATCTCACAAAATGAAAATAAACTCTGTGGGGTTCTCATGAGAGATGATGTAGTTACAAAACATACACTTTCTGACATTGTAGACCTGCAATACAGAATTGAAATTGTTTGTATCTGGCTACAGACTTAGAAATAAGTTTGCAAGGCCTAGAACAGAGGTGCATCAGGCTTGCCCTCTCTGAACCATTGTTTTACTTTGGTTGGCTTTAACACTTTTTAATTTTTCTATCGACTAGATGCTTGTCACTGATTCATTCTACTTTCCCTTTAACCTTGTAAAGTATTAAATCATAGTTTTATTGATATAGTGATAATAAGCAGTTGTTCTGTGTAGAATGATACATTAATGGCTACCATGAATATGAAGTATACAGAAATACCTGCCTGGTAAGACAGCAAAGGCATCAAAAAATGAAAACGCAGAATGCAGAACAGAGGAGGGCAGATGTGATGACAAATGGGCAGAGGCTGGCACTGGGGCTCCAAACAACTCACCAGTGGTCAAGTAAAGGAAGCAACATCTGGAACTACTTTTAGGGTATCCCCATTTTTCAGAGATAACAAAGAGAACAGATAAATAGTATATTATAGAGGTAAAAGGCCCTGTATATAGTTAATTTGGTTGTAATGTGGAGCTTCAGATCATTGGAGAAAAAAAGAAATTATAAGAAAATGTTAGCAAACATATAAAAATGTTGTCAGGTGTATCACTTATTGAGGAAGAAGACACCAACAATATGAACATCATATTCCCACTGGTGAAATACTGCAGATACTGACACTAGTCATGTTACCCATCACTGCTGCCAGGCTGAAACCACTTACTGCAGGATCTGCACAAGTGAGGAGAGGGTATGTGTAACACTAGGAAAAGGGGTAGAAAGCAAGTGTATGACAAGATTTTTATTATTATTTATTAGTTTTGTTACTATTATTTCAACAGAGGCTTTTCCCCATAAAAAAGTAATAATTAGATCTAAACCGAAAATTTTTTCTTCGATTACACTGTTGTAGTTTTGAGCAAATTCCTGACTTTCATACAAGTTGTACTTTCCCTTTGCTTGTTGACAAAATGTGGAACACAGCAACAGTAATTGCTGGAAATGGAAAAAGACCACAGGCAGAATCCAAGGAAGTAAAGAGGTTTTGTCCCCTTATTCCTGTAGCTTGCTAAACTGTCAGAAGCCAGTCCACAGACCAGCTTCAAGTGGAGTGACAGGGTTTTTTTCTGTGAACTGTTCATTGAAACATATTGCCTGAAGATGTCACAGGGATGTTCCATCCCTGGAAGTGTTGAATGACAGGTTGGATATGACGTTGAGCAACCTGGTCTAATGCAAGGTATCCCTGCTTATGCGAGAGGGTTGGAACTAGGTGTTCTCTAAGATGTCCTCCAACCCAAACCATTCCATTATTCTATGATTTGCTGTGAAACACTACATTATCATTAACCTATACTCTATCAATCAACCATCATTTCACTGGGGCCATATACCTTCCTTTAAAACCATACTCATGCGAACACTTGAAATCAAAGGATTTCAGTCAATTTCAGGTAATTTTAGGTTTCTTAAAATCAGGCCTATTGTATTATCTCAGGTTATTCATATTCCTAGAAAAGGAGTATTTTGTCTTTTGTGTAACAGAGTAAATGTCTCAAGTGTGTGGTTGCTCTCAGCTAGTCCGAGTGAAAACTACAAACTAACACAACTGCAGGTAATCCTTCCATATGGGCCTTAGGACATCTTTGAAACACTGTAAAAGGGATACATTCACTTTAGCATTTTCAAAAAAATGAGACAGAACAAGGAATATTTTGTGTGCTGTATTTATATGAAAACAAGAAATGTATCTTATTTCTTGTGTATTAAGATTCCCAATGTGGTAGGCTTTCAGGATCTTCCTGAACATTTGCTACTAGAGAGGGAATTAGACATTCAGTGCCTGAAAATTTCACCTTTAGAACTACAGTAGTATCATTTCCCAGTGAAAAGAAACAAAAAAGACTCATAGGTGAAAAGGAATCTTAATTGATTCTGATTATGCAAAAAAGTAAAGTAGATTAATCAAGAGAAAGACATAGAAACATTTTACTGCACAGAGAGTTTGAAACACTTTATGATTATGGGTGCAAGGGTTAAACAAAATGGCATACATTTTAAATAGGAGCTACAGCAACATGTCAAATATGTTCATATTTGCATATACTTTATGTTAAAAACATGCCAGCTCTGTCTTATATATTCAGAGCCTAACAAGTGGAAGTCAAAGAGGTCACCTGTGCAGCTGGTGCAGGTAATGGAATTCCCATCAGGCAGATTTAGAAATTCTAAAGAAATGTGCTAAACAGAACGCTCCATCTGTTTCTAAACTACTGAGACAAGCATATCATTTGCATGCTTTAAAAAACAGGTACTATAATTTTAGTACGCTATTTTGTGTGTGCTCTAGTACATTTCAATATGTGTCACTTGTTTGGAGAACATACTAGCATGCACATAAATACCTAAGCCATGTATACCATTGTTTTGGAGTTTGCCATACCAGTTCTGCTCCTGATAAAAAAAAAACATAAAACATCATAATTATCTTAATGCTTAACCTAACAAAGCAAATGCTAAGAATTATTTTGTGGCCATACTCTGCCAGGTGTTTGCTACTAAGACTTGTCAAAGAGTGAACAGTAAATAAAATGATAAAATCAATACGAAAAGGAGAGAAAATAAGCATGGAGATCTTAAGGCAAATACTTGTGCAAAACATTATAGGCCAGATTCCTCTCTTAGACAGGCATGAAGACCATTAGCTGGATGCTGTGTAGTAATTTTGCCACGGAACAGAATTGATAGCAATGATTCTAGTATCTCCTTTTTCTCTAAAACAAGAGCCCTGGTAGCTTGAGACAATGACTGGACACAGGACTTTGTAGTGTACAGCAATTACTGAATTGCTATTTTGTAGTTTCCTGCATGTAACTTTATAAGGATCCTACCTAGGTTTTCTCAGAAGCAGATGACGGAATACACATTTGCTAATGTTGCTGCTTTTGGCAGTAGCTGACTGCTTTTATGTCTCACATCCTAGTCTCCTATCAGCATTATTCCTTTCCTTGGGAATTTCTGAGTGCCCTAAAACAGAAACAGGACAAATGACAGCTGTCTGTGTCCAGGTCATCTATATTTTGCATGCTTGATTAGTCCAATTGACTGCCTTTGGGTAGGCACTTGCTTTCTGAACGTGTTGACCACTGTGTAGGTGTTGCAGAGACCGTCTGCTCACACATTGTGGATCTGCTAAAACTGTCTTTAACTGGATTTGTTAGACATACACTGATTAGCTGCACAGAGCACCCACACAGCTCACAGGATGTCCCTGCTTATTCAAGCTTGAAGTTGTGTAACAAATTGGAGAGAAAGTGGAAAAATTCATACCATAATGATATGATGCCATTTCATCCCTTTTTCTGCTTCAGTCCTTTCCCTGGTTAATGTGTTGAAAAACAGGGTATTGCAGTTAACATCAGATTTTATTGTGGGTCTAAAAGATATTTGTGGGTCTACACAGGCAAGAAAAGGGTTGCACCATCAGATCTGCAAGATGCACACACCAACCCTGAACCCTGAATTTTTGAGAGTGGCTCAGGTTGGAGCCTGGGGATATTAAGGATGCTGGTGGAGGAACTGGATCTGAGTGAACTCTGAGGAACAGCTGTTAACCTGTGTTCTGTGGCAGTGGATGCCTGTAAAATATTGAGTGGGAAGCCCCATCCAAGCTGGTTCACTAAGGAAATATGGCTTATGGGTACATGTTGCAAATGTGGCTGTCCATGGATCCATCCTATCCATTTCCCATGTTCCCCAAATGTGGAGGGAGAGAGGACTGAGAACACCAGAAGTGTCTGAGAATAAGTTTGGATGGGTGACAGGTATTGCACTGAAGTTCTGAGGGTGCTGTAGTGGTGCTGATGGTAGAAGATGAAGAAGCTGAGTGTTGTGATGAAGGGAGAAGAGAGGTTCATGGAAAATGTGGAGAGCTCTATTTTTATATGTTCTAAATGACATGACAAAATCTTAGGCAAAAAATCTGCAGCCACTGTGTGTATTACATTAATTACCTTCTTTACAGACATTTAAGCTTCATTGTTTATGCATACAATGCTTTAATCAAATAAAAGCTTAATAAACTGGCAAGGACTTAGTCTCTGTCAGTAGTATCTTTTGATCATATTTTGTTAATTTAATAACTGGATGAGTAAATTTCCTGTCCCTAATGGTTATATACTCATAACAATTTTTATTTCTTCAAGGCATCAAGAAAGTTATAAATTAAAAAAAAATATTCTTAGGGCCAAATAAGTATTTGTTAAGGCATATTAAAATCTCTTCTTTCAAGAGTATCTTTTTGAGATTATCTTAAAGATTTGCCAGTAATTTACTATTGAGATAACTAGCATAAATAAAGAATATTTTTAATAATGTACTATTATCTGCCTTGTACAGGGGTTTAGACACATTAAGGCAGAGTATGAATAATTTAGTTTGAGCCATGTTATTGATTCCAAACCCCATAGCTCAACACACACAAAAACACGGCTGTGTTGTGTTTAGTTTGTGCTTAGCCCACTTCTGACACAATATTTACATCTGTTTTTTATACTCTTAATAAAAGTGCGTTATAAGTGTTACTTAATTTAGTTTACTGAATAAATTCAGAACTGTTTCTGAGATCATCCTTACTTTAGGGTGCCTGGGCATTCACTCATTATAATTGTTTCCTCTTTTTTTTTTTTTTTTATTTTTTCTTAAAGCAAAATTATGCAATAAAAAAATCAATAAAAGCAATCTTCTTAATATGCCAGTGTATATTTCATCCTCTAAACGTTGGTTCTTGGGAGGCAGAATGCTTTAGCGGTGAAGGGGTGAGAATGTGAGCTTGAGCTGCACTGCTTGCAAAGCCCTGCCTTGCAGGTGGGCTGTAGATGAAACAGGCTGGGGAAGTGTTCATAATTGGTAAAAGAAATTCATACCCCTAAAAGTGGGTCTTCTTTCCCAAACCTGAAGTTTAATTAATGAAATTAGTGAACATGATTTTTTAACTTTGTCAACAATTTCTTGGAGAGTGGACATGGCAATGTTACTTTATTTGGAAAAAAAAAATTAAGAACTAAGGTTTTATATAATTGGTTTAATACAGCAAAATATTCCTAATATTCAGTTAAAGAACCTGAAGATTCCAGTTTATATAAAGAAGATATGAAGAAAGGGTACTTACTATTTGTAATAGCTCTGTAGATCACATGTATCTTAGGTAGAAAAGACAAAGAGATGACCTTATTCAAGTTAGAAATAAAAATTCTCAAGGACTTTAGCAAAATTGAATAATTAACTTTAAATAACAATAACAGTATACCAATTTCACATCAGAAAATAATATATATTACAGTAATGCATAAGATAGCACAAAAAATGTAATTTAAGACACATATTCAACAGCCATACTTACTGATTTTTATATCCTCTATAAATCCATATCTTATTCTGAGGATAATTAATGTCTTTAATGTCTTTCACCCTCACTATGCAAAACTCTTATGAAAGAGCATTTTCAAATTGTATTCCTACTACTACCTTCAAATATTTTCCTTTTTTTTTAAAAAAAAAAAAAAAGATAATTTTCTTGGGAGAGACAGGGAATATAATTAATATTGAAATTAAACATCTTGTTACTGGTATTGTTCTGTGTGTATTTCTGGTCCAGAATAAAGTACTGGCACTCCTCTGATATCAAAGAGATATTTATACACCAGACTTCATTTCAGGCTGTCAAATAAGTAGCACAATGTCACCAATTTTTAATCTGTCCTGTATTATATCATATCTACCTGTTATTTTATATGCAGGCATATGTGCATGCACATACACATTCTGTCACCCACAAATAGATAAATATACGTGCCCACATAAGATCTTTAAAACACTGAATTGGGAGTTGGGTTGAGGTTATAACTTCTAACACTACTGATATAAAATTTTGAGCAAGTGCTTTTGAATTTTCAAATTTTATGTTGAAACAGAAGGTTTTGATGATAGTTTTAATAGTATGGGATAAAGGACACTATTTCTGTGTCTGTTACATAGGACTCCGGGCTGAGTAAATTGTTAATATAAGAATCTGACTAAATACTCAGTGAAACTGACACCACCTCCTCAAAATCTGAATATATGCAGCCAATATGCCTAGAGCATTTGCCTTGGCTCTGTTCCAGTTGTTGTCATATACTGTATCTAACTTCTTAATTTTAATTTTGCTTTTAGAGGGGAGGAATACAGGGAAATCAGCCAAATGCTCCTCAAAGCTTTGCTACTGCTCTTCATGGAGAGAAAAAAAAAAAATTATCAACCATCAACATCTATCAGTCACGATAGTAAAATGAATTGTTACTTGCAAAATATTTCCATATTTTTATTCCATTTATTCCTGTATTATCAGTGTAGTTAACATTGTTTGCTTAATTCTTGGTCACCTAATTTATGTACGCTGGAATAGACAGCTGAATATTGTGCTAGAGGGGGCTTGGGTGTTTTACTTTTTGCTTTACTTTTGTTTTGTTTGTTGAGTTTGGGTTTTGTGTGTCTGTGTGTTTTGGGGTTTTTTTTGAAACAAACAGGCCCTATGCTACATGCTAGTCTGATCTGCCACTGATACGAGAAAGCAAACAAAGTCTACATTCCAGGTAGTGGTGACTTTTATTTGGCTTTTTGATCTTAAAACCTCCATTATATGCAGAGCTGACACATAACTTGCACACCTAATTCATAATCCTTTAATCCTCAAATATTTTTCTCATTCTAGGAAATTGAATGTTAGATCAATGCCTAGTCTATATTTGCAAAAATATTGTTTCGTTGACCTTTATTCCACACTTTATTTATCTGAATATTATGCTTGATGTATGTTCTTGACAAGGAGTAGCAACAGATACACTTATAAAGACCAGATATCCCAGACATCTTGTCATTTTCTACATAAAATGCAAAAAAAAAAAAAAAAAAAGAAATCAAGGCAGAACTACTCTTTTGTCTTCAGTTTGATATTTCAAAGTCAAAAAAGATGTGTTAATGGGGCAATTTAGCATGTAATAAATAATGCATTTTCCATTGCACAGGTTATATTTCTTCTGCTATCTAGGTTTCTGTTTGCTGTATTTTCAATCCCACCTTTCTATGAATAGCAATGTTCAAGCCTTTAAAGTGCATATGATTGGATAACTATATTTTCATTTCAAAACTACCAATCATGTAAAGTACGTTATACTTCTCATACTGTTTTTTAATTTTTTGCTACAATATCTGTAAACAGAATACATCAAGGCAGCTTTTCACACATTGAAAAAAAACAAACATATATTGACAATATTTGCATATGTACAAATTTTGTGAGGCAGCTTTCCAGCTGGTTGGCCCACAGCATATAACAGTGCTTGGTGTTGTTCTTCCCCAGGTGAAGGACTTTGGACTTCACTATGAACTTCAGGAGGGTTCCTGTCAGCCCTTTTCTCCAGCCTGCTGAGGTCCCTTTGGATGTGAGGGTGATCTGGCATATCAGCTTCTCCTAGTTTGATGTTGTCTCCAAATCTGCTGAGGGTAGCTTTGCAGACAGCACTACCCATCATGTTAAATAGAAGTGCACCCAGTATAGGTCCTTGGAATATACCAGATTTTGTCCTGCTGACCACCAGTCTCTGGACCAGGCCATTCAGCCAGTTTTCAGTCCATCTCACTATCTGCTTATGCAGAATGTACATCCATATCTTCTCTGAGGACCTGGAAATGGTTTCCAGGATTGGATGCTTCATCAAGCCTTAGAATTATGTCCTAATAACAAATCCTACTGGATCCAAACAAAAAACAAAACAAAACAAAATAACATTCATTCTGCCTCTTGAATCTAAACTTCTGTGTAGACACAAGTGAAAAAAAATCACAGGCCTTGAAATATGTGAAAGAGGGTCTATTTCTATGTAAGTCATCTACAAATTCACTACAGGTGAAGCAGAATTGTGATTCTGTTCCCTCTGTTTGGAACTGGGTTTAATTTTTTTCTATGATCTATTGTAAAAATCGCTTCTTTTAGGTACTGAGTTGCTCCATAAAGGTGATTAGCTCTAGATATTTATCATAAGAAACAACTGGGATGCTAATTTTCTGGGCTGGTTCCATTGAGTTATATACTTGAGATAACTGGGATGACTCTAGTTACAGGAATTTTGTTTGCAGTTTTGAAGCTTCAGCCAACTGCTTCTGATGTGACAACTTTCCCTGTTTTGAGCAGGTAATTATTAGCAACATATCTAAAGTCCTGTTGGATATATCACATCAGGTATTGCAAAGTTGGGTTTGTTGTTCTTTGTCCACTTTCAGGAACCTGGTCTGTTCCCACTGACTTCAGAAAACGTGGGAACAAGCCCTCCAGACCCCAGACTGCTGACCTGAGTCGAGGTAACAGCAGCTGGAGGAGTGTGCCACACTTTGTGTAGCAGATGCATGGGAGATGGGCAGAGTACAATGTGCTTTTCCAAGCCCAGATGTCTCAGGAATTCTGACACTTTAACAGATCTTGGACCATGCTCACCTGCACTGGGCAGCACCAAATAACCCCCAGTTCTTCTCAGTTATCCTTCACTCTGTGTTTAATAGCTCTTGTCAGGACAAGAGGGTCTTTTGCATCAATCTGTGGAGTACCTCTAATTTCAAGAGGGTCTTCCAGTCAGTATAAGGATGCACACATTGCTTTTTCCTTTAATAAATTCAATGTGAGTAGTTTATAATGTTTGAGCATTCGTATTTCCTTGCAATTTAATATTGCAATACATAAAATTTATATATTTTATATATATAAATACATATAATATATATATTATATATATTCCGTATTATTCTGGAATGTGGTCACTCTGCCATGTTCCAGAATAATACTGAAGCTTGTCTATGTAAGGAAATGTCTAGTCCAAAAGTTGAACTGCAAAATGAAAAGTTACTCTTAACCACACACATTACTGCTTGTCTGGCCTGAGATTTGTTGCATTTACTGTTGCAAAGCCTTTTCAAAACACATTAGTTAAATAGAGCTGAAAATCATTCATGCATATTTTATGGAATAAATTACAGATATATCTCCAGTTGTAAGTTATAAAACATGTCTTTGCCTGAGCTATTAAAATATTCTGCCCCATTTAATATAAGCCATGTAAGGAAACTGATGTGTAGTAATAATTTTACAATTCTTATTAACATAAAGTATTTTAGCACAAAGTGCATTTTGAAATTTTTTATGCATAAATTCTAGCACTTTTGTTCAATTCTTCTCAGCAAATACAGAAATAAATTTAAATACAGTTATCTAAAACTGAGAAAAGGACAGAATTTTAATTTTTTTAACAGCCATGGAGACTTTTGCAAAAATCAAAGGGGATAAGCTAAACACAGCTGGGCTGCCTGGAGTAGAAAGAAGCAAGACAAAATCATACAGTGAAAAATACCATGTTCAAAGTCTATGTAACAGAGACTCTTCAAATTTATGTTATAGAGGGAAGGAAGATTTTTTGCACGTTTAATGTCTTAAACTGCCACCTTATGTGGTGCAGAAAACAGGTTGCTGACACTGAAGAGGAGCTTTTGATCATCAGGAAGAACTTCTATCAGTTCTGTTCTTTAACTTGCAAAATCACAGGGGGATTTGTGTGCCTTATCATCCTCATTTGTAAGGCCCCCAGAAAACTTCCTCAAAAAGACTTTTAAAAGGGCATGCATATGTTCATATACTCTGAATCAGACACACAGGAGAAACACTGACAAGATGTTCTAAAAAGGTTAAAAACCAAAAAAACCGAAAAAACTTTACTGGCAACTTTAGAAAATCACAGCACTTTGGCAAAAGGTTTAGAACAGCATTCACTCAATGTAAAACACTTCCTAAAGCGTTAGCTTAGTCCATTCAACTTAGCAAACTCGAAGCCCAGTTGATTTTAACTTACTCAAAAATTCCGAGGTAATTAAAAGATAAGAAACAGAAAAGACATTCAAAAGAACAAACATAGCTACCATTCCCGGTTCCAGCAGCATCCAGCTGACAGAATTTCCAAGACAAGGATCAAATCATGTGCTTGCTTTGGGGCCTACTTTAAATACTCCTTGGCCTTCCTGGGCCCTTCCCCCTGGTGGGACTTGTGGTCATTTGGTCACTCAGGAGCTGGGGTGGGGCTCCAGGGGCAGGTGTGGAGCATTCCCCTGAGTGTGCCAGGGATTGGTGGCCACTGTAGAGCTGGGACAGAGGTCCAGGGGGGTGAGGTGGGCAGGGCAAGGGCTGACCTGTCCCTTCCTCCACACAGGCACCCAAAATGTTTCAATCCAGAAATCTTGTTATTAAATATGTACTATAAAGCATGGTTTTTTCCTATACAGAAAATTTGAATTTGAGTACTGAGAACCTCACAAAGTAAGTTGACTTGTTCTGCTCCAGATCTAGAATATTTGCTTCCTTTGGGTTATTTAAAAATAATACTATTAGCTGACATAAAGTTCCTCCCCTCAATACAACAGGTTTCTCTTGTACAGGAGAAATAGCCTCTCTGAATGTTATCTTTGAATGGGTTGAGGGAAAAATTTGTTATCTGTATATTGTGAAGGAACTCTTGAGGGGTTGCCACCCATAAACAGAAGTTTAGTCCTGCATTTTTAAAAATAAGTGCTCTTCATGTAAATAATAATATTTAAAAAATATTGTTGGGGTTTTGGGGTTTTTTAAGTTTGATTGGGGGACACCAAAGCTGAGGTCCAATAAGATTAAGAGCAATAAGCATTGATAAAATAGGTGTGAGCAATAAATCTAAGGCAGCTTTCTTTAGCTGAGAATGGCTCTCTGACACAACCTTCAAGGTCTGCATGAAATGCAACAAATCTTGGGTTTGTTAATATCTGCTGAATCATGTTAACTAAAAGTAGCCTTCTCTAACCCACTGGTTACAGTGCCTTGCTTTGCTGAATCCCTCATGTTGCTTTATTGAAGACGGAGCCTTTTGAACCCATTCATACTGTGTCCATAGAGCAGCTGGTCTGTGAAAGAACTGGTCTAGACACTGATTTCCATTTCACTTCATTCTTGTGCTGACTAGATTTCACAGTTTTAATACTGAAATATCTGCAGAGCAAATTGTCTACTAAAACAGGAGTTGAACAGAGTTTGGAAAAAGAGATTTTTTTAAATCATAAGAAGTCAAACTGTGTCTTTGGATTCTTTCCCAGCCTTGCTGGCTAACATGGCATGGAATTTTATAGCCTGAATTAAAAATAATTACTGGAATCCTGGAAGTCATATGACTTCAAGTCATATGTCTGGCAAATCAAAGCCTAATTAATAATGCCATTAAACAATTGTTATTGTCTAGTGACCAGCAAATGTATACTTTGAAAACCAAAACAAAATGTGCTATAAAATAAGATTAAATTCTATTAGTTGCATTAAACAATGACTTATAAACTGAAAAGTGATGTTTTGGCTGGTTGCTGTGAATAGTACTCCAAAACTGGATTTATAAGCCAGCAAGCTTGCTGGCTGGGGATGGTTGCCAGCAATAATTTTGAAACAAGAGTTTGAAATAGATGTAAATAAGCCCCAAGTACTGCAGACTACCCATTAAGGTGTGATAGGAAAAGCTACAACATGAAGCATAAAGTCCTTATCTATTGGTTTAGTATTTATTTTGGAAAAATACACACAAATTGTGTATACACTTGAAGAGATTTTTGTCAACATTACGTGTTTCTCAGTGCTTGCTATTCTAAAAACAGATTATAGCAGTCCATCCTGACCACATAGGGAGACCATTATGAGACCTAACCTAAACCTGCATCTCTTTTAGCAGGCAGGAGTTTGCATGACTAGTTCTCTACAAAAGATAAAAGATTTCCTAAGCTTGTGATTTGTGAACCTGAACCTTCATTTTCAGAGGACTTGGCTGCACATATACATATAGGCAAAGGTAGCATGGCATATTATGACTAAATGCTTCTGTACAAAAATGCTATACTTGGAAAAACTCTGGCTCAGACTTACCAGTCTGAAGAAACTATTGAGAAAGACAGACTACTAATATGACAAATTAATACAATTCTTTATTTTTTCTTCAATAAGATTTTGTCTGATCTTCTATGTGACTTCTTCCTCTGCCCAGTTGTCTGGACAGTAAAGATAACCTGTGATAATTGGTTAAGAAACATTTGTTAGCCCCTTTCAATGTTGTCTTCAGAAATTCCATATTCTATTCTTCTATATTTTTCCTTATTATTAATTAGAGTAGTTGCTGAGAAAGCCAGGACTGTAACTTAAGTTTTGATTGGAAATTCCCTTCCTTCTGCTCCAGGTATTATTAAGAAATTTTAAATGTTTGCTTTGGATAGAGAAAACAAGGGTGTAGGATGTAGCATGGAAATGAAACAGTTTGGTGAGCAGTGTCCTCTGTTGGTCTGTAACCAGATAGGAGGAAATTAGTAAGGAGAATGGTCTTTAGGAATAGGAGAACTACACAAATATTGTGGTACTCTATAGAAAAGAGACGTGTTTGCTGTGGGAAGGTGTATTGTACCTATGGATGAGTTGCCCTTTACTGATCTCACCTTGAGTTTCTCCTGCTTATATAAATTTTTGTGTTTTCCAGAATTCCTTCTGAAACAATGCAACACAGCATCATTCCTGGTTCTAGCCCATGCTGTACAAACATACTCCCTGAATACTTAATAATACACTCCAATGTGATGTTGAAGCTTGAGAAGCAGAAAGATCAAAATGTGTTACTTTCTTGATTGAAATTCCATTGATATCATCTGTAATGCCATGTCCTCAGGAAGTAACCTATCAGTCTACAGACTAAAGCCCTGGTCACATATCAAACAGAAGTGTAGAAATTTAGTACAATGGAACATAGAAGTAGTTTTTTTGAGGCTGTGGCCATCATGTGAGACAGCTTTCTTAGCATTTCAGAAGCAGTTGGATTTCCATGAGTGTCCTCAACATGACTTGTCACATCAGACTTGTTCCCATTTTTGTATATCGTTAATTCATTAGGCCAAAACTTGTTCTTTAAATTCAGAGTTGCTGTCTGCTCAATACCTGCTGTGCTCGTGGGATGATGGTATCTCAATTCCTGCCCTACTTGCTACAGGATCCTTTGTCCTAGAATCATTCCCTTTTGTTAACCCAATAGGTGCCAGATTACTTGGAATAAAGAATTAAAAATATCCCAAACTGTTTGCTGGTCTTAGCCAGGTGGAACATGGCATCTAGATAATTAATATAGTAAAATGTTTCCTTCACAATATCTGTCCACAGCACCAGTAGATCCAGATTAGTTCCGTGCATGGACCAAGAAAGGAAACATAACATATGCAGCTGCAGCCTTTCCTTCTCTGTCTGCCAGAGGTTTACCTTGAACTGTTAAGCTGAAGTTTCATGCTCCTTTTTCACATTTTTCAAACCAATATATTAAAGAACCTCTCTACAGCTGCGTATCAGGCCAGTAAATTCTTCATTGGGGAATAACCTGGTTGCTGTGTTGAATCATTTACTGGGAGACTCCACAGAGAGGTCACTGTTCAGCTGTTCCTCTAGCAGTGTCCTCTGATTTCCTTCTTTGCCTCTGGCAAGATAACATCTCACAGGCAAAAAATATTTTATTCTTCACATGAGGATAATATGCACATAAATATGTATAAATATGCCATCCTTGGTGCTCAAACTATCTGTACAAGTGTCACCACGAGAGCTATTGGTAGCTTTTTTGCACGTTTCTTTACTTATTTACAGTTTGAATAAAGCATTAAATTCCAACATGACTTCCAATGAGCAGGGCAGTGGTTGCTCACTATTGTTTTGCTCTGTTCTGTTATCAGCTTAGTCCTGAGAGAGCAAAGCCACCTGTGGATGTACCAACTCACCAGGTACTGCAACTTGCCAAGGTGTTGCAAGGTATTGAAACTCATCTTTAAGGAGTCTGCTCAAACTTAGCCCTTCTTTGCTGGTTGTCAATTTACAAGCAATATTGATAGTGGGCAGTTTATAAAGGGGTGCCTTAATGAGAAGCAGATGGATATCACACACAGTTCCCAGAGGCATTTATAAGCCTTGATCTGGAATGATTTAAGTGTTCATTGTATTAAGTCTGTCTCATTTGGTTTTAGGTCATCTACTGAAACTATCCCTCACGTATAAAATGTGCTTCTGTCACAGACTGTGCTTTTCTAAATCACATTTTTAAATGTACCCATTTATTGTCTCTTTTTTGTCATCTGATGCATTTACAGACTTTTTTTTTTTTAATTTAGTTTTTTTCCTGAAATTGCTTATTTGAAGAGCAAAACATCAGCAATGATGGAATAACAGGCTGATTGACAAAGATCTCCACACTGACTCATCAATAAGTGTGTGGCTAAATAAAATCAAGAATTGCAAAAGAAATTGGGAATATATAGCAGTTTAATTGACAGGAGAAAGACCACATCTATTTGAAGTTCTATGATGTGGGATGTCTGTAGGCTTCCAAATGACTTGCAATTTGTTATCTTTATGAATTACTTAAATGGACTATAAACAAGTCAGATTGACTAGGAAGGCAAAAAGGAGAAGAGGAATGACTGCACTTCAAGTGTCAAGAAAGTTTCAGTGTTGTCTTTGTATTATGCCTAATACCTAGGAAATATAAATTATTCTACATAAACATTCAGCTTTATTAAAAAGAAAAAAATAATAAGAAGGAGGAAAAAAATAACAGAAGAAAACTAACTAAGGACATGAGGCTTTCAAAAGAAGATCTGGGAGAAAGGAATGGTGATTTTTTTTTTAAGTGGCACTTCAATTATCTGGAAAAGTAAGTCCTTGGTATGTCAACATATTGTATCTTCCATTAGATAAGCATCATGCTTTCACATCAGTCCTATTTCACTTAAAATACACTTCTAAGCTTTCTTTCTCCACAGCTGCATATTTTAATACATCTGAAAATTAAAATAATGAAAAAAATGTATAAACACCTGTCCTGTTTTGAAAACAGTGCCTCTTTTGTTATTCAGTAGAAACATTCCCCAGAATCCCTGCCAGTAAAACCAATGTTTGCACATCAACTTTTGCAGGTGTTTCCAACATACAGAACTTGATTCCTTGTATCTCCCTGGAAGATCTTGTCTTGTCTGGGAAAAAATAAGGCAGCTCAAGCAAATGATGAAAAGTTACCTGGCCAAATACACAATGCCTATAAACTAAACTTTATCTATGCAGTATGCTTTTCAATTAAATGTTTTAAATTTTAGGCTTTCCTCCAGAAATTTCAAATAAGATAAAAAAAGAAGAGGCTTTGATATATAAAAAGAGACAAGAGCCAAAAAAAAAAAAAAAAGTATGGAAGTATGGAGTCAATTGAGATATTCCCTTTGTCAAATGAGGTGAACTTTCCTCTATTCCCCTTTGTCAATAACACAACTTCTACCAGCACATAAAGGGCCAGGATTTCATCCACGGACACTGTATCTTATGAAGTAGCAGAAGTATAAGTGAAAAAGAAACAAATATATTTTCATGCTAAAATTAATCTAAATTTCTGCTAAGAAAAAGCAATGATTATGTCAATGACCACAGAGATATTTCTTCATCCTTCTTTGGCACATCGCATTTTACAAGTTCAGGTATGAAAATCAGCTTAGAGATGTACTTGTTTGATTTCCCTTATTTCTGATATTTTACAGGAAAAATATAATAACTGTAAGATATATGAAAAGCAGATATTTCAATTTCATGCTGATGGAGTTAAAAAAGCCATCTTTTCTATTGGTAAGTTGATGTCAGACACCTTGTAGGAGAGTTACTGAGCATGAGGACACATGAAAACCAGAGGAGAGAAATCTGGGAACAATGTAGAGTTTTCCAAAAACTAAGAGTACTTTTTTTGAGAAAACAGAAACAATCTCTTCATATGAAAGAGAGATGAGGAACTAGGGATCATAAATTGAAATGGGATGTTCTGAGTTGACATAGTGGGGCGGGGGGCAGAGAGAATCACGGTAAGGGGAGAGCCAGGGGGACAGACAGGCTATCCAGAGCAGGGGCTGGGCAACCTCTGCCCCTGTGTGTTTTTGAGACCCAGCTGGAAAAGCCCTGAGCAACTTGGTCTGAGTTCAAATGTGACTCTGAGCAGGAGTTTGCACCAGACATCACCCGAGGTAGTGTTAATTTTAGAAGACAGAAAATTTAGGGTTTACAATGAAAATAAATATTGGAAGATAAAAGAGATTCAACGTAATATAACTTCTGAATATCAAGGTGATTTAAGGAACATAAAATTTCCTAAATCTCTCGGTAATTGAAAGCATAATATAATGTTGAAATCCTCTAAAGACTGTTCCAATGCACTCAGCAACTAGAACTTATATTCGCATTTACTCCTGAAACTGTGTTAGGTCTCAGCAAAGATTCTGTTGGCTATGTAGTTTAAATTTGGATTGGAAATTTTAAGATATATATTTTTATAGCAGGGCCTATCTACCTTGACTGCAGTGAGAAAAATATTTTTAAACTCTCACAGGCTATATAAAAGACAGAATAAGGGTTAGTTTATCCAATGAAAAATGTGTCTTGTTAGGAAAGAAGCACTGTTATCATCCTAAATCCTCAAAGAAGGAGCTGAAACTAAGCTTTCAAAACAAATCATGGATAGAGATCATGATCAAAGCTGACTTGTTATTGGAAAATTAATTTTCTGTACATTTTCCACCCCACAAAGCGCTATCCAGTCAGATTTCTGCTCTCAAATCCCTAACTGCTGTGCTCCCATAAGAAGGACTCCCTAGCTTAACCAGTTCCAGAGTGTTCTGCAGTAAAGGGCACAGACCCAGAGTCCACAAAACCTCCCTTTCCTTCTATTTTAGGAAAAAACCCATACTCCTAAACTCCTATTTTTCTAGTCCACTATGGCTTTAAAGTAATTAAAAAAGAACACTTGAATAAAGGTTTCTTTTAATTTCTTTTTTTTTTTTTTTTTTTTTTT
>JAWWMU010000054.1:20551478-20573630 GCA_035048155.1 Cinnycerthia olivascens
AACCAAAATTTAATTTCTTTTTTTTTTTTTTTTTTTTTTTAGGACAAACGAAAATACTCTTACCATTGAGGAAAGGGAAAGAAAAGATTTTTGTTTTTTTTTTTTCATTTCAGGACAAATTAAAAAAAAACTAATCAGAATTTCCAGTCAAGCAGAATTTCTAGTTTCCAGCCAGTTCACAGTAGGAGCTGGTTATTAAATTCCATTAGGCAAGTGTGCCTTCACATCCTTGAAAGGACTTTTTCCTCTGAAACATCCAGTTGTCAGAAAAGTTGTCATTTAGCCCTGGGCCGTGATATGTTTTTGCCCCACTGTGATAATCTGCTTTGCTTTTTGTGAACTTTAAAGAGTTCTGCTACCATTTTGACAAGGATTTGTCACATTTACAATGCTTCTATGCAACTTGTACAGAATTTTCTGTGTGTTTTCATGCAAAATGCAATATACTGTTACAACTATTATGTCCAGACTTTACCTTTGGGTATAGCTGGTGTTTGTGTGTCTTTTCTTCATCTACTCTGTGTTTGTAATATCCTACAAGTTAAACAATTACTGGCTTGTGGACCCTTTTGCATTTGCTCAACTACAAGTTACTGAAGAAATTAAGTTATGGTCTTAGATTGTGTCATTTGGGTGCATCCCAGCAAGTGTAAAATGTACATAAATTTCTATAGGATAAGTTCTCAGATGTTGATTTCATTTTCCTTTTTAAGTGCTTTGATGATTAAAAATAGGACTCTCCATCTGCTGAAATTTGTTGTGGCTATGGCTCTAATATAAAATCTGTCCATTATTTTAAGGATATATTTGGCTGTATAACCACATGACATTATTTTTAGTAGCATATAAACGATTCAATTAATTTGAAGCTGATTTGCTAAATGAAAGATTTTGTAAATGGAAAATAAAAACCAGTTAGGTTTTTATTCTAGTTTCAATTTAACCAGATACAAAGTTTTTCATTTTCCCTTCTTATTACAACCAGATAAAGTTCTGTTTCTTTTTTCTTTGTTTTAAGCTTATTTAAACTAAATTTCCTTTTTATAAAATGTATAAAAGATTTTCTCTTTTCACTTTCTGTTTTTCAGTCCCATACAGATTCTTATTATCATGTATCCCTAATTTATGTATTCTTTTATTTTATTGCAATCACATTTTCCTTTTCCTTACATGAAGCAAATGTCATATCTTAGGAAAATCTGAACCTTTCTGCTAGAGTGGAAATAAACTTAATGTGGTCTTCTCCGTCGAACAGCAGTTAGTCCACAAAAGGCACAAAGAAACTACAGAATTATTTTTAAGCAATTTACATCCCAGCCCAAACATTAGGATATTAAATAATGTGGTGTAAAAGAGTCATTATCAGAGTAACTTTGCCTGAATGCTGTGAGGCTTTCTGAAACCTTTATATCTGTTTTTTGGGGGCTTTAGATGGTGAAGTTTTTGGCTATAGGCATGCACTGCAGTTTTGTGTATGTTTCTGCAGAGTCTGATCCACTGGAGACAAATCACAATTTCAGTCTCAGACTTGCAGGAAGTAAACATATGTGATAAAACAAGTGCTGGGAAGATTAGAGTGTTACTGACTTGCAGTAGGATCTCGTAACACTATTCAGTGATGCAACTCTTTGAAAAATTTTTGTATGGCATATTATTTTGAATTCACCACAAAACCAACTTTTCAGCCCAATTTCTCCATAAATACTGAATGTCATGGAGCTGAAAGCTATATTTATTATTTCTAAAGGCACCTGCACTGGAGTGTGAATGGTTTGCCTCTTGGAAAGTTTACAAAGGTAAATTTTTATATTTTATTTTCTTCAATACGAGCCCTCTAAAGGTTTAGGTATTTTAAATCAGAAATTTAATGGAAAAGTTCAGCATCAAGGATGTAATAAGATGATAAGGAAATGAAATAATTATATAAATACAGTAGTATACATCCAGTTTCCATTTTTTTCCTCATTGTGTGTTACCGACTTAACATCAGTGAAAACATATACTCGGTCAGAGCATCCATAAAGGTGACCTGGTTATAATGGGGAAAATTACTGACAGAAGACATCTACTAAAATACTGACAGACCAAATCTCTGCCAGTGTAGGAACTGCTAGTCTGAGAATCTGGAACATCCTTGACAAGCACAAGTGGGAGCTTGGGTTGGCCTCGATAGGCACAGCTGGGGCTCTGCAGCAAGCTTGATAAGCACAAAAAAAGAAACTACTATAACCTGCAGAACAAAGGAACTGTTATAACCTACAAACTGGCCTCCTGAGAAAGGAGAACTCAGCAACAAGGATTGGTGTCCTACCTCCACTTATATTAAAGATATAAAATTAAGTCATTGTCTTTCCAAAATTAATTTTCTCTTGAAGAAGAGAAACACTCCTGTGTGAAGTTAACTACACACTTGTTTTGTTGGAAAATATTTATATAAGCATGCATGGTAGCTTGAAAAAATATATATATATTGTGTATATATATATATATATATAATTTTGTGTGTATATATATATATATATGCTTGCTTTACTTACTAATCATAAGTGTATGCCTTAAAAGTAGTTTGTATTAAAAACTCTGTGGGCTTAGTATTACTAAATCCTTTGAACACATTATCATGACCAACTTGAGGGATGGGAAACCCCTGCAGATTGAGGTTCTCACAGTTACACGTTCACAAAGGAAACAGCCTTAATGGTTAGGTTTTAATGTTAAGGAATAGCAAATTATGTTTTGCAATTTCTAATCTTCATGGTTTATAATGTTATTCTTTGCCTTGTTAAAATGATTAACATAACAAAAGCATCTTGCCAAACACTTTAAGAAGAATGGAAATATCTTTTGTTTTATTAAACATCTCAGTCTTAATTTGTCATAAATTTTCTTTGTCATGATTTTGGACAAAATTCATACCCAAATTAATGCTCTTTACTTTGAGATGTCACTACAGAGTGGAATTGAATGTTCTGGCTATAACTGTCAATATTTGCATTTCTCTATTCTCATCTGTCTATGTACATAAACATGCTCATAAACAATTATTTTACTATCATGTTTTTGTATTGCTTTTCTTATGGGGACAAGTATACAGATGTTATATACTCATGGAATCATTTAGGATGAAAAAGGCCTTTAAGATCACGGAGTTCAACCATTAACCCGGCACTGTCAAGTCCATCACTAAAACATGTCCCTACGTGTATTTTAAATACTTCCAGGGATGGTGATTCAGCCACTTCCCTGGACAGCCTGTTCCACTGCTTGATCACCCTTGCAATAAAGAAAAGATCCCTTATATCCAATCTAATCCTCCCCTGGCACAAGTTATGGCCATTTCCACTTGTCCTATTGCTTTCTATTTGGGAGAAGAGATTGACCCACACTTTGCTATGACCTCCTGTCAGGCAGTTGTAGAGAGTGATAAAGTCAGCCCTGAGCCTCCTTTCCTCCAGGGTAAACACCCCCAGCTCCCTCAGCTGCTCCTCAGCAGATCTGTGCTCCAGCCCCTTTGCCAGCTCTGTTGCCCTTCTCTGGACACGCTCCAGCCCCTCACTGTCCTTCTTGCAGTGAGGGGCCCAGAGCTGGACACAGCACTCAAGGTGCAGCCTCAGCAGTGCTGAATACAGGGGGACAATCCTTGCCCTGATTCTGCAGGCTGCACTATTGATGATACAGGCCAGGATGATAAAACAAGATTTATTAAAAAAAAAAAATTAAAAAAAAAAATCCAAACCCCCAAAATAATGTTGTGAATGATCTTGTTTATCTATGTGACTTTGAAACACCCTACATGAATTTTTTTATTAAAAATTTAAATAGAAAAAAAACCCAGACAGCGAACACTTCCCAGATATACAAAACAGTCTAAAAGGTCTATTTGTTCTAGAACACTTAACAGCAGAAAATAAGAATTTCCTATATAAGAGTCACTTCAGGCACAACTGTAATTAAGAGCTAATTATAAGGGTTTTCTGGAAGAAATCAAACAAAATTGTATTTTCTAACACAATAAAAGAAGCATAGAAAAAAGTATTTAAACCAAAAAGCATTAAAAGAAAACTTCTTTTATACATATCTAATCCATTATGGCTAGAAAATGAACAAAAGACCTTTGCAACAAAAAGTTAATCTGAGAGATCTGTGCTTTCCTTCATAATCTGGCCCACAAAAGATACAAAACATGTATTTTTTTTTTTTTATTCTATGTCCTGTTCTTGTTTCGATGAACATATGTAAATTTCTTTTGCTGTCAGATGACAGCCAGGAGACCTGCCATGAAAAGGAATTTTCTGCATTGTCCCAGTACACTTCCACCAGCATACAGGCCACCTTGCACCCATCAACTTCTTCTGTTTCACCATTACCTGTCTCCATCCCTAGCATCAATCACTATTTCTGTCTCACATCTACCGCAGTATATCTCAATCCCAGTTCAGAAATTATTCACATTTTCCATTTGAAACTTTCCTGAGTTCTGTGTAGTAGTCTGTTTGGACCTCATTCATCCTGGTGTGAGTTGCCCCAGACTGAATCTTCCCTTAGGATCCAGAAGAAATGAGGAATATGGTGGCAACAGCAGGGGTCAGGGGTGATGCGCACAAGGAGGCCAGAGATTGTGGGGGACAAGTCTGCATTGTGCACAGACTGGAAAGGGAAAATGAAGTTAAAAGCATTTTTAGACCAAAAAGTCTGAAACACAGACCTTAAAAATATAAGATTTATACACTACATTACACTAGGCTAGAGTAGACTAAAATAGAGCACAACAAACCAGAACAGTTCCAGCTGGAAGAGACCTACAGTGATCATCTTAGTCCAATATCCTGTCTACTTACAGGGCTCATCAAAAGTTAAAGCATATTTTTAAGGCAATTGTCAAAATACATCTTGAGAACTCACAGTCTGGGGACATTGACCACCACTCTAGTAAGGCTGTTCTGTGTGTCTAACCATCTTTTCAGTAAAGAAATGTTTCCCGATATCCAGCCTGAACCATTTCAATGCTTATTGTCAGATTATAATGTGCAAGACCATTTTGTAAACTTTGACTCCAAAAGCAAGTCTCTCATTTGTGGATTGGTGGGTTTTTATGTGCTGTTAGACTTGCCTGAAGTGTTTTGGAATACATCTCTTTGTGATAGGTCATCTCTATCATGTAAAAACTGTTGTCACTGAAGGTGCTCAAGTGTATAGGCCCATCTTGAGATAAATTAAAGAGAGTGTCTGAGGAGTCTAATCTAATTTACTGCTCCTCACTCTGAGTTCAGAAAAGACCAAGTTGACATACGGCATTCTACATATGTTGTCCTTCAGTCAGGAGACGTTGTCATGCCTGTTTGCCTTGTTCTGTGGAAAAGGTAAAGATCTGAGTTTTCAATGCTTCCTGTAGCCTTCCAGGGATATCAGAGAGGAATAAAGGTCATCTGTAACTGCTCTGTAACAGGGTTTCATTAGTCACATATTCAATTTGCTTTTACTTTAGTGAGATTTCTTCATGAATTGGGGAGCAAGATTTGACCTCTGATGTGATTTGTATAAGTTGTAACTCATTAATTCTTTGTCTGACAGAGAGCTGAATATGTTTAGGTAACAATAAAAGGCAAGAGTATTAACAAGCTCTTCTGTAATTACCACAGTCACAGCTCCTTAAAAGATGGCACACATATGCCTTAAAAAGGCAGAATGGAAAAATCTGAGGCAGATAAAGTTCTAATAAATCACACTTGTTGTAACCTTTTGTCAAGCGGGAAGAATCTTTGTCATGGTGATCCATGATTTGAACAAGAATTCTGCACAACTGATCTGACACAGATGACATTAAAATGTGTCTAAATGATGGTGAAGAACATCAGGGAGATATGTGTTTTCCCCACACGAATCAGGAAAGGTAAATCTAGGTGACATGCTAAGTGAACCTTGTGGAATCTTGTGCCCTTTCAGCTGGGAATTATGAAGGTCAAACTTTATTGCAGCAATCCCAATGATTTATGGACAATTTGAGTAAGAAAAGCAGATCAGAGAAGAAAGGAAGTTCACCACAGAACTGGTACAAGTAAGCAAATTATAATGTAAAATACCACAGGATAACAGTGCAGGTGGCAATTCAGAGCACCTAGCCCCATTTGCTATGATTTTATATATTTGGTTGATTTTAGGTGAATCAAGCTTATTTCAACTGAATTAAGTGATTTAATTACTGAGGTCAGTTAGTGCTTTATCAAGTCTTATCACAAGTATGTATTTCACACAAAGAAAAGAATCTGGAGGGGAAACAGGACGAAATTTAGCTACTTACATCCTAAGTATTTTTGTCTACTCTTGGTCTTTGAGCCTTGTGCTAGCACCAGGAGCAGCAGAGAAACTCCCTTCTGAAAGCCTGTAAGTGCTTGTTACTCTTCTCTCCCCTTACTACTGCTCCTTGAAACTCTGTTGATTTCTCGCAGCTCCCCTAATCTTCTTGATGTCTCTTCCTCCTGAATTGGATTGTCATTGTCACAAAATTGAAAGTCATTGACAGTAGCATTAAAGAAAAATAAAATTTTTGCATATTTCCTACTAGATGCAGGAAAATTCTGTTCTGCCTACAGAGCTGGTGTTGCATGAACTCTGATACTCATATACTCTACTCTAGAGTGATATCAAGGCACTGGTCAGTGTCCACACAGAGTGAGAGTTTCGACATTTTCTACTTGAATACCTAGATATGAAATTATAAGGAAGTTTGTTCAGTGTCATCCAGGACAATCAAGAGTCCTTTATCCTTGTTGATAATCCATTGAGTCATCTGATCTTTCAAGAATTTCTTTCTTAATATAAGGGCTCAAAATATAATTTCTGCTTTATACATGACAGTAGTTTGCTTTAAATTGAAATGGAATCTCATAGTCCATTGGTACATTTGACTGTAAATCATAGTCTGAATTATACTGTTCTTATAAATTTTTCAGACCACAGGTTTGAATTTAAATCCCTGAGATGTATCTTATTACACATAATCAGATGTAGCTTTTTTTAGTTCTGTGTTGAACTAATAACCTGTTTGTGGAATTGCAGTATTGCAACCTTAATATTTCAAAACAATACTTGTTTCTAATGAAAAAACCACAACCACTTGGATTTTCATTTTTTAAGTGTGGCAGAATTGCTGAGGATGGAAGAGACATCTGAATATCTCTAGTCCAACCCTGTGCTCAGAGCTGGGGCAACTAGAACGGGTTGTTGAGGGATGTGTTAAGTGAGATTTTGAGGAATAGATGGGGACTTCATGGCCTCTCTGGACAAACTGTTCCAATATTTGACTTATTTCTCAGTTTCTTATGTTCAGATAAAATTTCATGGCTTTTAATTTGTGTGCGTTTTCTCTTGTCTTGTCAGTGGTCACTACTAAGAGGGTTGGACTCCATCTTCTTTAGTCCATTCCACTATGTATTGACAGGCATTGATAAGATCCCTCTGGAACCTCACTTCTCCAGGCGGAACAGTCCCAGCTCTCTCAGCCCTTTTTCGTGTGACACATACCCCAATCCTGTTGTCAATCTTTGTGACTCTTCACTGGAGCGCAGCATATTGCTCCAGTATGCCTCTGCCTTTCTTGTACTGGGCACCCAGAGCTGGACCCCATTCCAAGGGTGTCTTACCAGTGCTGAGTAGAGGTGAAGGATCACCTCTCTACCTACTGGCAAGGCTCTTGCTGATAGAGCTGAGGTGGTTGTTTGCCTTGATTGCTTGAATGCTGGCTCATGTACAACCTGGTGACTATGAGATCACCAGGGATTTTTCTGTCAAGCAGTTTTCCAGTTGGTTGGAGCTGGCCAGTACCGGTATCTGAGCTTATTCTTCCCCAGGTGCTGGAGTCAGCATTTCCCTTTGCTGAATCTGATGGGGTTCCTCTGCCCATTTCTCCAGCCTGTCAAGGTACCTCTGAGTAGCAGCAGGACCCTCTGATATATCAAGCCCTTCTCCCAGTCTGGCATAATTTCAAAACTCAGTGAGGATTTTCTTGGTTCCATCTTACAGATTATTAATGAATAAATTTAAAAGTATTGTTCCTACTACTGGGGTCACACCATTAATGTTTGGCTTCCAGCTCAAAACTGTGCCACTATTTTCAAACTTCTGCCAAGTCAGAAGGTTTCATTCTTTTTAACTTTCTCCCTGAACATTTTAGAAGAGTGAGGACTACTTGCTCCCTCTTACTTCTTCCTTTCTTTCAATTACAGTATAAGCTTGTGAAGTATGAAAACTAAAAATTTGCCTGGTACATCTTCTCAATGTTAGGAGTAACAATTCTGTGTGAGAAAGACATTGTTCCAGCCAGAGAATCAAAGAAAAAGAAGCCAAATCATTCTTTAGTTCCAGCTCCAGCATTGAAATAGAATTATCATTAAATCCGTGAGTAGAAGTCATATTTTCTACTCCTCCAGAAAGGGTCTGATTAGAGGCCAGTATGCATCAACTGCCTGAAAGGAGGTTGTAGGAAGTGGGTTTCCATCTCTTTTCCCAGGTAACAAGTGACTGGGCCAGAGGAAACGACCACAAGTTATTTCAAAGGAGGTTTAGGTTGAATATTAGGAAAAACTCTTCACTGAAAGAATGGCTGGGTGTTGGGTCAAGCTGCCCAGGGAAGTGCTGGACTCTCTATCCCTGGAAGCATGCAAGACATGTGTAGATGTGGCACTTGGGTGTATGGTTTAGTGGTGAACATGGCAGTGTGAGATTAATGTTTGCATTCTATGGTCTTTGAGGTCTTTTTGCCAGCCTAAACAATTCTGTGACTCCGTTTAAACCCTTTCCAACAGATGGCAGTCTACAATTATGCTTAGGGGTTCCTTTTGTCTTTTCTATTGGTGAGCAAAACAAGATGATGCTTTGTGCATAAAACAATGTATAAGTAAGTAGGGTCACTGCTGTGCCTATCAGGGTAACTCTTATGATACATGGAGGTAACACAAAGGAAACCGCAGTTTAGAAATCCAATTTATCTTGCTGTGAATGGAATTGCATCCACTACAGGTAGCAATTAGTTCTGTTCTATAACACTCTTAAAGAAATGTGACATTGAAAAACTGTTTGCAATCTACTAAGCCTGAGATCAGGGAGTTTAGAAATATGTTAATTCCTGGTATGCATAGAAGAACAAAGAATTTTTTACCAACTGCAGCCAAAAGGTCAGATTACAACTGCTGAGGTAATGAAGCAAGTTTCCTTCATCTTCAGTTGCTTATACAGTTTATAAAAGCATATTATTCTGTAGACACCTATTTTTCTCAGCACTGAGTTTCTGTCACAACTGAATTATGGATAGACCTATTTTAAGTCTATACCTTCATATCAGTGTCTATAGCCCCAAGACTGATAAATGAAAGATAAATGAACCCAATGTTGAAGTACTTGAACACTGATTATTTTTTTTCCTTGTGCTTTTGCAAGTGTCAAATAGACAGTTCCCTCATAAAGTAAATATATATCACCAGTCCTCTTGAACCTTTAGCATGTTAATGTTCGGGTAAGTATTTCCTGCCTACGTTTAAGACAGTGAATGATGGGATTATATATCAGGTCTTATAAACTGATTACCTACGATAAAAGGATATGGGGCTTAATAATGTAAGAAGTTCCTTGTACTCTCATATTTTTTTCTATATATAAACCAGTCTTCTAGCATAGATTAACTTCTTTTTTAAAGAATGGGTTTATACATTTTTCATTCCTTTCCCTCTTCCTAAATTCATGCTTAGTGTTATTCCTGAAGGCAGCCAGAAACCTGTAACAGTCATTGTGCTCAGCAGACCTAGATGCTGGGGACTGTTGGAGTTTATGTCTTCCGCTCATAACACTTAGAAATTGTGCCATTTGTTTTCCCTGAAAAAATTAATTAACAGAATATAGTGTTAGTCAGGGCTCCTATACACTTTTACCATAGAATTATTTGTAAGTTGAGTTATTTTTTTTAATTGGAAAGTTTTAGGTTCAGAGCTGATTTGTTTCTCCATGAGAACTTGGAAAGAAAAATGTTCAGAACCAATATTTAGAGGATTGTATACTGTTATTTTCTACCCCAGAATGAAAAAAGCAGCTTCACATGAATGACTGAAGGAAGGAATCAGATGGATATGGCCTGTATCCATATCACATGACTCAGAAATATGCTCTTATCCATCCAATGCTGATACAGGAGTACTTTTCCTCCTCATTTCCCTTCGATCTGAACCTGCCCAGAACCCCTGTTGCAGTCAGTCTATTTGAGATGAAAAGGCTTTGTAACATGGAGTGCAGTGTTTGCCCAAGAAACTGTGTGAAATTATTTAAACCAGATCAATTTCTTTGCACAGAGAAAGATGATTGCATCCTGATTTAGTGTGGTTTAATGAGTTGCTGCTTGTAATAAGTAAATACTATGAGTCTGGGAAAGTCTGTGTGGATACTAATACTTGTACCTCCTACATAGGTTTTCTAGTCATAAGTCCTAAAGGGGGGGTTGTTGGGTTCTTATTTCACGAGTAGAGGAACTGTTATTAAAGAAATTGGGAAAAGGTGAGGAAGATGGATTACATCATAGTTCATGAGCTTTCCCCACAAGTTCCAAGAGCATAATCTAAATATTTAGAAAAAAACAGGTTTTCACACACCTAATCCTAGAAACATTGAGAGGAATCACATTATCTTTCTTTGCTGTCTGAATATCATCTAGAAAAAGCAAAGCACCTGCTTTACTAAGTAACAAGTAGTCACTGTGATTTACTTATCCTCTTACAGGCAGACAAAGACATGGCATGAATTCCATAGTGGAAATGTCTGATCTATTCATTTAAAAATAAGCATTTAATAACTTTTGAGATAGATACCTTGTTGTATCTGAGAGATATCCATATAAAGCTGGAAGACAACCCTAAAACCAAAAGTTAATCATACTTCTGGCTTTCCAGTTGACACAGCCTGAGGCATC
Organism: Cinnycerthia olivascens; assembly: GCA_035048155.1. Classification (NCBI taxonomy): domain Eukaryota; kingdom Metazoa; phylum Chordata; class Aves; order Passeriformes; family Certhiidae; genus Cinnycerthia; species Cinnycerthia olivascens. The sequence continues at coordinate 20,562,427 of JAWWMU010000054.1, forward strand.
TAGAGTGGTATCAGTGACCTGTGCATGGGCAACCAAATAAAGCTGAGAATATTTACTATTCTTCCTAACAAGTAAAGCCTTGTAGATGCCTTAAAAATAATTTCAGTTTGGCTAAAGATAGATCCAACCCACTCAGAGCTCTCACACATCCCACAGGTTTGTAATGTATTAGAACCTCTAGCTCATAATTATCATGGAGAAGGCAGCTGCAGATTTGGCTTAACCATTTTGAAAGTGTGGTGTCTGTCTTGTATCCACAATCCCAGTGTCTGTCTTGTATCCACAATCCCACAAAGTACAATGAGCACATTGAAAAGTCTAAACCTATACCTTTCCTAAATGAGCCAAAAGTGTGCCCATAACTCTGCACATAACAACTGCAATGGCTGAGGCCCTGCAGGGAGCTTCAAAACTGGTGTGCTACAGGAGCTGGAGTGATATGATTTTACTTCAGTTGGCTCCTTCACCTGACAAGCAGGCAAGAAATCTGAGAGTGCTGAGCCTCTCTCAGGACTAAATCTTTGAGTAATGAGATAGGTTAATATTCTGGTGTGTGGTACTTCGGTCTTAGTTCATGACGAACTCAACATTCACCATTTTTCACTGGCTGCCAAAGCAAAAAAATCCAGAAAGCCAAGACCAGCAGGCAGCATTTCAAGAATGTGTTCAAAGAAAATGTGCTTCCCATTCACATCTCACAGATTGTCTACCAAGAAATCGATGTAGTTAAATAACTTGTGTCAATTTTGGACATGGTTTACATTTTATAGGCTTGGATTTTGATTCTTATATTGATTTTATGTCAATATAAATCCTTCACTACAAAGGAGAGACTTGATTTAAACCTGTAACAGAACATAACAGGACCTATATTCTTTTATCAAAGATTTTTTGACTTCAGTGTGACCAGCCTTACATAGGAATGGTCAAAAGACGCCACCATAAATTGTAGGAGTACTTAATTTCATTTTAAGTACATGCCACGTAATTACATTGGTAAGACAAATTCATTCTACAAGCTGTGTTGGTGCTAATTGCAAATAAAAAGAAGGCAAAAGAAGAAAGCTCAAAAAAGACATAAATCTTGAAATTGTGCAAAATCTAATTTGGGGACCTCAGTGCATATGTAGAAGAGAAAAAAAAATAAATTGGATTAGGTATTCTAATAGTTCCTTTTATGTCCCTTAGCATAATGGCAGTGCTTGTGTGCATGTCTGTGTGCATATAGAAATAGACATACGTGTGCTTATGTATGTCTGTAGACACATCATGTATTTATGTATTAAAGTTAAGCAAGAGGATCAGTGGATCTAAGTAGAAAAAACAAAAAAGTCTGTCAGGTCTCAATTTCTTAAGGTTTTGCTACATCTGAACACAAAGGTACAAATGAAGCCCAGTCAGTTTACCCTTTGGTAATAACATGGGTGTTCCTCTTGCAGGAAAGGCCATTTTGCCTTGAGGGATTGAGAATTAAAAATAGCATCTCAAATTATTGAAAAGTGATAATGAAGAATTTTTGAGTCTAAGTCTTTTGAAAGTCAATTCCAGTTTTGTGATTTCAGAAGTTTGTTTTTTTGTTGTTTTTTTTTTTTTTTCCTTTAGGTTCACAGACCATTTCTCATGCCATAAGCAGGTTTTTGAACCTACCGGTCATCAGGGATGTGCAGCTGTTTGACAGCTTTGCTGTGCACACTTGGCAGGAGCTGTTCTCTTCTTGATGCCTTCTCCCTCTGCCCAGCTGTAGAGTGAGGAAAGGAATCTCTTGACATCAGCAGATGCCTGTTCTTCCAGGGTTTCACAATTTATTCCTTTATTCCTTTATTTCCTTTATTCTCCCAGTGCTTGGGAAATTTTTGACAATGTCCTTTGTGTATAATTGGAATAAATCAACATGTAAAATAATAGAAGACAGCAAAATGGTACATTTAATCTTTTTCTGTCAACTCTTATGGTTCAAATATCGCTTGTCCTGTTGTTCCCTTTCTTTTCACCAAGCCCTATCCTTTTCCCATACTGAATGGCAAAAACATTTTTTGTTTTATCCAGTCCCGCTCTTTAAAAAGCTAGTTTACTTTTCCCTTCATCCTTTTTTTTTTTTTTTTGTCTTTCACACAACACAGGTTTATACTTACTACTTGCTCTGAAAGATGGGCCTTGGGTAAAGATATAAATTCCTCATGAGTGCAATTAGTAATAGTCTGTATATCTTGCCTTCAAAATTTGTTTTCACAGGTCACCCGGTCTAGCTGTGTCTGCTTTTGGTTAGATGGCTTGTGGAAAAACCCTGAATAGGTTTGTCTGGGAGAAAAAAAATCATGATTTAGAGCTTTGTCCACAAGGAGAAAACAGAGAGAAAAAGAAGAAAGTATAAGAGACATCAAAGATTATTTTAGACATATTGTATGCTCCCATTCTGTGTAACTTTCATTTTACAATTCATTACCACGAGTTCAGGAATTCATAGGTGTTTACAATACTAAAAATGAGCTAGCACCAGCTTTGGGGTACAATGACAGACCTTTAGAGCTGTGGTGAGGGAATATCTTTTTGCTCTGTAGATTTATTTCACTTGGAACTTGGCAAATGCTGGAAGAAGGAATGATGGCCCCATATTAACTACTTGTAAGTACTGCTACTCTGATGTGTTACACTGTCCACTTACGTTTATTTTTCACCATGTTTGTTGTTCCTTGGCTGAAAAGATTACTTGTTGAATAGTTAACCCACTGTATATCCTGCTATTGTGTTCTCACTGTGGAAATAATGACTCTTGCTTGTTGCTTAGAAAGGAATTAATTAATTTCTAAGGAAGTTTAGAAATTAAAAAAGGTTTCAGACCCATCTGTAAGTAGTAGGAATGACACAGTCGAAGCCTTGTCACACAGGACCTCTTACTTTTCACAGTTTGAGTGTTTGCTGGAGGGCATAATGTCAGTGTTGATGGCAGTACTCTCAGTGACTGGCACACAAAAACTAATGTAGCTTTCTAATACCAATAAACATTCATTAGAGTCTTGAAAGATCAAGAAACCAAAGCTCAAATGGGAGATAATAACCAAATGAGAAGTTGGGTGAGAAATATGGTCAGTTTTTCTAGAAGCAAGATATTGTATGAAGACAGATAAAACCTTTTGCTGGCGCAAAATAGCTGGCACACAACTGGCATGATAATGACTCAGGTCAATTAGCACTTTTTGAGGGATAACTCAGCAAGGGTTGGGAGATTTTATGCAACCATTTCCAAAATCAATATATTTGAAGTTGAATGAGGTTTTGCTTGTCTTCTCTCAGGAGAGGCTTCCAAGTGTTCCAGGAATTTCTAAAACAACAATAATCTCTTAATCACTAATTTAGTGGAGTAAAACACAACGCATTTCAAAAGGAAGGACAGTCAGTTTCACACTGCTAACATTGCACTATGAAGGGCCGTGAATTAACCCTTAAAATATTTCAGAGCTTTAAGCCTAAGAAAATAACAGGAATGAGAACCATGATTCTGAAGCACAAGGTTCTATTTGCATGGACTTGGAGGACACCCAGGACTCAGCACTGTGCAGAATGACTGTAGCTTTCTGGGCTCTTTTATTTAGCTGTGGGTGAGTGGTTTTGGAGACTTTCTCTATGTCTGTGACAAAATGTTTATTGAAATATTCAACTCTTTGTAGATTTCTTTCTTATCTTCTCTTGCTCTCTGGCACCTGGGTAATTACGTTATTTTATTAGTATTCTTTTAATTTCACTTGTTATATACTTATTTATGCAGCCCTAGGTAATCTTTAGGAGCAAATATCCTTGAAAATCTCATTTTGCTAGCAAGAGATATAAGAACAGATTTTTATATGCCTCCTTCTTCCACCTACATGTTCCATACTCTATTCCCAGTGAACATAATGCTGACATTTTGACTATAGTATCCTCTTTATCACTTTCCTCTTTGTATGTTGGCAGTACTTTGCATACCAGCATCACATATTCTAGAAGTTCCTTCTCTGTTTCCGGAGAAAAGATATTATCATACCTCAAAATTTGTCACTCTACACCCTTAATTATCTTTACCCTTTTGCTAAACAACATTAAACATTTCTCCTCAACAGCACTTTTCTTCCTAGAATGAGAGAAATAACTAACAGTGATTGGACTGGTAGCTTCTCCTAGACTTGGCCTTGCAGCTCAGGAAATGTCATTACCAGTGCTTTAAGACACAAATGAAAAAGTCTTTTCATGTGGAAGAATATTTCCTGACTACTGTACCCTCATTTGCCAACATGTGATACTTGGGAACTGAGCTGCATTACCATACCTATAAAAAGAGCAATCATAGCAGTGCAAGCAGCCTTGACTGCCAATATGTCTTAGTAACCTTTTATATTATAGCAATGTTGTTACTGCCACAATAGGTTAGGGTATGTCACCATTTCTATTATGTTTGAAATCACATTTTTCAGAGGTTTATAACTTTCATACTGTGATAAACACTGAACTGAATCTTTATATGTAGCTTGTCATATTAAATAGTCGAAGACATAGTGGCTGGATCTTGAGGGGTATATTACAACAAAATGGTAAAAAAAAGACAAAAGCAAGTAGATTTCTCAAAATTTTGATAGGAAAAAATTTAGACATTAGTAAATGGGAACATAAAATTTACTTTGAAATTAGGCTCTCTATTTTTGATCTTGAAAAGAAGATTACTCTGTTATCTGAGCAAAGTAGAACTAAAATCCAAGAACTCCTAAGACTTAGGATGATATCATATTTTTACCACTTCTCTAGATTAAACAAGGAAGTTATTCTCTACTGGGGAATACTCCTTGCAAGAGCTGGCAGAACAACACGTTCAGACTGCAGGTGGGTGGTTCTGAGGGGTGTCTGGCAGTGCTGACTGGAATGCTAACAGGCAGGCTGTCAAAGAAATGGAAAAACTGCATACCCAATGAAATAATGTTAATAAGCTCTTTTAAGAGGGTCATGGCATTCCTCCTTCCCATGGGTAACTCTCTACAGTTTTCTGTGTAGTGCATGAACTGATACAATAAGCCAAGATTACAAATGTGTAGACCTCCTCATCAAAGATGACCAAACAAGTACTCCCAGCTAAAATATTAATTTTAATTCACAAATCCAGGCAATATTTGGAGAAGTGAGAAAAAAGACACTTGAACAAGGCTATTAGTTTGTAGCAGTTTACCTGGATATCATGTCACCAGGGTAGTTTTCCATATCCAGTCATTAAGAAGGCAAATCCTGCAATCAACAAACTGATAAACAGATGCTTTTTCCTGCCAGAAATTCCTGCCCCCTTTCCATCATGTCTTTCTGTAACCACTGGCTCCTGTGCCAATTCCCAGCTGAGAGAAGTAGCACTCAGCTTGGCCTCTCTGTGTTTGGATGTGCTCAGAGCTGCATCCTAGATATCTGTCAGTATCTCTGAGTATGTTCAGGGCAGCAAATGGATTCCAACACAAAATCAAAATGAAAAAAAAATCTGTTTGGTCACAACACCTGTATGATGCAAATCTTAAAATGATACTTCCTTAATTTTCCAAGATTTGGTTTGTTCTTTTAAGTCGAATAGAGAACAGCAAGCCACAGCTGATAATGAGGACCATTTTTAAAACTGCAACAGTGTCCCAAACACACTGACAATATTATAAGGGAGCAAACTTAGCAAGGACCTGTGGGGACATGTCCTTCCCAGTGGAGATAAAAATGTTGATGTGATATTAGAGGATTTCCTGAGATTCATAGGCACTATTATGTAACAATAAACAGCAAACATTAGCAATAAACTTTAAAAAATTATTTTGCTTATCTGTACTCATTTTTCACCTTATTTGCTTGCCCTGAATATTTTACTACTTGAATATTCGATAGTTAAATATTGAACTTTCCTGCAAGTCCTTGTGTCAATTTAACTTTACGTTTATGAAATGCACAGTGTTTTTAACAGATGAGTATTTACACCCAGAAATATTGCCTGTTCAGGTGAGAAAAGAAGAAACACAGTGTTACCTTGAACAAGTAGAGACCACGTCTAGCCCAGCAGTGTCTTTTACCTCTTGAGTTCTCAGCCCAGACTTGAGTCCACGCTGGGGCATACACTGTGCTTTCTCTTCTGTAGCTTGGCTTCTGCATGAAAAGTACTTGTGTGGATAAACCAGGGAGAAATTAAAATAGGACTACATGGTGTGTTGGAAAGCATATCTGCTTTGTTGGTCAGTAGCCACACGTTTTTCTGCTTACTGTTTATATAATCACAGAGAAATCTTTACGAGAAACCTGTAGATTTAAAAGTTGTCAAAAGTAATTTTTTTTAAAATAATTAATGAAATTTAGGAAACATAACCTGCTTGTAGATATCCCACTGCACAATCATGTGAAATGCATCCTTATGTGTTTATATATATACATATATTTGATTTCTATTTTAGTGGAAATTATTTATATAAAATATTTTTTTCTGAAAAATGTGCATTTGTATTGAAAAACCAAATGCAGAAGTGAAAGTAATCAAATAACAGAAATTTACCCTGTGGGTGGAACAAAATAGTATTTCCTATTTTATATTTTTAATAAGTTATTACAAATGAATAAGAAGCAAAAATCATTTGGAGAAACTTGTTATAAAGCTAAAAATAAATGTATGTTTTACATACATTTACATATGTTTTGCATCCTGCTACAGGCAGCTTATAAACTAAGACACAAACTTTAATTATTATAGATATTGAGCATTATTCAGCCATTCTAGCAGTCATCTGAATTTGCAACTATCTTTGCATAAAAAATTTTAATCTATTTATGCAGGAATGAAATAGTGTGTAAAGAAAACACTGATATATTCATAATATAATTTTGCATAACATATTAATGAGAAATGATCATCAATACAAATCTAATCATTAAGGAAACCACTCAACAGAGAAATAAAGAGAAGCTAGAGCAGCTGAAAAAACCAGTAATGTGGGTTTATAAGATTTGTACAATTATGTTTGTCTCTTTGGTTTAATTACAAGATAAAATATTAGTATATATCATTTTTATTGAGCTGGAAGGAAAGCTTTGCTCAATATATTGTACAAAATAGTAAGTTGTCCTTGAATTTCTGTGTGTTTGTCATTAAGAAAATGTACTCCTGAGGTTATGGCTGTGATTTACAGCAAAGAAATCTAATCAGATTATTTCTTAAAAAGTTATATCGTGTCTGTTAATATTTATGAAACAAATAAATCGTGCTCCAGAATTTTGCAGTACAGGACCTCCGTGTTGCAGAGTCACTGTGAAAGTTGGATTGATCACAATAAAAAAGGTACAAAATGCTTATCTATGCTTACTAAATGAGATAACAGCATACAAAAATATTAAAGCTGCATTCTTTTTCCTCATTTCCCCAAACCTTTCCATATGTTTAGGATCAAAGGTGGTCCTTTTCTATACTCTTAGTGATTAAATTTTCATTTCCAGACCAATAGTGTATTTTTTTTCAAGCTATTAAAAAGTCTTTAATTCCAACCCCACAAAATTTATTGCAATACTATTGATAAGCATTATCTGAATACTGCAGCCCTGAATTTTTGGATTTTTTTTTTCTTGAACAACAAACACTAGAAAAATCAGGATATTAATATTTTTCCAGAGAAATATTTCTCAAATATATATTCTCTTTGATTATAACAGTGTTTATTGATGAATTTGGACCCTGAATCCAAAATAAAAACATGTGAAATGATATTTTTCATATTTCCATTCAGCATCAGCTATAATTCACTTACATATTCTAGGCACGAAAGTAACATGAGAATTAAAATGCTAGACAAAATGTATGAATACATTTCATTAAATATTGACCTCAATTTCATGAGATGTTTTCTTGACACTTTTATTTAGCAAAATAATTGGAGACGCTAAGTTTTTTTCAAAGTGCATTTTCTAAATGTCACTTTTGCCTCGAAGTTTCATTAATGCCTAAAACATTCAAAATTAATTTCGAATAACCCTTTGGATTTGTTTTAACGTGAAATATCCCTGAGATCAAAGGTGATTTGGCACACCAATGGATGGTGGTGGGTAATGTTGTGTTGGGAACATCTGTGAGCACTCATTTCGGCTGGTCTCAAACACGCAGTTCTTGAGCAGCTGTTGGTGCAGGTAGAGTCTGAGTAGAGGATCCTTGGAAATCAGTGGGAGTACCATGCCTGTCATCTTATCTGAGAGCTGACAGAGACATGTCACTCTGCTTAAATTCTGCACAACAAAACAGTACAATCTGTGGATAAGGAACTCTCTCAAATTCTAGGAAATACCATGGTTGGATAATTCTTAAAGAAATTTTTCTCCTTCTATGTCACAAGCAATTTTGAAGGAAAGTTTAAGGAAAGGTATCTTGGGAAAACCAGAAACCTTTGAAAAATAAAAATTTACCCTATGTCAGGATATTAACACTTTATTGAGGCAGGGGCTGTTTCTGTGCTTCTATCTGATGGGAAATTCTGTGCAAAGTTATTTTTGATAATTTATTTCAGAAAAACTAAATTATTTTTCAGCATGACAAGCAAGACTGCAAGTGTTTAATAAGTAATTAATACCTACATAAAAGATGAGAACTTGGAGATACACCTGATTCCTCATAAAATGTTTTATTAATTAAAAGGCTAACCAAATTGTTAGACTATATGAATATCTACATGAAGACCAGAACAGCTGTTTAAGATACTGCATGGGTGACTAATCACTTGCTTTTCCCATTCCACCACATCAAGGTCAAAGTCCTTGTCCTCACCCTCAAGTCGTGTTGCAAACGCTTTAAGATTTAGTTCCTTTTATTTTTTGCCTTCCTTACGCCTTCCAATTTAGTTATTTGTCTCTCTGAGGTATCACCTGCTGCCTCCTTTTCCCATGGTCAGCAGTAACCCTGGTGAGACATCCATTGCCCTGTAAAGCTGCCCTGACAGCTGCCAGCTGGCCAACCCTCCAAAGTGGTGGAGAAAGCATATCAGCATATGCTTGACTTCTAGTTTTGTGATACAGTACATGACTACATCCTTGTACCAGCAGTTGTCCAGCAGTACCAGCAGTTTTATGTTGTAAACACTTTGGGGTTTCTGGGGTAACACAGGCATTTAACTTCAGAAAAGGAATTTCCCAGTAGGAAAATAAATTATTGAGGTTGCAAAGTGAAGGATTCAAAAGATACAAAACTCCTCATTTAGATTCATTTTCTCAGCAGATTATATACTTCTGGATGTAGTCTTTTATTACATAATATTTATTATTTTTTTGCACAATTGGTCCTTTAACTAGTGCACAGGATGGCTAGAGCTCTGAGGCTTGTGTAGTAATTCTCTAAAACATTATTGATTCATCTTTAGCAAGAACTTAAATGCATGTATGGAATAAAGCAAGAGTTTTGAAAAGAGTAGCCAGAGGAGGGCAGATGTACACTACCTGGGTGCTTTAACTGACTGCTACGGGGCTCCTATATGACATACAGCAATTCATACAGCAATTGACTTAACAAACAGACTAAATGCTCTGATTTTTCCTTATTTTCTGGGTTGCTGGCTTGAGATCTTCACCTGCATGCAGTTAATGCTCGTAGCTTTCTGCCAAGTCAGAGCTTTAGCCACCCAGACACTGTCATTCCTCATTTCCCCTGTGCTTCTTGCTCCATTTTTGTCCCACTTTCTGTTTCCAGTTTCTGTCTTAAAAAAATCCTCATTCCAGCCTCCTATTTTTCCAGCCTGATCAATTCCTCTTCAATGCCCAGGTCCCATTTCCTTCGCTCCTCTAATTCTCTCTCCAGTCCCTCCAGTCTCTCTACTTCTTTGTCTTCTCTTGTTTTCCCTCTCTGCTGTCACACCAGCAGCTCCCTCAGCCACAGTGCCTGGATATCCAGCAGGGACTTGCAATTACATCAGCAGAGCTGCAGGCTTGAGACCTTGTCCAGACCTGGCCTCCCCCAGCAAGCGTTCTTCTAAAAACTATGAACAAATTACATTATTTCATGTTGAATGAGAATACTGAAAATGACAGGTAAAACTTGATTAATATAATTAATTAATTATTTTAATATTATAATTAATTAAATGTCCTGTCATTCAGGACAGATGTCATCCGAAAGAATGAAAAGTGGTCCTCGTGGCTAGGGCCTCATTTGGTTTTAAGGTCAAGATGGTCTGGATAGAGGATAAGGGACGGAAAAGTTCCTGGCTACCTGAGGAATCACCCTATTAGAAATATCATACCAAAGGCCTGTACTTATTAAGTACTTATGAAGTACTTTTAATCTGACAGTAAACACTCTTACTCATGACATTCAGCAGGCTATAATATGGCCCAGAATTATATGTATATGAATTATATTAATGAAAACACCTATTCATTGAATCATAACCAGCTACACTGTAAAGGGAAGAAAACTTTCTGTCTGAGTTAACAGAATATTGAAATGTTAATAATAATTGAAGTTAAATGCACATATATGTTTCACACAATATATCAGGATGTGACTTGATGTGACCTCATTACTTTCCAGTATGTGTAGTCGTCCATTTTAAAGCATGCAATGACTCAAAAAATTAGGTTTATCAGCATCTTGGGCTGCACTTGGGCTTAACTCATTTCTCCTCAGCATATAGAAGGATAAAAATGAATTCACATTGATTACTGATGAGTCAGCAGTATTGGAAACCCTTGCTGTTATGAAGAGTTAAAGTAAGAATGGAGCAGAAAGCTGTATTGAGGGTAGGGGAAGTCTAACTGCTGCCCTTGTTAGGAACCATTTGTTTCTTTAAAATAAGAAGCACAATGCAGTTGACCTCCTACACCAGATGGTAAAAGGCAAAAACTTCTCAGTCCATATAGTTTAACCAAATCAGAATCAAAGTGGTTTATTGATTTATTAACAACATGCAATTAACCAGCAATCAGTGAACCATGAGAGCAAGATCAATACTTGAAGTGCAACAGATAAAGCACAGTGCAAGAGGTAAAACACAAAATTAGATGCTTATAAAAGTTAATATGCACCTATGCCCAAATTAAATGCTTCCCAAAATGTTCTGTTTACTCTGTGAGGAGGGACCTGGGGTTCAGGTAAAAAGCTGTCTGTGAGCCAGCAGTGCCCTCGTGGCCAGGAAGGCCAATGGAATCCTGGGGTGCATTGGGAAGAGCAGTGCCAGCAGGGAAAGGGAGGTGATCCTGCC
>JAWWMU010000054.1:20573730-20589488 GCA_035048155.1 Cinnycerthia olivascens
ATCAGGGGAATGGGAGCATCTCTCTTACAGGGAAAGGCTCAGAGAGCTGTGCCTGTTCAGTCTTGAGAGGAGATGACCGAGGGGTGACCTCAGCAATGTCTGTCAGTATCTGAAGGGAAGGCGTCAAAAGGAGGGAACCAGGCTCTGCTTGGTGGTTCCAAGCAACAGGACAAGAGGCAACAGGTGGAAACTGATGCACAGGGAGTTTCATTTTAATATGAGGAAGAACTTTACTGTGTGGGATTGCCCAGAGAGGTTGTGGAGTCTCCCTCACTGGAGATATTCAAGAACTGTCTGGACATAACCCTATGCAATGTGCTGTGGGATGACCCTGCTTGAGCAGGGAGGTTGGACCAGATGACCCACTCTGCTCCCTTTCAACCTTGCCCATCCTGGGATTCTGTGACTGATTCTACGATTCTGTTGTAATACCAGTAGTCACATTTGTCCTCCCAGCAATGTGGGTTGCATCCACATCCTGTCCCTGGAGTGTGGGTTACACTCTTGTTCTGTCACCACTAGCTGGATGCAGGCTCTGCACAGTGTCCACATAGCCTGAGCAGAGGTTGTGATGCCGGCAAGGCACTTTCTGGCAGATTCAGATGAGAGAATTTAATCATTCACACTTATAGGAAGAGAGGAACACTGCAGGCCAAAAACCTCAAAAAATAAACAGAAAAGCTTCAGTTTGTTTGCTGTGAGATGAAAAAATGAAAATGTGCACTGACATTTTTCATGTCCTGAATTCAAATGATTTTGCCTTCTATGCATATTTTAACATTTGTCATTTAACAAAAGCATTCAGTTTTCAGTCACAGTCTCAAATATGTCGCTAGAGATGCCATAAAGTGGCAGTAAATGCATCTCTTTAGAGACCATCTAGATAGGGAAGTTGGGATGCACTGAGTTTGAGAGTGAATTTGCAATGCAATAATGGCTTTCATTAGCAGGTACAAGGAAAGGTGTTGTGTGCCTCCATAAAGTACGATAGCAAGCACACTTCATATCTCAGCTTAGCACTGTAAAGGATTCTGTAATTTCTTAAATCCCACTGACAACATGTGATTCCTTCATATCTTATTTACTGTGAAGGGGAATAAAGCAACAACTATCATGAGATTTTAATTTAGAAGTACTGGGGAAAATATATGACTACAAAAGCTCTAGTCTGAACATTACAAGCAAAAATAAATCTTTGGTAGCTTAGGAAAGGACAGAATTTTCCATGACTGAAGCCTAACACAGTATGTAACTGTTATTAATTTAACGACTGAGCAAAAAGATGCAATTTTATGACATCCAGTAAGAGATAAGACTCACACTCAATTTGATGATTTCATAGTTCTTATTAGCTACCTAGAAAAAGGAATAACTGATGTGGAGGCATCCTGCAGAATAACTTTCTCCCAAAGCAACTGGTGATTACAAATTTCCAGACGAATATGTGAAACTGTTTCTGAGGATGTATCTGAAATACTTAAAGCACTATTAGCTTACAGAACACTTATACAATGTACTAAGCGACTGAGTCTACTTTATTTGCAAAACAAAGTCATGTAAAGACTGCTGCTGACAGACTGACCAGACTCTTAATGACAGTGACTACTGTTGCTAATAGCAAGTGGAACCATCATCTCCGAGTGAAACCATCGTCAGCATGAACTACATACATAAATTGTGTACAGATGATGTATGTCAGAACCTGAACAACAGATTAGCTTCAATCTGGCACAGCAGTCAATAATGCCTGTGTGCTTTCATCATGAGAAACAATCTTTCATGCATGGCTTCAAGATCAATCTTTTAAGAAGCTGCAGCAAACTAGGGGAAAAAAAAGTGAAAATCAGTGCAGAAAACACAGACAACAAATAATACTCTAGGTTCAATCTGTGGATTACAGCATAGAATTTGCAAAGAATTTATGAATGTTTAATTAATCAGGCAACAAATTGAGTGGACAACTGAATTTTCTAGTAAGTGGGGGAAAAATACTTTATGCAACCATATGATATGGATTCTGTTCCTGACATAGCTAATAGAAATAAAGAGGGAGATTTCAGAAGCTTCGCTGATACAAAAAATGCAATTCTTGACTTTGAGATTTAATGGGAAGCTGTATGAGTACAAATGGCATCTGCTAAAATTGCATGGCAAAAAAAAGGATCTTGTATTATATGAGAAAGAGAGTGATTCAGAAAGAATAACAAAATAGAAAGTGACCACTTGTTAAAATGATAATATTAATATTATTTAAAATATAATTATGGTGAATATAAACTTAAAGGTACCGCAAACAGCACAGACCACTCCCAATACCATCTCTCAAGTACCAAAAAGACTCACATTCCTTATCCTGACCGCTACACTCTTGTGTATTCAAGGGTATTAGAGAATTTAGGTATCCTTTAAGGTCAAAGAAGATACAGGAATGGCAGCAGTAAAGAAATCATCCAATACAATTAATCAGAATGACAGGCCTATATATCCCCTTTGCTGAGGAGAAAATCTGTATTTGCTTTATGACTGTGAGGGAAAAGGATTCTGGAAGATGAACTTGACCCATTTTTGAGGCTGTACCATGACTTTTATTCACACATAGGAAAAGTCCCTCACTGATTGAAACCTTGGATTACAGACCTTGAGTTTTCTTGGAGTATTTGACATCCAGCAATAGGTTTATGAAGAGGAAAGAAGGAAGCCAGGGCCCAAACCCTGAGTAAGTGTCCTCAAATTATCTATCCTGGCATAATAGTAAAGCACAGAAGACAAATTTGTGCACATAATCTATTCCATAAATTTTGCTCCTTGCTGATCTTGCCCACTCATACATCATATAAGCTCCCAAATTTACTTAATTTTTAAGATGTCTGTTTATTTATTTTCCTCAGCTCATCCTTAGCTTTACATCTGTATGTAGCTATTTTCATTTAATTCATCTACAGAAGATAGAAACTGAGTTTATTGATGTTCAGAATGTCTCTTCATGCTTGCATCTGGCAGCTCATTTTTCACTTTCTTTGCACTGACATGCAAAAACCACAAGGGAAATGGAAGTTTTATACCTTCATAAACTGTACAAAATACATAGTGGAGACAGCATGTTCTCTGATGTGTTGCCAGTTGAAAGAATTCAATAAAGAAGGGAGTTTGCATGTAAATGCCATGGCCCCTGTATGCCCACCGAGTTGCTCTATCACTCACCCTTCCTCAGCAAGACAGGGGAAGAAAATAAGAAAAAAACCTCCTGGATCAGAAAAAGGCAGTTTAGTAAAGAAAAGCAAAGGGCCACACTTAGAAGCAAATGAAAACAAAATTATTTATTCTCTACTTCCCATTAGCATATGATGTCCAGTGACTCCCTGGGGAGGAAGGCCTCTCTATGTGTAATGGTTGCATTGCAAGACAAAAGTCTGCCTCCTCCTTTTCTCTCCCTCTCAGCTTTTGTTGCTAAACATGGCATCACATGGCATGGATTATCCCTTCAGTCATTTTGGGTCAGCTGTCTTGCACCCCCTCCCAGCACCTTGCCCACCCCCAGCCTACTGCCCTTTGGGGACATGGGTGGGAAAAGACGGCCTTGATGCTTTGTAGCACTGCTCAGCTGCAGCCAAGACATTCCTGTGTTACCAGCACTGTCCTAGCTATGCATACAAAGCACAACACTGTAAGGATGGATGAACATGCAGACAATGCATGTCTGAGAATAAAACCCAGCTTGAGACTTGGCACATTCATGTAGAAGCCACGTCATGCACAGAGACATTACAGTGAAGTGGGTTAATGGAGAGAATAGTGCCCACTCCTGTTCTTTGGGATAGAGCTCTAGGTGAGATACTACTGTAAGTCATTCCTGTTTCTTGGATAAAACACTGCCCACAGGAGCCAGCAACTATAGCATTTGATGGTTTCCTGAAAGATATTCATGGAAGTGGTCTTCATTATCAGTTCCACAAAGAATCTGTGGACAACTGCAAGGCTGGTTTATCTGGGGGGATGGAGAAATTTTGTGCTAAACTAGATCCCAGAGGATTCTGCAAGTTCTACCAACATCCAATCTGTGTAAACTTTAAAGGAATCTTGAGCAGTCACCTGATATCCTCCCTTGGGCTGTGGTTAAGCTTGCGTAACCAATTTTGTTTTGAGGGAAACATTTCAGAAAGCCTGGATAACTACCATTTTTCAGTGCAGCTTTGTTTTACTGGAAATATTTTGTCATCCCAAAAAGACAAAGCCTGCAGTTGCTTACTTAAAACTTCTTAATATAAAAGTTTTGTGCCAACTTTCAGCTAGCATTTCAGATAACCAGGGCATACAGGGCACAATGGGCTATTGCTCTTTTGAGATCAGCTATCCAGCTGTGTGTTACATCTCATCCATCTCAAAGCTGCAGATGCTCAGACAGATGAAGCACCACCGATCACTCCAGTCAATTGAAAAAAACAGCAGCTTTTCTATTTTGCACACTCATCTGAAATTCATATCTCAGCTGAGTTTGTCAACACTACCTTGAAATCAAGCCCAAGGCTTCCCATCAGGAAAAAAATCCATTGTCAATTAAAAGCTTTTAGTTTACTGGGGCGGTTGATCTTTCAAACTACTATAAAGATACTAAAAATAAGTCTTGAGGGAATTAGGTAGTTTTAGAGTGTCTGCAAATTCATCCAATTTAAGAGTAGGTAAGACATTTAACAATCACCACATGAGAAAGGAAGTTGAAATAGTATATAGTAATCTGATATGCAAAAAAGAAATTAATTTTGCTTTCACACCTCTTCTTTAGCTCAGAAATTATGATCTGTGCCCTAGGCTATCAGACATCAATGCACAAAATTATTCACAAAGGGTTTATGGTTCAAGTGGTAAATCCAGTCATTTGCAAAATGTTGACCCAAGTGGGTTGGCACAGAAAGCTTGATCTTTCAGTGTGATGAAAATGTAATTTTATGGGTGTCAAGTCGAAGTTCAAAAGTGACATACAGTTTCATACAGATAAATAGTTTTGCTGACAGCAATGTCACACTTCATAAGTACTTGTCTGGCCAATAGTAACTACTACGATTATTAAGAAGGCTGATAGAAAATGTACATTTTATCTTATTTTATGTATAATGTGTTTAGAATTAAAAATCAAGACAGACCTTCTTAAGAATTGCATTTAGCTCTCTAACTCTATATTTCAATTATATGTAAAGAAGATCTATGGAGATTTTTTTTTAAACTTAAAGTTATTACTTTCATTATTATTATTTTTTATGTAAGGTTTTCACAAGATTAAAGATAATTTATAGTCACTTTAGTTTTTAGCCAATGGCAAATTGAAACTAAAATGCAGTGCATAATTATGGTGTTAGATTGTAGTTGCTAACAAAAGTTAAATAAAGGATCATTTTTATTAAAAAACCCATTTTTCTTGTAATATTATTACTTCCAATAATTTGTTTTTCCCCTCCCTCAAATAATTTCATGTATAACGAAAAAAAATACTAAAAGTAGTATGTAGAGCTTTCTGTTTAGTGCAGAAGAATGTAACTGCCCTGCCATTATTTTATTTATGACAAAGTAATATGTAGAAATTACTTTTTTTTAATTCTCTGTTTCCATTTGAAGCAACTAGGTAAAGCCAGTCATCCAGTTAAAATGTATGCTCTCTTGGCCTTTTCTGATGCTTCTTGAATACACACAGAAAAAACGTTGAATGTAGGGGTCCAACTAATATATAGGACAGATTTTTATATTTATTGAAACTTTTTGAAAAGCTGTCTTACCCTTCTGAGTAAGTGAAGCTAGTGAAGAGATTTGCATCCAGAGTCTTCTGTCTCAAAGTTGCATTCTGAGTTTCCACACATGTTAAACACAAAGACATACAGACCTGTTACCTAATCTTGTCCTTTCTGTACACCTTACATAAATGCCTTGGAAAAGGAATACAGATAATATCACGTTAATTACTCTTGTTATTATAAATTGCACTTGTGCTGAAGCCCAGTAATTGTGGTTCCTGCTGCACAGGATATGGAATCTTACCTGAAAATTAACATTCAATGTCAGGGACTCCAGAGTGTGTTATACTAAAAATGTTTTGAACATTAAAAAAATACACAAATCTTATTTTATGTTTTTTTTTATCAATTCCCATATTTGAAGAGTAGGGAAAGAGACTTTTCACTGTTTCTGTTTGGAGACTAGATAAGTAGAAGTCTCTTGGGCTATGTGCTCAAGAGGAACCAGTGTAAGAAGATCCAGTGTGAATTCTGACCCAGGTATGACTTTGGGATACATTGGAGTTTATATGATCTGGTCCTGCCTTTTCCACTGAGCTTCTCCATTTGGTTCATCCTAAACACACTGGAGGTTATAAATCTAGGTGTGATTGCACACATAAATTCAGGTTGCACTTTGCATAACCATTTAGAGAGAAGGGTTATCATCTCTCTACCATCACAATTTGCAAGCTATCCACACCTAAAAAAGAAAGCTTTCCTGTCTTCTTCTTTGTTCCTTCCCCCCAAATATAGTCTTGTTCTTTTTTTGGCCTTTGAAACAAAAAGATAAAATAAAATAGGAAAACAAAGCGGGGGGGGGAAAAGGAGAAAAAACCTAAACCTTTTTACATCAAGGCAAAATTGAGTTTAATCCTGATATGTGTGCTAAAAGAAACTTAAACTTATTTGTTATAGTTATAAAAGTAGATAACTAAACATTACCAACAGCATCCATGAGTTTCCTTATTCTTATGCCCTTGGTAACTCATGCATTACCGACGGACCTCAGTGGCAAATCCTCTCTAGGACTATGTTATCCCTGTGCAAAATTAATGATTTTTTGTGAACTCTTGCCTATCTCCTCCTTTTCACTCCTAAACCTCTGCCTTTTATACTGACTTCAGCTCAATTTCTCAGGCAGTTTTTAGTTTCCTTTGCTTGCCTGAAACTACAAAAACTTTTTGAGTTACTCCTTCCCATTTTTTTTTGGAGAAAGTAGCTTTAATTTCTTGAAGAGTTTCTATGTAAACAAAGTAAGACAAGCAGAATGCAAATGCTGCTTGGGAGTTTTCCCCTCTCCAGCATTCATACTTGGGATAAAAATGTTTTTTCACAAACATCCTCTTCTGCAATAACAATTTTCTGGAATTTTGTTTCCTAATTTACCATAAAAATTTCCACTAATATTTCAGCAATGTCTTTATTTCATTCATCATTTTATTTTGATATCTTTCAGACATAACCCCAAAAACATAACAGAAAATTTGAAGACATTTATGAGGACGTAAAGTATTTCATTTTGTCATAATTTCCTTTCCTCTTTTCACCTCCTCCATATTAAACACTCGAGTTCATATGACTTCCTTCCCACGTTTGCTTTTTTCATGCCTGCGCTATGTGAATCTGTAAAATAAAAATATGTGAAGCAATCCTACAAAATGCTTAGCTAAATGCAAGATGAAATTAAAGAGCAAGAGTTGCAGTGGGATGCAAACATTGCAACTTAGATAACTCTGCAAAGTTTACAGACTCAGGTATATCATTTGGGTAACTCTCAGTCTGTAAATCACATCAGTCCTGCATCAAACATCCTCTGAAATACTTTGAGAGTACTCCAAAACAGCCGATTTAATATTTCTGACTGTAATGCACTAGGCTAAAAATTCTTTGGATGTTCCATCTATTAGTCAAGTTTTCTTAATAAAGTATATTTTTAATAGAGAAGTAAAAGTGCTCTGGAAAACTCTGCTACACTGTGCTAGACAGTTATTTCACATGACCCCAAAATATCAGTGTCAGTTAGGAATTGTCACAGCATCATTAGATTTCCAGACCAAGTTTCTTGTTTTTCACAGTTAAAAATGGGGGGGGGGATTTTCTCTAATTTATAATGTATCCATTTTTTCTTTGAGAATTTCAGGAGGAAGCAAATATAAAGCAACACCCATAAGAAGTCTGAAGGAATCCAGTTTTTGTTCAGTGTTTTCAGCTTGTGAAAGAGCTATAGGTTTAAATTAGAGCATGGTAGATGTCATTTTCTTTAAAGAGGATTAGTTTTGTCACCTTTTTTAAACATTTTAGCAGCAAAATATATTCTTAACTATTTTTCCACCACTGAGGTTGCTAATGGCAATCTTCTGTTTTTCAGCTTATGAAAAGCATCAGTCTCAAGGGAGTTCATTAGCTGGATGCTCTGCTGGGCCTGTCTCCCTGGTTATCTGCCTGTAGCACGAAGCAACAGCAGCAGATGCAGTAGAATTGACCTTGCCTTTCTTATTAATATCTATAGTACTATTAAAGGCTACGGCTCAGAGCATATATAATCAAGAGCTGACTTGTATATCACTAAAACTGATTCACCACTATAACATCAAATATTTACCTTGCCTAGAGCTACAAGTAATTATGTTATTTTTTTGGAGCTCAAGCAAGATGGACTAAGTTTCTAACTGAATTTCTGTTAATTGTTGGGCTTTGATAAAAAATAAGGTATTCCCCCTTCCCAGAGATATCATATGCATATGATCTCTCAGTCCCAGGGAAAAGTTCAAGTGGTGTGAATATATTCAATTGCTGAAAGGAATCACTTCAAATGGACTAACTAGAAATAATTATCAGTCCAGGAAAGTGATTAAAATTACTTAAAATTAAGATTTCTGCTTGCCATGGTTATTTCTATGCAAATATGCTTTTTTTTTTTTTTAACAAACATGCAGGTCTTAATTAAAAGCAGACTAAAGTCTTGAGTAGCAAGAAAATTTTAAAATTCATGCTGTAAACATAATTACTTGAGCCTCAATTGCAAATGAAAGTCATATTTTTTGCTTGCTGTACTTGCTTCCCCTCCCCTTTTCTAATGAAGGAAGACATCATATAATGCACTATTAAATTGTATGCTGAGTAAGAGCTTGAAGTTATCCATCTCCTGTATAGTGCCTAGCTATAACAACTCAGAGTGGTATGCTATATTGCAAATTTATTCTTATATGAAATACATGCCTTGCAATATATGAGTTGATGAAATATGAGAATATGACATTAAAATCTGTTCAAAATTTGCAATAGAAAATAAAATTTGTGAGAAAGACTTTTGTTGACTGAATCTACTCAGACATATTGACAGTTTCAGCTCTTCTGAAAGGAGGGCTAATAAACCTAGAACTCCCTAGGATGTCAGTCTGCTCAGTGACCTCTCCTAAAATGATGCATATCACATATGTTAGATACGAGAATCCAAGCTCATCAAAATAAGGTGTGATACCTCAAAACTGTCTTTGGATGTAGGTTGTCTTTGGGCCATAAGAGTAGAACAATCAAAAGTTTAAGGTTCTTCTTGAGTTGTCTCTTTTTTGAGCCTTGTAAGGTAGAATTAAATAAGGATCAGAAAATTGTTCGGAGTTCAATAAATTTTATTGTTTACCATCCCTATTTTTAATTATCTGAAACAACATGTTGGTACATATGAATTGATTTTGTGAACAATTTTGGATGTTCCTAACCCTCAATTTTCAGTGAACTTGCCTTTTGCTCAAAGAAATCTTTCCTTACTTTCCATTATCTTTCAGACTGTGTTACTACTTAATTGTTGGACTGTGAAAAATCTGCAAAAACTTTTGGAAAATTCAAGGCACAGACAGTATATTGAAACAACTGTATAAAGCTCTGACATGTGACTATTTAACATAAATCCTAAAGAAACACTTAGTAAACTAAAGAACTCCAGTACAGTCAATCTAAAAATTGTTGGGTTTTTGTTTGGTGTTGGGGTTTTGTTTATTTTTTTTTTTGGGGGGGGGAGGGGTTGGTACAGCTCTCCTCATATTTGAAATAGTATAGTTTGTGAACATTTTCTGAATTAGTTGAATGAATTTATAGAAGGCTAACTATCCAGTGCTAAATAACCAGCTACTGCCAGAAAATAAGCTGTTTTCTGCTTTGTTTCATTTTTACTGTCTCTTGTGGCTTGGAGATACGGAATGAAGCATTTTTGAACCTTCTTCAGTGGTTTTCAAAGAACTATGGTTCTGGTGGAGCTTCTGAAGTCTCCATTCCTCTTCTTGAGATATTTTTAATGCGTTCAGAAATTATGAAGAGTAAAGCAATCACAGAACCCTCTGATTTATTCAGAATAAAACTATA
The DNA here is from genome assembly GCA_035048155.1 of Cinnycerthia olivascens. Taxonomy (NCBI): domain Eukaryota; kingdom Metazoa; phylum Chordata; class Aves; order Passeriformes; family Certhiidae; genus Cinnycerthia; species Cinnycerthia olivascens. Next base: position 20,583,852 of record JAWWMU010000054.1, read on the forward strand.
TAATAAATTAAAAACATTGGTAAGTATTATCTGGCTTTGAGGCCAGCTGGTGCAGAGTGGATTGCATAGGGAAGCTTAAAAATATTTGCTTTACCTTTAGATATAAGCATGTTCAATTAAACATAACATTAAAAAACATGGAAATGTTAAATAGGTATAAATGGTAATGGATGTAAAAATAAAATGGTAAACAGACAGGCTGATATTTTGTTTAGGGAATTTTGCTATTTAATAGTCTGTAATGTTCCCTTATATGGGATTTCTCACCTTTTCTGTGTGTCTCTGCAGTACACTGATGACAAGAATTTGTCAGTGCTCTTAGTTCCTCTATATTGCTATCACCAGAGCAGACTGGGAAGTGTGACAAGGATGAGAGACCATGAATTGTGCTGCCTGAAAATATCTAGCTGGTCAGTGTTATGGGCATTCAGCAACAGCATTCTTTCACTCATCCACATAGACACTGCTGATGCTGCTCAACATTTCTCCTGGGATTAGAGTTTGCAAAAGAGAGACCATAAGGAAAAGCATTTCCTCAGCTGCCATTTTACATATATGCCTGCATTCAGTGATTCAGAACTCACATCTTCTTAGTATGCTTAAACCTTTACACAGATTCCTGAGATAGGAATGCAAACCTAATTGAAACTTTTGTTTAATTAATTCATAAAAAATTACTTGAGCAGGCAATGTTGAAACATGTCAAAAATACCTCTTCTTGCCCAGTACATGTGACATATTTCAGTATAAATATTGCAAGCACTGAAGTACTGAGTGAGGGAATGGAGAAGAAAAAGGCATTCAATACTAACTTTTATATTGTCTCTGCAGAGTGCTTGCAAGGTTGTTTGTAGTATGAAAAGTAGTTCAGAAAAATGATGAGAAGTAAAATATTGTGTAATTTATGGTGAATTCAGTGAGTGTTTTTTGTTGTTACAACAAAGTGCATGTGGATTTTTGTAGGAAGTTATATAAATAAAAACCTATTCCTAGTCATCTAACTGGCATAGGCCATTTTGTTCATGAAATTCATGAACAAATGAAATACATGAAGGTTGAAAAAACTATTTCTTAATATGTTAAGCATTATTATAAAGTTATTGCAAGTATATCGTTCATTACATATTTCCAACTCGTTCAGTCTTGTTGTCTCACTAGGGCAAAAGACAACTTTCAGGATTTTTCCAGGTTTAAAATTAAGAATTTATCTTGTCCAGGCTAAGCTAAACAGCTTACACTGTGCAATATTTTTCTCTGTAATAATACAGAAGGCATAAAATGCTCCTTAATAAATACTTCTAGATTATATCATCTTATTGAGGATAAAAATAGAGATAAATGCCTGTGAGGAAAAAAGATTACTGTGAGGAAAAACTACTAGCACAGTTTACTGTTCTTTTATGCAAAACTAAGGCAATATGGAAGAGGTTTGAAGTTTTGACAATGCACTCTTGCACATACACACATACAGTTTCTATTTAATTTTATGATCCTTAAATTACTAGGAATAAGGTAGAGTTTTAGTTTTGCCATTCTTTACCATATACTGGATTGTGTAAAAGTTCCCTAATTAATCAGTCTCCAGAGTTGAAACAGTTTAAAATAAAAATAGACCGAAATACTTTTAAAATAGAAAATAAACTAAATCTCCTGGTTAAGTTTCTTTCTGGTATCTGAGTTTATTCCTCTGCCAATTAAATGTACAAATAATGCAATTGAACTTTATTGCATGCTATTTTTGCCTTTCCTAAGAAGACATCCCAATCACAAAGTTTCAAAGCTGCACCCCACGTTCAACACCTCAGAATGACATATTAATTAAATTTTTTTTTCCATATGAAAGTGCCAGTGTTAACTACCCTGTCAAATAGAATATTTTAATTTTGGGATTAAGAAACTGTGTGTTGTGGCAGAGAATAAAAAAAAAATTTGGATAATGTAGGAGAAGAAAAGAGAGCTATATCTACTATTTATAGAAGGCACATTTCCTCAGCCACTGACAGCTTTTACTGCAGCAGTTGTAGATGGTATGCGGATCAGACAAATTTATCAAGACATGCAATAAAAGAGCATCAGTGGAATTATGGAAGGGATGAACACTAGGGAAAAAGTCAGGTATAATAAAGAAAGGTGAAAAAACAAACTTATGGATTCTATGCATTCAAAAGCTTGCCTTGATAGAGACTTGAATGTTATATATCTATATATTCCCAAAAGGAGAATATACCCTGAAAGTATTACAACCAAATGATGAATGTCTCCTATTCTGTATTTTTCCTTTATATGACAATACTTTTGTGCTACTCCTCACATGTAAAAGTGATGCTGTTTGCATACAATTTCCTAACACCTGGAAATCCTAATTTCATTTAGGTATTTATCTAGAGAGGTCTGGTTTATTGCCATATAAACATTATCAACTTTATTTCTTGTAAAGCCAGGCAAGGTGATGAATGGTAAAAAATTGATCAGGTTTGTTGACCAGAAGATCAAACAATTTATTCTGAATATATGCTACAACAATTATTTAGGAACAGATGTTTGTTTTTCTTGATATACTCTAGCTTATTTGGATTACCTTTTTCTTGTGCATGATTTTAGATCCCAATACTCTCTATTTTTGTACTCAGCTTAGGACTGCAGCTGAAAGGCAAGTGTAGTTAACACATTGCAAGCACTGAAATGGATCAGCTTGCTTGTAGATTTCTTTGCTTGCTGGTTCAGTACTTAGATATCACTGGTTATTTCAAGTTGTATATATTTTTTTAAAATTTCATATTGTAATACTGCAAACAGATATACACAGCATCAGTTTTTTATGACTTACAGTCAAAAAAATTTTCAGTACCCCTTACCAAATTGTGATAAAAGCATCAAGCAGGCTTAAGGGACACATGAGGCCTATTGTTAGAATATCCTTTTTTTACCTTATATTCTTATAGTCAATCTCAGGAGAGCTTATAAAGCCAAAGAGTTGTGAATTTTTGAATAAGGTAAAAGGAGTTTTTGATTAAGAGACAACATTAGAAGAAACATTGCAATAATGGCAGAGGATGTTCCATTTCATGAACAAGCAAGCTAAAAGCATGTGTTCATCAAAGATGTCAAATAAATACTTCTAAGAATCAGCTCTGCAAGAAGAAGTTCGATACTTTGTATAAGAATGGAGGACATGGGGTTTCTCTGGGATTATCTAACATACTCCAGCAATGTTTTTCTCCTAGAGTTGCTAAATATTAAAGACAAATTGTGCATTAAAAATACAAATTATTTAGATATTAAGACAGTTGATAACCTGCTAGGAAATAGAATTGGGAGATTATGGGAATAGAAGATATCTTTTGGGGAAAGTGGGGAGTATTGTGTCAGATAATCCTTCCTATAAATCTGCTAAGATTTAAGGTAAAAGTAAGCTCTTTGAAGAGTACTCTGATTCTGCTTCTCTCAGAAGTCTTTTAGTCACAAGACTATAATTTATTCCTGACTGGTGTTTTTATGTCTGATTATTTTATATCAGTTCCATTCTACCCCTATGATTTCTCTGTTCCCTAACAAGTCACTCACCTACACCATCTGTAAGGTTCATTCAGAAACCTCCTTTTCTTTTTTTATGAGACAAACCAAGCTTACCTCTCTGGTCTGCTCTTAACAAAATACACACTTCTTACCATCCTAGCAGCATTGTTGTCTACCTGAGGCAGCTAAAGGAATTTTTTTATTTTTTTTTAATTTGTACATTTAGGAGTGTTCATGCTATACTAGTGCTTGCCTCCATAGTCTTCTATACTTCAATTTCTCCTAGAAATACAGCCTTTTTAGGATATTTCTTATAAAAATTGCATCCTTATTGCAAAAAGAAAAGCTAAGAAAAGCAAACCCATATAGAACCAGAGAATGGCATCTTGCTCCATCTAAGACATATAAGATCATAAAGTAAAAAAACCTCTTCCACCACAGCTGTAACACTATATTTTTGAATTATTTGTTAAAATTTTGAGTTTCAATATAATCTATCTAGTCTCTGAAGAATATTTGTGGAAAGATTAAACAACCAATATATAATTTAAACAGTATATAAGGGATAGTTTTAAAAGGCAGAACTCAAATTGAGGTGGATTACATTTCATTGACTCATGATTTAAGCTATTGAGTTTCATCCTAGAAGACAAATAAGACTGCTGAATCATATCCAGAAAATATTTAATATAAACACCAGAGAATGAAATATATACAGTATGAATTTGCATAGTGTCTTGTTTGTCTTAAAGTTATGTTAAATTATATTTTTAGTTAAAGAAAAAATATTCTAAATATCATTAGTTCATACTTCAAATAAAAATAATTACTTCAGATGCAAAACCACATTTAGCTCTAAGAAAATTTGTTACAATGGCTAGGATATTATGAGCATCACACTGGACATAGAAAGGTTTTAGCTCACCAAAAAGAAAAATTTCATTAATGATTGAAAAGATCTCTGAAAAGTTTGGAAGATATTAACAGAATAAATTGCTTATAAGCAATTAATGTCTTTGAGAATGGAGCTTAGATGAACATTTGGTGTTAACAGAGAAGTAACAGAGAGCATGAACTGAGTACTGTGAGTAGGCATGGGTTCAGTTGCTTGGGAAAAAGGAATTTTTTTCACTCAGTATATGGTTTTTTTAAACATACACCTAATAATTCAGATGGATCTGGAGATGTGTTTTAGCTGATGCCAGTACAAATCAGACATTCCAGAAGTATGCAATGCAGATTGGGTAAAAGTAATGCTATGTCATGAAGAAGAGATTAGAGATGAGAATTGCTTCTTGGAACAGTGAGTAAAAGTCCAGTGGAAGGGACATAATAGTCCTAGGTGTAGCTATGGGTAGGACATGAGATTTATCAATGAAAAAGTAAATAGATGATTTATCTTGTACAAGCACAATCAACATTCACATTCAACAGTCTTGCAAGAACAAAAACACACGAAAAAGATTATAACAGAATTTAGAGAATTTAGTGAAGATTACAGTTGGAAAGGCATTACAGGGATGACTTGAAACTATATTGTCTTTAGCTAAACATGAGGTTTCCAGAAAGGTACAAGCGGAGGAAGAAGCAACCTCCTAAGGTTTTGGTGAGACCAAGAGGTAATATAGGGATCATTTGAAAAAAGTTGATTTAGCAGAAAAATTAGCTTTGATGAGGTGAGTAGCAAGGTTCCCAAACTGAAACCTGTCTTTATGAGTTGAATCTGAGAAAATGGTGGAAACACCAGTGGAAGAAGCTTTTTGAGGGTCCTGATACAGCATACAGTAATCAGTCGCTGGTATCTGGTTACAGATTCTTGAGAGTTGTAGGGAAATTGCTGATGAAATTACTCATCTGATACATCCCATGACAACTTGTTGCTTAGTCACTTGTGACACTTGGATAAGAAATTGGTTGGACTGTCATATACTGGGGGTAGTGGTCAAAAGTTCCAAGCCATGATGGACATGTGGTGTCCCTCATGGGTCTGCACTGGGACCAACGTTATTTAATGTCTTCATTAATGGCAGGGGTGCAGGGATCAAGTGCTCCCTCAGTGAGTTTGCAGGTGACACTGAGCTGAGTGGTGCAGTTGTCACACCTGAAGCACAGGATGCCATC
>JAWWMU010000054.1:20589588-20604062 GCA_035048155.1 Cinnycerthia olivascens
TGGGATCAGAGCAAACCCTGGCACCAGCACAGGCTGGGGATGGGATCAGAGCAGCCCTGCTGAGAAGGACTCAGGGAGTGCTGCTGGAGGAGAGGCTGGACATGAGTCAGTTGAGTTCTGAACTGTGTCACAACAAACATAATCAAACTCTCAAGGGACAAAAGAGCTGGACAGGGACTTTCTACAAGGGCATGTAGTGACAGAACAACAGAGAATGGCTTTAAACGGTAATGATTATGTTTAGATTAGATTAGAAAGAAATTCATTACTGTGAGGGTGGTGAAACACAAAAACAGGTTGCCCAGAGATGCTGTGGATGTCCCATTCCTGGGAGTACTCAAGGCCAGGTTGGACAGGGCTTAGAGCAACCTGGTATTGGGGAAGTTATGCCTGCCCACGGTAGAAGTTGGAATTAGATGAACTTTAAGGACCCTTCCAACCCAAGCCATTCTATGATTTCATATGTGGCATGGAGGTTGGAGGAACAGAGAAGAAAATCCAACAGTTTTGAAGCATATGTTGGATAAATAAGAAAATTTCAGGCCAAATCCTGGGCACTATAAGAGAGTGAGATGTGAGAGGAATTTGTTCTGTCTGTCCACTCAGTCCACACAGTGTGCAGGTTCATTTTTACAAAGATTAATTTATATTTTTATTGGTTCTGTATAGAGCTTCCCAACATCAGATAGATTAATCAGATGTCACTTGTTTAAAACGTGGTGTAAGTTCTCCAGAAGATAGGCAGACTTGAAGACAAAAAACTATTCAAACTAAGAATCAAAGTATATTCTTTAAAATAAGGAAAGCAATATTTTAAAAGATGACCATAAGTCCATCTTCTGGAAGCAAGTGCACTAATTACATTTTCCATTAGATTTCCTTCTTGGAATTAAAAGGTGGAGTGACTTTTCCTTAACTTGTTAGACTTCTATATATAAAACATCTGCCATTATTTTTCATTATGTCTTTTATCTTGGCTGTGGTTCATATATAGATGCAGTACTTATGCACCTGGTAATTGTTCCCTATAGACACAGAAACTGAGCACATTTAAATGCTCAGACTGCTAAGCACTAAGTGCATTTGTCCATGTATATTGGCTTTACAAACTGGTACTGTGAAAAATCTGATGGTTTTGTATAAAGCAGACTTACATTTGCTGTTCAGGTAGCCTCATTTGATTTTGATTCTACTGTATTCAATTTTACCTGCAAGTCAGGGGAAGTCTCTTTTCTGGTTTAACTAGCTTTTACATTCAGCAAGTTTATCTGAATATTAACAGCTATCCTTAATACTCTTGGAAGCTTCACAGTTGGTTTCAGAGTAGACAAGTTAAAAAACTAAAACACTACCAAAACTTTAATAATTATGTCTCTCTGAGTCTTTGTTTGTTTGTTTGGGTTTTTTTTGTTTTGTTTTGTTTTGGTGAGGTTACAATCCAGGGATGTCAGAGATGCTATTTTTCTGTGCTTGTGGGGATTTTGTTTTGTTTTGTTTTTAAATTTTAACTAGGCACCACTAAAAATTACTAAATTGAGTTTGGGGTTTTTTTTTGTAGTTGTCCATGACCAAAAAATCAGAAAAATCCTACCAAGAATAGTTTATTATTTCTATTAACTTTAAGTCACAAATCTTCTGGGAACTCTGGCTTTTAATATTCAAAAGAAGTTTTAAAAAATATCTCAAGAATTAAAATATCTGATGCTCAAAGGAAAAATTTTGAGCCTTGTGTGATTTGAAAGGTTTTCATGTGATTTTCAGTATATGCATACTGATTTAAATTATTGTGTTAAAACTGGAATCCTGTATAGGTTGATTTGATCTCTGCCCAAACAAAGACAACTTTGAACTGAAAGATGTCCTAACTTCACTTTTCATATGGCATGTATGATGATCCCAATATGTAACAATTTAAAAGCCATGTTTGTTCCCCTAAAACACAACATGCTAGAAATACTTGGATTCTGAAAATAAAGGGTAACAAAGGGTTGTAAAGTTACTAAAGATCAGTTGAAAGATAAATAATATGTTACAAAGACACGTATCTTTTCTAGGAAGCCTGACAAATCACTTCAAAATGGGAAAATCATAATTTTAATTTAGATGCAAAATCAGAATTAAGCTTTCCTTTTGCCTTGTGCTCCTTGAAAGTACAGGACTAAACATATATATTCCTAGAGGTGATGGAAAACTAGACCTAATGAGTGAGACTTAATGTCAGGAGAGATAGAAAAGAATCCTAAGTTGGAAGGAAGATTGAAGGAGTTGCCTGGTTTTAGGCCATAGAGAATGGCCTTGTAAGGCCATAGAGAATGGACTGAACACCCTGTAACATATAAAATTCTTTTAGGGGGGTGCAAAGCTCTAGTCATAGCTGTGAGTGGATGTAATTGTGATCTAATGGAAAAATTTGAACAGAGGAAGATCGAGAGAGAGATGATGCCCTCTGCTTAGTGAGAGAAGATGACCTCTGTTTCTTGAGATGAAGGTGAGATAGATGAAGAGAACTTCTGTTTTATACTAGAAAAAGCATAGAACTATACTCTAATAAGCGCTGATATGGTCCATGAGCAGATGTGGGAAGTGTGCCTCATGGGAGAGGCTTCACAATGGCAGATTTCTTCCCCTGGGCAGGCCATTCGTGAAGTGTGAGGCCACAAGAGAACTGGTATCTTGTGGAAAACCTCTATGGTATACAAAAGAGACTCCTCTCCCTTGGTGAATTGAGAAATTATTATTCTAGGGATAGTAAACAGACTGCAAATCCCAGGTTTTGTCTCTTTTTAAGTTGTCAGTGGGAAAGTAAACGGTAGGGGAAAAAGTGTTTTGAAGGTTTCATTCTGATTCTTGTTCTTTTTATTCTTTTAGTGTTAGTTAATAAAGCTTTTATTACTTTTAAGTTTAAGCCTGCTCTTCTCTTTTCCTGGTCCTATCTCACAGTAGAAATTGAGGGAATATATTCTAGTGGGTGCACTGGCATTTGGCTAGTGCCAAATCCGTGACACCATGCCGACACCAGAGGCAGAACAGGGTGCTGGCAGCCCAGCACTGCCACCATGTAGAGGGCAAAGCCAGACAAGGAGGAATAAGGGTGCTAAGGGGAAAAATGTGCTAAAATGTAATATTTGTACTAAGCAACAACAGTGAAGCTGCCAGTCAGTCTCCAGACAAGATTCAGCTGGAGGGAAGTAGGAAGCTGGAGGCAGAACACTTCTGTGGCAGGGAAATCTGTAAGCAGGAAGTGTTTTCAAAATGACACTCTCTCATGCTAAACCATTGTGGAGCAATCCCTCCCTGCAGATCCCTGGGTGCTGAGTGTGAGCTGCTGCACTAACCAGAGACGTGCTCCTTATTCCAGAAACATCTTATCTGATTACCTTCAAAATTCAACCAGCTTCTGGGAAAACAGTCACAATTATGAAGTGTCTCAGTTGCTCTTATAAGAGAAAGATTTTTGGGAACATACAGAGCGAAGCTAATGAGAAATACAGAAAAGGAAGCACAAAAAAAATCAAGCTCAGAACATGAATCACCTTTCAACCCCAACAGTATAATCATTACTATAATTAAATCCTCATAATTTAAGTTATGCTTCACTCAACAGAAAATTGATGACTTATGTTTTAATGGGAATTTTACTGTATTCTGGTAATCTGTTTTGTATAAATTAAGTCTCTAGGGAGAAATAATAATTTTGAAGCATACATTTGTTTGGATTTTTGTTCACACTACAACAGCTCTTATTCTAAAAGTGGCTAAAGCTGTCACAATTTAGGAACAAAGAAACTATTTACTTTCTGTGGTATTAATTAAATAAGAAACACACTGACAACAGGAGACTTATCAAAAAGGAAAAAAAAATAAATGAAACACTAATCCCTAGCACTTACTGCTTATGCTTGAAGAAGTGTCAATTAGTTTAGTCTAAATCCCTTTACTATCCGTGCTCAAAAATCTTTTCTTTTCCCCAACATATATTTGAGTCTTAGCTTGTTTATCTGGTGTGCAGAAGAAAGCAGTAGTCCCTGGCTTGCAGCTAAGAAGAGCAGGCTGCCATAAGTGGCTCTGGGATTGTCCATACCTATGAGAGAAAAAAAAGGGAAATAGTAAAGTTGCCATTGTAGAAGCCTGCAGGGGCCTGCAGAGGCAGTAGAGACAAGAGGTTTCCAGTATCCTACAGTAAATGTTATGTGTTTTACCCATTTTCACCCACTCACGGAAATATATTCATAGGCTGTACGCTTGTGTTCCAACCTGCTTATCCTCAGTGTGAACTGAGACCTGGAGCTTTCAGTATATAGACAGATACTACATTTGCTTTACTTCAAATTCAGTTTTGATAACTATTTATCCTTTCTCAAAAAATTTGGGAAGTTCCACTCTTTTGCCCAGCTATCTCTTACAACAGAAGGCTGCTACCCCCTTACAGAACTACCTTTGTGCATTTATGCTTAGATTCTGTGTATAAACATTTTCTAGGTTCTCTTCTTTCTTTCCTCTAAATCCTTTATAGCAGGTGTTGTCTGAGCATGTTGTCTGATCAGAAACTGACCCCAGAGTTTGAGAGGCTTCCTGCAAAGGTATGTGATCCTTGTGAATTTAGAGCCATCTCCTAACTGAAAATTTATCTGACAGATTAAAAAAAAAATAAATAAAAAGAGAAAAATAAGAGGTCACCAAATCAATGAAAGAGAATAAAGAATGAAGGAAAATATTTCAACAGCAAAGCTGATAATTTAGGGCAGGATTTGGTTGTCCAAATGTAAGTGTTCAAGTCATAGAAATGTTAAGATCATTTATGTTCCAAAAGACCATGGAGATCATCAAATCCAACTGTAAACCTAACACTGACAAATTCACCACTAAACCATGTTTCTAAGAGCCTTGCCTACTCATCTTACAGTGAGATAGCACTGCCTGTGGTGTACAAGATATACAGAAGGTAGGGATGACAAAGGGTTTGAGGTAGCCATGACTATCCAGGGAAGTGGCTAGAGGAGACGTGGAATATTCCAGTCACTGGAATGGCACTAGAGTACTATATTTGAGAAAAATTAGTTGAGTCACTTTACTCTGAGTCTGAATAGGTCCTTGCTTTTCCCCAAGTTTCAAGGCTCCTGCCAAGGGTACTACTTGTGATGAACTGTTCCTTAGGGGATTAGATCAGGTTGCTCATGGGCTGTAGTCACTGTAGACTTCATTTATGCAGCTCTGAAGCTAAGGCACCTGGCAGCTTGCCTAAGGTAACAGTGGGCAACTACAGAAAGAATGTAGGGAAGTTTCAGATTAAAAAATCCTGATTATGTTCGCTGAAGAGGTTATAGAATGGCAAATAAGAAGACCTCTGGATTCAGAAGTCCTTTGCACAGGAAATTCAGTCTTCAGTCTTCTTTGATAACTGCTCTCTGCACAATTTTTGTATGTCATTTAACAGAGTGGACCTTGCTCCAACATTTAAGAGTCATGACAAACAAAATCTTTGTTGAAGATTCAATCTCAATGTGAATACCGGCATCCGCTAACAGCACTTAGTTAACCATCAAGTTCTTCTAAATGGTATTCTTTGTGGAATTATCTTCTAAGAAGTAATAAAAAAATTATAGAAATGCAAATGTCTTTCCAGAAGTTGCCAATTTGCAACAAATGTATGCTTAGGTCTCTCTGTGGCCCATATATAATTGTTGCTTCCCTTGTGGAAGACAAAGACAGCACTTCCAGCCCTAGGAAACTGTCTAAATAGGGGGAATAAATCACCTATGGTATTTAAAGGGAAGATTGTAATTTTTAACCTCAAAAATCTACAGCTGTAACATCCCAAGTCGAAAATCCATCAGTTTCTGGGAGAAAAACCACAAAACTGAAACAGCAAACAAACTCACTTATTCCCCCTAGACACTGCAGAAAGGCATTGAGACATTTGGAGCATAAAGAAATAAGCAGAGAAACAGATGAACTGATACAGGACAGCAAGGAAAATAGATGTGTCCAAAAGTTTAGTTAGTTCCTCTAATTCTAATTTCCTTTCTTGTGATTTTCTACATTTTTTGAAATAAAGAAATGCCTAACATTCCAAAGTATGGCAAGATTATAAAAACCTATCTAGTAGAGCCACCTGAGAGTAACTATCTAGTTCTTCATCTTTATGATGGAAGCTTTTATACTCAGCACCAGGAATACTGAAGCTGTAACACCTATCTTTAACAGGAAAAGGAGACATAACCCTCTTCTAAGAGTTACTGCCACATGGAGCATATTGTAGGATTCAGCTGCCACTAAGCCTGGAGGACTTGAGTTTTTTCATAATAAAATCTGCCTGCAAATTCTCTGTAGGGAAGCAAACCAACTGCTTCTTTACTTTCAAATCGTGAGTTTAGTCATTTAAAGTTTCCTTTACTGGATTCTCAAGCCTTTTCACAACTTAGAAGTATGTTCAGTTTGAAATATGACTTCAGTTAGTGTGCCACACATCAGGTCATAATTGGTGGCCAAAGGAAAGATTTTTGACTTCCTTGTTAGTCATGTTAATAGCTTAGGGACATCATTTGAGAAAAATATTGTAAAAGAGATCCTCAGCTCAGATAAACTGCCTTTGGCTGTCACAGAGTTATATCTTTTGCCATCAGCTAAGACTCTAATTTTAAACTGTTAAATGTGTCTAAGGTAGGATCTATTCTGATTTCAATAGCTCAAGAAGCAGTTAGTTTTCTCTAACCTTGTGTACTACTTATTTTGCCTTTTCTTATTTTAGTTCACTTGAACAGAAAAAGCTATGCTCAAAACCTTAGTTTTATTCTCACGTACTGGGAGACAATTACAGTACTTTTAAATGTAACAATATTAGTAAGCATCAATCCCTGCGTTTGCCATGCCCAATTAATTACATGACTAGAAGAAACAATGACCCCCAAATACATAAGGAGTTGCACAAACAAACACAGCATTTTTCTACAGAGATGACAACAACATAGAAAGGATCTCAAAAAATAAGAATAATCTAGAACATTTTTCTGGTGTTCTATCTCAGTAATGAATTAAAAATTTTAATATTTCGTAAAAATAAAAAGTCTCAGAACCTCTTTCTAGCGTTTGCTATTTGCTTTTTATTTATTTTTTGATTTCTGTTATAGAGAAATGGACCTTTGATAAAAAGACATAGTTCTACTTACAGAAGTACTGCTTACACAGTTGTATAATTAATGGTTTGTTAAAAAAAAAAGTCTTAATGCCTTTTTTTTCTCAATAGTCAAGGTATGTCTAAAGCTAATCCATATAACTCTTTTCTTTCAAGATTGTTGACCAGTGAATTTCTTTGTGCAGATGAATACCTAACCAACATACTTTGAAATAATCAGATCTTCATAACAAACATGATCGAGAGTTGTTTGTTTTTTTCTAACTGGTAAGAAGAATAACAGGTAAATCTAAAAGCCAAGGCCCCTCAAAAGATTAGAAGTTAGTTCCTTCTCATGTCACTCTTGTAAATGCATAAGCATAAAGAAAATATGTACCCAGATTTTTGACGTAAAAATTTCTCAAGCGCAAGTTGCCACTGTTTAAATGTTCTTGTCCAGACTAAACATTTATTTTATTCTTTATAAAACTTGGGGTAATACAATGAGAAATCTGCTCATCAATATTCATCAGCTACTGCCTTCTTTTTCAGAAGCGCTTACTCTGCTTGAGTGTTGACCATATTTCAGCTCATCCAAAAAGGTTGTCATCCAAAGGTAGACAAATAACAGTATTAAGTGCCTATTTTATCCATTCACTATAATAGAGTCTGGTGTGATTACCTTACATTATGGATGTCCTGTTGAGATTTTTCAACATTAAGGAAGTGTTCTGTGGAATACGACGAATTAGATGCAGAATCCAAAAATTTAGAAATTCTGCTGGGGAGTCCCAAGGGAAATACAGCATTAGTGAAGATTGCTGCAGTTAAAGTAGGAGGCTGGGAATGGCTGACAGTGATGAAACAGATCATTTGGACTTCTCCAGGTACAGTCATTCCCTGAACACTGTGGTGTGCAACACTCCTACAGCAGGCGTAAATTCCTTTCTTTCTTGCCCATTGGTAGAAAGAATAGGAAAGTCAGAGAATGTGCCTTTCCATGTAGCCTGTGCAATACTAGCAGGAGAGAGCTTGACAATGATCTTGAAGGTGAAGGGAAAGCTTCCAGCTGCTGAAAGAATAGAGCAGAATCTGACCTGATGAATGTGGAGTTATGGTTTGAAACTTGGATTTACTAATTTTTAAAACATACTTAGAAAGTGAGGAGCTGACAACCTTTTCTACACAAGAATAAACCAAAATTTTTAGTTCACACCAGTATAAGCAATGCAGAAAAAAGAGAAGCTGCCCATTAGGTAGTTTTTGACCTCTGACTGTAGATGGGTCAACCATGTCCTTGCAATCCAGCTTTACCTTGTGGCAAGTCTCTTTCCTGATGAGCTTTCCACAAAAGCATTACAAGATACACTAAGAAAAAAGGGGTTTTATTGCAGATTATATGTAGTTTATATCAAAGAATAAAGGCTTGATGTGGCATTAAAAACGAGAGAAAGAGAAATGACATGGAAAAAAGGGATAGAAACATAGTCACGGTGAAGAATTAGCACAGAGAGAGGTTATGGGGAGTATGTTAAATTGTACTTGCCCAGGGCAAGATACAAAGGTCTAAGGATTCAGAGCTTACACTTGAGAAAAGCATAAGAACAGCATAATCCTGCAAGGGTCCATGGATGGATGGCAAATGAAGATCTGGACCAGAATTTTCATACTTATATCTGTGTCCATCTAATTCTTTTGTTTGTACTTTATCTGCCTCGAAAGCAGCATAAAGAATCCAATATAGTTTTAATTTTTCCCCAATATCTTTTTAATCTTATTATGTAGACTAATGTGAATACTGTCTTTTTTAGGTGTAGAAAATAATAGTACTCTGGGGTGTCTTTTTATCTTAAACCAGCAGATTAAGGGTAAGTATGCAATGCAACATTTCTATGTTCCCCTCTGCTACTAAAAACCAGTGTGTTTGACCATTTTATTTCTATTCCTTGTACTATGTTAGCAATTTTTTCTAAAAATCCCATCTCTATTCCTTATAGAAGTTTTAAAGTAATTTCACAGCTGAGTGGAACCCTAAACAGAGCTATCTTAGTGTAATGAAGCAGAAAACGATTTCTCCTTAACAAGACTGGTATATAGTGACAAACAGCTCATAAAAATCCCATCTGCCTGAAAATACTTTCATTTTAGTCGCTTTCACAACTAAATGCTATGTTTCCTGTTTCTTTTTAGAAGGAAAAGAGGATATATAAATCCTAAGCCATCAAATTGTCCTTTGACAAAACAGAAAGAAAAAAAAGCAAACACAAAACAATCATCTTATAAAACACTGACTCTAACCATTCCAAACATTACAAAGGTGTAATGTCACTTTTGGATCCATTTATAGTACACCATTTCCCCCGCCCCCCTTTTTTTTTAATAATAAAAAAGCTAACCACTTGTACTATAAAGAAAATTTTCTGATGGTTTAACAGCTGACTATATGTAAAAACAACCTGTTTCTGGTTTTGTATTATAAAAATAGCTCTTTAGATACTGCAATTAAATAGATGGCAATTAATTACTGTAACTTGATGAGTTGTTATCCTCTTTAGGTATTTGGTAATTAGTAGCCTCCCCCTGTAGCCTCTTTCCAACTCAGGGCAAACTAATGTTCACTGACTAAAGTTCTCCATAGTATTTACAGAAATTCTCCATCAGAAAATATTGTAAAGTCTCCCTGTTTTCTAAACAGTATCATGAACTGCTGCAGTTCACTTGTTAACACACTGTTAAAATCATGTTTTGCTGTGTGCATTGTTCCTTTCTGTCAGATGGGAACAGAACCATCTCTTGTGCCTGGTCTTGCCCAAAGGGGTTATGTTTTTGTTTTAAAAAAAATAGCAAGTCACCTATCTCTTTGCAGCAAGAAACACTACATTCTCAGAGAAGCAAGGGAACCTTTTTGTGTTGCTAATGCACAGCCTACTATCCATGACTACAAGCTCCTGAGTAGTGATCAATCTTATCTGAATGACATTCATATCTGTTCTTCAGCCTTATGGAAAAAGGAATAATTGTTTAGCCAGGCTTCCCTATACTTAGACATAAACTTCTGCCATTGTCTTCAAATCCATTGTTTTTAGTGTGTCTTGGTGATTAATGCTTTTTCTGGAAGACCATAAACTTTTCTAGCTAAGTAATCAAATTTTTAACAACAGCATCACCTTCTCCAGAGGTATAATTTCGCACTGGATGCTTGAAGACTGATCAAGGCCTCGATAAGCAGGTGAAGTTATGGGATTCAAAGCTAACTTCTAATTCTTTTGAGCAAAACTTGGATAGTACTTGGCTTAGAAGTTGCTCTGGCTGTGGCAAACACAGCCAAGGAGATAAGCCATTGAGACACCTTAAGTAAGAGAGGGAAAAATCAATAGCATGTATTTCATCTGTTGGAAATAGAGCAGAAAGTGTTATAATTTGTTTACAACAGCAATGTATGCCATATCTTAGACAGATAAGAAACATCATATTAAAGAGAAGTTGTCAGATGGCATTCAAATGATCAAAGTACTTGTTGCAATTTTATTTCAGCAAAGAATATTAGCTGGGAAATCTGATGGCATTTGATACCCACAGACATTTTCCTACTCACTCAACTGATTTTTTGACAAAGTTCAATGTACTTTATTTCAAGGTGTGCACAAAAGACACACCCAGAAGGCCTCTCTTTGACTTCCGAACATCTGTAGAAGTGATATGACGGAAGGCATTGCTGAGGGTGCCTGGAGGTTTTTCAATAAAGTGCCCTGAGGTTAGAAGAAATGGAAAGCTCTAGAAGGCCAAAACAGAGTTACATGATTTCCATAGGCGTAAATCTAACCAGTGGCACTGAATTTATGTAGATTCATAATTTTGTAAAAAGGCAGAGTCTGGCTCACTCTTCTTCATGACAAGGATTGGGAAGGGATGACGGGGCCCACTGGGCTGTCCTGCAGCCCTTTGTCCCCCATCTAGTTCTCACACCCTGTCCTCAATCCTCCAGCGCAAAGCTCAGCAGCAATTTGACTTAGGTAAAAAAAAGGAACAAAGAGTAAAGGGAGAAAATATTTGTCTTGTAACAACATAAAAGGCTCAGTGAAAAGTTGCAAGCAATTTTGAAATTTGAACATTCTGTTGCACTGCTTTTTTTTTTTTGACATTGCTGCCAGTATGAGTGGACACTCTTCTAAAGCTGTATGAGCTAAGGTTAAAATTTCTTCCTCTCTCTTGCTGCTTTACCATTTTTTTCAGCTTTTATGGAAGCTTAGTTTAGTCTGGCCTAGGAGCAATAGTGGATTATTGCCTGTGTACACACACACTCCAAATGTAATTGTGCTGGGCGATGAAAAAAGGAAAAAGCATTTCTACTTAGTGAATTCAAAATCAGTAGTGTGAAACACATTGCTAATAACATCGAGTAACTAATAAAGCCAGGTCCTTGGCTTTTATTAAGAGTCTTTTGCGACAGAGTTGAGTGGACTGCAAGAGTTGATGCTCTCTTGGTGCAAAGATCATCAAAAGGCTGAAGGCCATCAATTTTAATTATTTCCAAGAGTGGTTTCAGGGCAGCTGTGACTGTCTAGACAACTGGTAGCATCCTAATTAGCCACAGTTTCATGGCAAAATGATTTTAGTCCTTATTGAGGATGAGCTTGCATCACAGTGCAGAACTGAATCTCAAATCCAGTTGATAATTTATTGTCTGGCCCATATTTAGGCTCCTAGCTGTTTAAATGGGCAATTGAAAAACTAAGTAGATGCTAGGAGTTTAAATGCCTCATTGGATCTGAACCTGACTCTACAATGCCTAGTAACTTATACTGGATTTTTTTTCCCTGTACTTGAGCAAGCTGTGTAAAATGATGTAAATAGCTCAAAAAACATTTTACAAGCCAGTATGGTAGGGAAGAACTGTCCTGGTACCAATGGTATTATGTTCTAGTTTCAATCCAAACAGCTTGATGTCATAATTTTAACAGGACCTCCATGGCTGTTTAAATCAAGAGTGGCAAGAACAGAAATAATTTTTTTTTTTAAAATGTAAGAGAAGAAGCATTAATCTAAGTCTGTATTCCATCTTTGATGTCTGCTGGCAGCACATGCTTAAAGAAAAAGCAAAGTACCAATACAGGCAAAAAAAAATTACACTTCCATGAACAGAATTTTCTTTCAATATCTGCAAATCAGAACTATTAAATTCTGCAAAGGTTTATCTTTAATTGAAATTTAATTGGATTGGATTTTTTTCCTCTCAAAGAAATGTGGTTTTTTAAGTTAAAATATCTCTACTCAGATTTAAAGAAGTGATAGGGCTGGGGCTTTTAGTAGCTGAATTTATTAAATTATCAATTTCATTTTTTCTTTTTAATTGTAAGCATTTTCTAAGTTTTGACAGATGGTAACTATGGCCACTTTCAGAGATTTTTTTGTTGTTGTTGTTAAAATGTCAAACCCTTGCTTTGGTTTGCTTTATTTTTGCATTCTTCATTTTTCTATCAGATGGCATGATGAAAGACTGGCATCCATCAAGGTCTCCAAATTCTAGAGTGAAAAATAAACCCCTTAAAATCAAATACTGTCAGTTTCATTTGTATCAGGCTTTCTAATGTCATTTGTAGCAGTAAAAGTTTATGTTTTTTAAAGGGTAGATGCAATAAACTTGAAGGAGATCTACGAGGCAGAACTAACAACAGCTGATGAAGAGGCTGAGTGTTAAGGATGTGAAGGAAGCAGTTTCCAGGATACAAAAGGTATTTCCTCCTGGTCACTGCAGTCCAGCCAGGATGTCTCAGCACCTGAGGGTCTCTCCATCCCAGGAGATGAAGCTAATGCTGCTGTGCCCATGTACAGGTCCAACCAGTTGCAGCACTCAGCAAGTATTTCAGAGAGGCTGGAGAACACACATGCACACTAATGCAGCTGGCCACGCAGACTGTTATCTTTAGCCACATGAATATCTACCACTGTGCCAAGTCCCAGAAAACAGAGATACACAGGGCCGTATCCAGTTACTCCCCTCTGGCTGATCAAGATTAAAGTTTGCTTATGAAACCATCCCCACACACATGGTATCCAAATTCAGGAGAAAACTCACAGGAAAATTCCCCAATTTGTTCTCCAGATTCATATCCACAATGATAATGGCCTTGAATAGCAGCACAGCCTCTAATTCTGTGTAACACCCATGCCCAAACCCTGGGCCCCCTCTCCCTGTGTGCAGACCTTCCCCTGCTCAGCAGCTTGTCCAGTTTGATCTTCTGCAGCTTTATGTATGTACTCGTACTCATCTCACAGGCAGTCCCACTGTTACAGTTTTCTTAAGTTTTGTATGGGCTCTCCATTTTAAGCCTAATAAGGTCAATGCCCAGATCTCAGGCTTCCTTGCCTATCACTTACACCTGGAGTCCTTCCAGATGCAGGCCTCCTCCTGCTTTTGAGTGAGTCCAGCTCAAAGTTAGTGAATGACATATGCATACTTGAATGAATAGCTTTTAACATTAACCTCTCTAAATGTCGCTGTTGTGTAAATCACTGGGACAAGACAAAAACCCACAGGTCTCTGAATGCTGCCAACCAATCCTGCTCTACACACTGGCCCCTCTGGCTGCTGGGACCTAGACCTACTAGTGTTGTGACATTTCTCCTGGTGCTGGTACTTAGACCTAGAGGAGACTGAATTACACTGAAAAAAAATAAGAATAGGATTTAGCAGCAAAATAGACAGGCTGTAGCAGGATTCTGGGCTCAGACAGAATAGCACACTGGCCAACTTAAATCTGTCTTACTCCTTTTATTCCCACTTCTCCTTCATTCTCCCATGTTTGCTCCTCCATTATCTGCTCTCATTGTTTCCTTTCAACTACCTTGGTGCCTCCCCTAAACACCTCTTAGCAAGGTTTACACAGCCTCACAAGTTCCTCCTGATATCCCGAAATACAATTATATCCTTGACCTCTTTTTTCCAGTGACAAATTTTGGACTGACCTCCTGAAAGGCTGTGCCTGAGAAAATCCTTCAGTGACCTATCAGGCAGCAACCAAAGAAGTCTAGTCTTGCTGCTTCCAATATCACCTCTTCGTAATTAATGCAAAATTCTTTGTGTGCTTAATCTCTCATTTTCCTTGTTATCTGTTATTTCTTTTATACAAATACACAAATAACTGGGTAACTGAATAAATCCTATGTTCTTTCAATCCATTTAGCCTTACATTAAGGAAATAAGAAATTTGATTTCTAATGTCCCGTGCCCATGATTAAACATGTTTGAAACAATAGACTTTTTAAAAATAAGTGGAAAATACATTAATTGACTAGCAGTGAAAGTTTTTATTGAATTGTCTGTGGGAGATTAGACACATTTAAATTATTGCTGACAATTCTG
>JAWWMU010000054.1:20604162-20621168 GCA_035048155.1 Cinnycerthia olivascens
AATTGACTAGCAGTGAAAGTTTTTATTGAATTGTCTGTGGGAGATTAGACACATTTAAATTATTGCTGACAATTCTGTGGGAGATTAGACACATTTAAATTATTGCTGACAATTCTGAGGGGTAATGATCTAACAGAGCATTATATTAAGTTTTTCTGTAGTGCGCTATTATCTTCTACATATATGACATTCTGAAAAGCCTGTATTCAGACCAACTGTTATGGATAAACAATAAAATATTGCAAAACTACCACAATGTTCATCAAAGTAGATATAAGGAAAATTCAAGCAGCCTACAATTCAGAACAGATAGACTCTCCTCTGCATAAGACCAATGGCAAAATGTGACCATGTAGATTTTGTGAAACTTGTCTATGTATATTCAATCCAAAAGAAAGTGATTCTCTTTGTTGGAAATTCTAATCTCTTTTTTTCCTACCTACTGGTTAATGATAAAGACAGTGAGAAGGTTCTTGATGTGAACGTCAACGTTAGTAAAAGACACATTTTAAAATGCTCATATTCATGGGTAATGCATTCTCAATTTTTCATTTATTTTTCTACTAGATGTACAAAACCCATAAAAAAATTAAAGCTCTCAGATACTGCCAACTAATCCTCTCTCCCTTACTTGATATAATGGAATGAGAATTTAAAATTCAGAGGATTATGAACAAATCCAGATCCTGAAGGTATGAATGCTGTTCCAGTTGACTTCAGTGGAAGATTCACATGTACATCAAAGGGAAAGATACAGCCTTTATCATTTAAAGATTTCTGCTAAAACTCCCTTTTTGGTAATGACTTCTTTCTCTATTTAAAGCACTTTCAATTTGCCAGGAAACTTGAGCATAAACAGGATTTAAATCATTCAATTGCAACTCCACTTCTCTCTTTCTATCAGAACATAACAGGATTCAAAATAATTATGAGATTTCTCACAAAACTAATGAATTCAAGAAAAGTACTCCTACAGGAGTACACCTGTCTATTCCAGTGCCTTCTACCAATGAATAGTAGATCAGTGTTAGCTGAATTAAAGCAGAGACTACTTCCAAAAATGCAGGACTCATTTTAAGTCAGATCACTCAACCAGAACATCCCACGAATGCTTGACAACCCTGACAAGTTTTAAAAGTCATCCATGAGTGAGCAAGAACGCATACCGCTTTGTCTCTTCAGTGACTTATTGAGTCGTTGACATTGTGTGTAGCCACACACATACACAAGTTTTCACTCAAGACTGAAGTTTGGTAGAGAGGTTAGAGTGAGAAAGAACCAATATATGATTTAAAAACACCCCAAATGTGATTTTAGTCTCTAACGTCTGGAATTTGGTTTATTTTTCCTTTTTCAGTGTCTTGTTTGACTATGTACCTAAATTTAGGTGACTACAGAGCATTTGTATATACTTTTAGAGGGTGTCTCAGTTCCCATGATGGTCTCTGGAGCCCCATCATGATTAATGCAGTAAGTGGTCCCCTCAGAATTATTCATCTCATCAAAAAGTGAAAGTTGCAATTCAGTTTCCTAAACATAAGCAGTTAGGTTCATTTGAGACAAGATACAATTGGTCGTGGGTAAACCTCTCTTGACTCCACTGTCTGAATCGTCAATGGTGTAGGTTCACTCACCCATTTAGGATGCCCTGGGATGTGAGACCTGGACTCCAAATGTCATTTCACAGGAGCATGTGTCTATATCAAGTCGATGCACAAGTTTGTATCAAATATTCTTAGACATCTTACAGGACACTAGGTTTTTCTACATCCAGGCAAAACATTGTGCCCTGCATCACCTCTGAGCACACTGGAGTTGAAATAACTCATTCTAATGAAGACAATATGGACATAAATATTAAGGTGCCTGAATTTCATCCTGAATGCCATTTTAAAGTTCATCTGTACAATCACAGATGCTTAGTACAATTTAGAAGTCTCTGTAGGATATCCTGGTGCACCTGCTCATTCTCAATGACATGCTTTTTCCTAGGCCATGTCTGTGGTGTCTGGGGCATCTCCAATGTGTGCCTGACACGTCTAAGTGGAAATTGGTTATCCACACCATACCATAGTAAAACATAATTGATGGACACTCACCTTATCTTAGACTTCCACTTTAGGAAAGGAAAAATTGTACTCTGAAAATGCTTCTGGCTTTCACTTAATCACACAGGAAATCTGGACATCTAACTTGTTAGTTTTCTGATGCCTAGAAAGAAGGTTGTGAACATAAGCTTAGACATCTACTGCCATTCCAAACATCCTGAATAGCCTGAGATGTGCACAGAGACCTATGAAACACAGGCTCCCTTCTTGCAGTGCCTTCTGCAGTCTAGGAGGAGTATCTCTAGAGTGTCCAGAATTACATTCACTGTCTATGTTTATTCATTTGAATAGATCCACTGATATGAAGTCAAGTATCACACAAAAGAGATCTAGAAAACACTCCGTTTGGGTTTGATTCTTGATTACAAGCAAAAAAAAAGTAAGCTGCTAAGACAGCCAAACCAGAACACCTGTGAGACAACTCCTTCCAAATTTTTAAATAGCTTAAAAAATTGTGTTAGAAACTGGATAAAGCACATATAATTAATAAAAGTTTTCTGTTAAAGAGTTAATTAATTTTTCACCAATTTTATCTACATTCTAGAAGAAATAGAATTTTATCTTACTGCTGCTGAAAGTTATACTTTCTTTCTTATTATGTTGAATAGCAACTTTTAAATGCTATAAAGCAACTCCAAATATACTGCATATGGTGGGGGGTTTTTAATATGATGCATGATTTCTACATTATGTATATGAGAGTGATATTTATATATTAAAAATTTATTAAAACGAGTATGGAAGGACTATATTTCCATACACAACATAGTATTTGTTAACTAATGACAACATAACTATAGTAGTGCTCTAAGTGGAATTAATGAGTGAAACCTACTGCTTCATGGAATTTCATGCATAACTTTACTTTGAATGGATCATTAGTATTCATGGCTAAACTGTGTCCTTCGGTGTGTATTAATAGTGTTCTCTGGGACAACACAGAAAAAAAACCTCATAAATATGCCTGCAAGGAGTAAGACATCGCAATTAAATCATAATAATTAACATGGATATAATATTATTTATTTATAATAACTTATCTGTATAACTCACATTCTGAGAGACACAGATGGACATGTTTAAGGGCAATTCAGTTCTGGCTGCACAGGTAGGTCACCTTTATATTGCTTAATATCTAGTTACCTTATTCATTAAGCTAATTGAATTAATTAAAAATCTATGTGAAATTTTAAAGTGGGATCATACAGGCTTCGATTTCTGTCATGTTGTGTTGCATAGGAGAGGAACAGACAAGTCCAGAGGTGGAGCTAGCAGCCATGGGCAAAATACTTTCTGAGCTGTGCAGTCTGGGAAATGAATTAGTATTACAGCTGGGTTTTCTGCTCCTCTAGGCTCATAGTTGTGTAGGAAAGAGCTGAAAAGGGGGAAGGGAAGAAGACATCTGAGGTGTCAAAACTACTTGACAAATTTCCTTGTTTTTGTATGCCAAATATTTTTCTACATCTAGAGTACTAGAGTACATTTGTAAAATAACTGTTCAATCAATATATATTCTAATAAGTGCTTTTAAAAATACATTACATATGTATAGATATGTATGTATATAATGTACATATATATATATATATGCGCATTATACGTATATATATACACATACACACATATAAAAAAAAGAATCCTAACATTCAGGCAAAGACGAAAACCTAAAGGTTAAGAATGAGGGGACAATAGAAGACAGGACCACTAATGTCTAATTTTTAATTTCAGAGAGATTATAATCTCTCTAATACTTCAAGTAGCTCCTTATTATTTCAATAGTAAACATTTTGCACTTCATAAGCACCAGAATTTTCTTGCTAACACAAATAGGTATTTGACCAGAAGTGACCATAAGCACAAAGTTTTGATGAATAACATTCAGCCTAATCATAGGCTGGTTTGGGTTGGAAGGGACCTTAAAGATAATCTAGTTAAAATCCCTCTGACACAGGAGGAAACATCTTCCACTAGACCAGGCTGCACAAAGCCCCATCCACCCTGACCTTGAACAGGAATGGGGCATCCACAATTTCTCTGTGTGACCTCTTCCTGTATCTCACCATCCTCATAGTAAGGAATTTTTTCCTGATGTCTAATCTAAACATATACTCTTTCAGGAAGTCATCTAGAAGGAAATTCTGAGTGCTTAAATAATCTTTTTTTCTTATTACTTTTCCATTTAGAACCCAAACAGGAACTCGAGAATTCTGCCGTTGAGTAATGGTACATGCAAATACCATATTTGTCTCCCTATTCCTCATATATAACAGGTTATATTTCTCCTATATTCTTTATTTTCAGTTTATAATAATGGGCAATCATTGCTGGGGGGAAAATAAGTGCATTTTTTATTTGGAACTTCTTATTAAATCTCTCTGAAACTAGTGACTGTGTCCTTTGTGTTAGGTCCAGGACTTAATCCTCTTTTGAAGTTGCTCAGAGAAATTGATGGGAGCAAAAACTGCAACACATTCCATTTCCCTTTCAGAGGCAGATTTGGAAATCTTGAAGGAAGAAAAATATTATCATTTAACTGGAGTCGGTCTGATCTCTGCCAGCTGAATCCCTGCCACCAACCTATCCTCTTGTATTCAAATATTTTTAAGTAGACTTGGAGCTTAACTCATCTTTGCAAGTAAAATGTCTCACAATACTATTTTTAACCCTCTCTTTCCCAGGGAAGATCAAGAATTGAGTTAATTTTGCCTAACCAATACCTATTCCAACCCATCTTAATTTTCTTTTGTTGATGTAAGTGTTTCAAAAATACTATTCAGAAGAAGCTAACTGGGCTTTATTTGCTTTACATGATATTTCAATAAATTCTTCAGGAAAAGAAAATCAGAAAACGAAGTTTAGCAATTGTTTCTTTGTTCAAAGTACACCATAAACCATGTCAGATAATTTAAATATGTCTTTTACCTGTGTTATTAAAAACCCAGCACCTTCAGTAATTTGCTCACATAAACGTATATGCTAGGAAATATAGATTTGGGGACAAAAAAGCTTTAAGGATGAATTATTTTTGTATGATGCAAATATGCAAATTGCCAAATGACTGTGACTGAAAGGAAATCGCAGCATCGTACTCCTGTTATCAAGACAAATGTTCCAACTATGAAGAGCAAGTTAAGTATCTAACCAGCCACTATTTAAAATGCCACTAAAATTAACAGAGTTATACACCTGTGAACTGGATCATGGACAGCTTACAGTAATGATCTTCTAATAACACATCTCCAGATGGCTTATCATATATAGGGTTTTCTGCTTGGGGACCTCAAAAGACAAAATAGGCATATGGGGTAGTTTTATAACTAAATGGATCTGTTCCAAATGTAATTCATCTTTAATATGTCTAGCAGAAGAAATATCTCTCTATCGGCACCTTTTGGAAAACTATATTTAGATGTTTGTCTCACAGAGTGAGTATGTCCTTGAGACATCCAGAGAATTGCATTTGCACAATTTGTGCTGCAGTAATGTAAATACATCCTATTACCACTTGTTGAATAGTAGCTGTATATCCTTACAAGCGTTTCCTAGCTCAATTATCATGTGAATTACCATGAAATAAGTTTTTCAATGACAACAGCATAACACAGTGTGCATATATTATTTTCCCTTCCTCTGTAGCTCTTCTGAATATACTCAGAGCTTATTTAGACCCTAAAACAAAACCTGCTAATTTATGATGACCTTTGCAGCAACTTTACTTAATTACAATGATAAACTGCTATGAGAAACAACTGAAATAGTTAATGATGTACTGCAAAACCTCCTTGAAAAGCAAAATTCAGGTTTGTTACCAAAGAGAATGTTTGGTTGCAATAGAAGGCAGGTCAGAAGTTGTCAGTGGTATAGCAGGAGGTAAAGAAAATGAAAGAAGGGTCTGAGGAATCAGCATTTTAAAGAGACAGCATGGATCAGATTCTTACAGATCTCTTCACTGAGTGGTTTTGTGCTTTTTTGACACCTTGCACAGCAGCAACTGTGCTTTGCTGAGTGTGAATTATACATTACACTGCAGGGAGGTGCAAAGGGGAGGGGCAGCTTTCACAGCCCTCCAATGATTAAACTCTTATTTTTTGCCCTTTAGAGCTCTGAAGGAAGTTCTGTTATGTTGCCCCATTTTGCACTATAAATTAGTTCCCAATACCAGCATGTCCTCTGCATAATCAGGGGAAAGTCGACAGCTCCCAACTGCCCATTGCACAATGGTTTGTTTGCACTGGGGTGCCAGCCCTGTCCTGGATAGAAGGATTTTTCACCTTGCCAGGAATATGCAATTTTCACTGTTAGAAAAAACATCAAATCTGTGTGTTAGTAGAAACTTACATTTATTCAACATCTGTCCTAAGGACATCAGAAAATGCTGCTTTTTATACATTAAAATTGTTATTCAGAAGATCTGTATGGTAATGATTTATTTTCCTTTACTTCATTAACAAAAATTTTTTTAAAACCCTCGTGTTACTATAGTGCAAATGCAGCAGATGGCTGTTTGAATACTATTATTTGTCATAAGATTTCCGTGCTGCTATCCAAAGAAGTGGACTGTTGTCCACAGAAGAGAAATTAAAGTTAGGGACATTTGAGCGTACCAGTTTCTGAAAGAGACTCAGTGCTTTTGAAATGGAAGTCCACAGGCTCTTGAGATTTTATGGACCAGTTCTGAAAAGTTACCAACTAAGACGAGCCTGTTGAAAGCCCACTCAAGTTTGGTGTGCAAGGCTCTGAGCTGCTGCCAGGAAAACAGTGGGTGTCTGGGAAGAACTGGGCACCACTGGTTTCCAGTCCTGTCTCAGAGATTAGCTCACCTCTTACTCCATCACTGAACTCAGTGCAACTCTCTTCACACCTTAATTTTAATTTTCCAGGACTTTATAATTTCTTGAATACTCAGTAAGAATCTGACAATTTTTGTTTCTTTTATCTTACTGGCATGCAATCATCTCCTTTACAAACTACTCCAACAGATCAATCAGAGGTAAATTCTGTTAGCCACAGAGGGTCTTTGGCACACATAGCACCTTTCTTTAAAAATTCTTCCCCAGCTTTCTTCAAACATCACTGTGTGCATGTACGCACTTGCTCCTGAATTTATGAAAATTAAGTATATCTGTCAGTTTCCTCTTCTCATCTTGTTTTTATCACGTGGTGTATTGAGTCCACAGGTACATTTATAAGAAGTTTTCAGAGGAAATACTTTGCCTCTCAATGACAAAATTAGAATATTCCAGATCTTGCCAGATTTTTCCTTATGAGCCAAGATCCCAGGTCAAAATTTCTAACTCAAATTCTTTTTCATCCAAAAATAATTTTTTTAACCCTTGACAACTGATAAAAATTGCATATTTTTCACCTGTCCATTCTGAGGCAGGATGAAAATAATATCACAGTTTCAAAATTTCCAGCAAAATGCATATTCTGTTTTCAGGACAGCTCCACTGAGAACCTGATATTCTCATGACTGATAATACAATTTCAAATGTGTCATCCCCTCAAGTCATAATTCAGTCACACTTTGTCAACTGGAATCTTCATTTGAAGAATGAAGTGGTAGGAAATACTGTAAGCATATTGAAGGGGCATGTGCTTAAAGTCAGAGGGTTGCATCCTGTCAGATCTGCACAAAATGTTGGCCTATCTCACACACATATCATTATATCACACAGAAAACAATAATATTGCTGACAGAAACTATGACTTCCTGTAGGAGGGCAGCATCTGAGAACCAATCATTTAAATAAAAGGTTGTATCAAGTATTTCTAGACATAAAAATGCAAAAAAAACGGTGCAAAATCAATATGATGGACTGTACATGCTACAAATGTGATATATCTTCTTCCTGTAGAAGTCAGTGGCGAAAATTTCTACCAATTTTTATGGTGTATGTACTCAGATTCCCAGGAAGAGAATGTCTAACCACAAGCTTTAACGTAATTCCAAAATTTCAAGCATTGCTGTTTTTTGGCCTTTTAGACTGTAAGCAAGATCTAGAAACATAATTTTCTACTAACAAAGTTCTGGATTTACTGAAAGAATTACTTTTCTGAATATAATGTGCTTCTCCACACAAAACAAAATAAAAAACTTATTGAGAACAACATTTAAAGAAATTATTTTTTCTTTTCTACACAAGAATACCAGTACAATAGTTCAGTGTTTTCTTTAAATTTTTCTGCCAAATATTTCCCTTAAAATTTTAAAAACCAAGTGATTTGATTTGCAAAATCCACCAGTGTATAACATTTGTTATTTCCAAGAAAGCAGCACAGTGGTGATACTGTTTGTATGTTGATAATCACTGATGTCTCAACGTGAAAGACTATCCAGTCCTAAGTATACAGAGTAGAAACTCTCAGTAGGCTCTTAAGATCACCGTTACAAATTCTGTTTTAAAATCTGAGTATCCTCAGACTTCTTTTTTTTTTCACTGTTGCTTTCTTCTACACAGATGTATTCCTTTACAGACATCAGACATAAATGTTCAGATGCTGAATTCATTGCATTCATTGAGAGCTGTGGAGATCTAGGTCACTCTTGAACTGTTAAGAAAAACTGACTTGAATGTAGAAAAAAACTCTCTTGGAGATTTCTCATGGATCCTGAAGAAGTCTGTGATGGGACACTGCACTATTCTAACAGGACACATATAAATCTTTAAGAAGGGGAGGATGCTGACTCATTCAGGTGGAGTCACTATATTTCAGAAGGCAGACTCTGCTCTTTCTACATGGATATCCTTGACTAAATATCGATGTACCCTTGTACAATGTAGCCAAATGTATGACAAGATGTGAGAACAAAAAAATAAATTAGATTAATTTCATATGCAGAGAAGCAACCACTGCTAAAAAAGGCCATTAATCCAAAACTAAATGCAACTGAATAAATAGCATTCCTATTCTCTCTTTTTCCAAGGAAAAAATGGGTCCTATAAAAACCTGTCTCTCTGAGATAAATGAGTGCATTGAAGTTCTTAACTACTCTTTGATGGACTACAAATGGACACTGTGCAGGACAATATTTGAACAGTAATGATTTGTCCTTTCTTCTTCAAGTGTAAGCTGATTGCAAAGGCTTTAGGACCATACATGAAATAGCTAAAGGGGTCATGAAAATAGCTTCTAAATCAGAGAGATCTGCAACTTACATGCTCTGACTGAAATGTGTGTGGAATGTATAAATATTAATAGGTCTGGCGAGGGCTCAGCAGACGAGCTGTCTAAAATTTCACAAACTGGAGATTGAGGCTGCTGTGTACAAATCAGCTGAGAAGTTCCAGCCTGAAAATGAACTGCCAGCATGTGTGTAAATACAGTTTTCCTGAAGTGATATTTAACATTCCAGGCTTCCCTGGTACATAGGCACTGTATCATCTGTGTCGAATGCCATAAGTTTATTTAGAATGATGAACATGCACACAAGGTCAAGTGGGTCAAGTGCCAGCACTGAGGAAAGGAAGGATAGTTTGTGCCATGTGTCTGAAACTTGCTCTGATGAGTATTCTGCTAATGCTAAGAGAACATACTAGCAAGAAGCTTAAGGAAGTTAATTGTCCTGACTTCATTAGAACAGAAATACAAAAATTTTTAATACAGCTCAAAAAAGTTAAGATTTCAAAACTAACTGGCAGAAGTAAAATTCTTCACCTGCATCTACCTTTGGTGGGTCTTATATATGACTTTATGGAGAGTAATTACAGTTATATTCATGTCTTTAGTCTCATGACACAGGTGGAAACTGGAGCTTTTCTTGGCATAAAGCAAAATTTTCCTTTGAGATTTTTCCGTTTCCATGCAAACCAGATTTCATATTTGTGATTCAAATTACTATATTTTTACTGAAATTAGAGTTTATTTTCAGTGTCATTGCTGGAAATTAATGTGTGTTAATTTGAATGAAAGTTGGGAGAATGATGACAGGGTCTGAAAAATACATGGATAAGTGATACAATTCAGAATCCCACTAGGATCAATAAGATCTGTGTGGGAAGGACAGGGAACTTTAACCAGACCTATCGAAAACACAAAGGAATTCCTCGATTTCTCAGTTCCTACTCCCATTTATCTCATCCCTTTCTCTTCTTTATTTCTAAAAGCCCTTCAAACTGCCTCATTCTAAGGACTTGATCATCGATTTCAGCTGCAATGGTCTGAGCTGCTCTCCCAGCCCAGCTCATGACATCCAGAACCACCTGCTCCCAGTTTCCAGGTGATCTGATAGCATCTGACCTTGTCCCTCCATGTGTCCTCTGTACCTTCTAATTTCTTCTCTTTCCTAGGGATTCTCAGAGCCTTTGCCCTGTGTGAGTAAGACCTTAATATTCTCACCCTGTCTGTGAAGTTAAAGTTCTGTATTAAAAGTACCAGCTAATACAAATGAAGGATGTGAATTTAATTAATTGAATGAGAACTCAAAATTTGTCTTCAGCCTTCTTCCCATTAAAAAACAAACCAGGAAAAGCTGCTGTATTTCTCCAAAATGATGCAATTTGGGCAAAACAGCATATTCTGACTGAAAAATTCCATAATGGGTTTCCATCTGCCTAGTTTTAAGCATATTTTTCTGTCATCTTTCCTGTCTGTCCATAACTTTACTGCTAAAAGAAGACAATCTGTCCTTCTATTTACTGTATTATTAGTAGGTCAGTGTCGTAAGAAACAGTTTTTCCATGCCCCAATGTACTGGCATATAATGGGCAAATAACACTATGCCTTACTAAATGCAGACTACACCACTTTAACTGTGTGTCTTGAATGAAATACTTTTTATCAGGATACATTTGATTCTTCAGCAGTTTGTAGCACTATTAAAAGACTAGTAATAGTCATTTAGTAATCTGAAAATACCCATATCACCTCTCTATAAAGACACTATCTCATAAACAACCTATAAAGCAGGTTTTCTTCTGTTTGATTAAGTGTAATAAAACAAACATCTGTGAAGACTTTGCTTTTTTTTAAAGGGAAGAGATGGAATTTTCATTATAAAATTTATGAAAAGAATATAGGACCCATTCTGAGTAAACACCTGAACTGCCAATCATCTTTGATTCTTGTCTCAGGAGAGAGGAAAATAAAATAATTTACTTTTCTCTGTAAGTTCATGTGCTATCAGACATTGCTGCTTGTTGAGAAAAATTTTCATAAAATGTGATCATTTCTTTAAGTTGGCAGATGATCCTGAGAGATGTCTTTGAAACAGCTGTATGACCAAAAGGGAGAATTGGAGTAACCAATATTTGTACTGTGCATTGACATGGCTGTGCTACAGTGAATAGCTCTCAAGGGAATAAGTTACTATATCATCTTCTTGCTATTGCTCCTTGACTCTTCAGTCTTCACTTTTGTCATCAGCTTTTCTCATTTATTGTTCATTACATCCAACTCTCCAAGCCTCTACCTTACGACTTTGTTTCCTGGATGCTTTTCAATTCATGCTCCATTTGGATGAGTTTTATTTTATCCTGCCATCAATTTCTCAGCAGTATTCACAAGTAGAGGACAAAAAAAGCCCCTGCTTTCCCTGTTGCTAACCTGACTCTGTCCAGCTAGGAATAATGACATTTCCATTGTGCCATTCTCTCTGAGGTTACCAATAGGTACAGCTGGTGGCTTCAATCAAATTCAGACAAAACAATCAGAAACTATGGTGAGTTACTGAATAAGGGCAGAATTCATTTAGACGTAAAAAAAGTCAAGGGTA
The DNA here is from genome assembly GCA_035048155.1 of Cinnycerthia olivascens. Taxonomy (NCBI): domain Eukaryota; kingdom Metazoa; phylum Chordata; class Aves; order Passeriformes; family Certhiidae; genus Cinnycerthia; species Cinnycerthia olivascens. The sequence goes on from JAWWMU010000054.1 coordinate 20,615,986, forward strand.
AATTGCATCAGGAAGATCACTAAATTCAAAAGTTTCCAAAAGAAATGGATTTTTTTTTCAAGCCACAGGAGGAATCTTACAATGATAGCTAACAGGGATGCTTCACTAATGAAAAATAAACAAGAACCACTCCGAAAATCTTGTAAGTGCTGTGAAAGACTTTTTATTATGAATGAGAAAAATATGACATGAGGTACAAGGAGGTCATAGAAGAGGAGAACTACTGTTGCCATTTCAGCCTGGATAGCATTATGTTCCAAAAAGCATGAAGGAAAATGTACACTCCCAGGAAATCACAGTGGACATCAGTATAGAGCTTAGATACTCTTACTGTTAGCTCTGATCATAATTTTTCTGATTGGAAATGTAATGATTATATTCCTATCATTACACTGTCACTTTCATTGCTAAAAATTTTCAAAAACCAAATCTTTGTTTCAAATAATTTTGTTTACTTTATCTCTTTTTTTTTTTCTTTTTGAAGTCCTTTATGACAGTCCTGAAAAATATTAGCATTGCGTGCTATTTTTCCCAGCTATTCAAAAAGAAGATCTGTCAAGGGACAACTAATTGCATTTTAAACTAACTCAGAAGGCTATACACAAGTGTCAGTATGCCTAAGGTTGCTTGTGGTTGTGGGTTTTTTTGTAGCTTTGAAGTTTATTTTAATGTGTATAACTTCTTACTTAAATAGAACTGAAAAAAATATGTTTCTTGAAACCTAAAACTGGGGTTTATTTGTGTAGATAATGAATTTATTTTCTGTGTATTCTTAAAGGTTACTCTTAAGCATCATCTTACATTAATGTGTCAAGCATTTTCCCCTCAAAAGGTTTTATTCTTCAAATTGAATAAATTTAATGAAGCAAGGATTCACAGATCACCTAGTAAAATAAAATTCAAAGAATGGTCCAGTCCATCAAGAAGGAAAAAAAAGTGTGTGTATTTAAAGTATATATATATATATTTAAAAGTATATTTAAAGTATATTTATATTTTTAAATATGACAGTTTTCTCTGTTGAAAGATTTAGGGTTTCTTTGTATTTTGAGAGTTCTCTTTTGGCATTTTGTGAGGGATTTGCTTAACTGTTTTTTCTTAGCTTTTAGTAATTTCCTAATGGTAATGTGCTAGTACTTGTCCAATGATTTCCTTTATTTTTCTGTGGCATCATAATAATGCCAACTATAACATATGGTCCAAATCACAGCAGAGAGATAGGATTTCCTCTTGTTCAAGTCAATAGGTAAAAGAAACTTATTGTGTGTTGTAATAAAGAAAGCTTTTGTGTTGTAAGAAGGGAGAATCGGAATTAAAGATATAGTTTTCCATTTGACCACACAACTCCCCTATACAAATATACTTTGCTAATCCCCAGTAATCTGAATGAACCTTTTCCCTAACTCCCAGAAATCATTAGCCAGATAAAAATCTTTTCTACCTTCATTTTATTACCTGCAGTGGCATTTGTTTAAATGTTAAGCTACAGAATGAAGTAATCAAATGAAAAGTTGGGCTTGAGCTGCTCCAAAGGAAACAGTTGAATTTAATTAAAAATCCTTCTGTAAGTAATGTGGATAGACTTTCTTTAGAAAACAACATGTCATATCAGTACTAAGAAAGAGTGTGAAATATAGAAGGTTATATCTTATTAAGTGACTCAGGATGCTTCTGAAAGAGAAGCAACAGGAGAATTCAATCCTCTTCGAACTAACAACAGTCTGAGTCAACAGAATAGAACCAATGGATATTTCTGACACGTACTTTAGAAAGGAAAAATATTATTAATTATCTTGTTTAGAACAGCAGCATTACTGTTCTTAAGAAAGAATACAAAGCCTGTACATGCATGCCTTGCCTTCACAGTTGTCCTCTCTACTAGATGTATATGAGCTGCAGATGAATGTTAATAACTAAAAGAGGGTGCACAATGCTGGCAATCAGGAACAGAAACTGTACACCAGAAACAGGCTTATTCTGCACACCACAGTCCCAAAAAGTCATTGCACATTTCCCCTCACATTTACTTAGATTGAAATTCAATCCATGGAAATTAAGTGGCTATTTTTTAAAATTTTATTATTTTTTTTAAAATAGGATATTAACTTGGGCAACAAGGAGTGGACTGCTTTTGAAATAAACATAAATATGTGGGAAGAAGGTTACTTAGCAGTAGTAGCTGACAGTGCACAGGATGTCCTAGGTGCTGCACTGAGTTAGACTAAGCAATTTACCTTTCCTGAAAAGAAATTATAATGGCACAAAAAGCTGAATAAACATTAAGAATCACAAACGTTTTCAGAAATAATTTTTTCAAGTCTGTGCCAGGCTTGCATTTGTCAATGTTTAGCAGCCTCTGAACAATTAGGAGTTTATTAATGAAAACATTTGCAAAACTTGTTAAATGAAAAGCATCTACGAGAACGAACAACCTATTGGAAGATTCGAACAGGCTTTGCTTTATCATCCTTTCTCTCTTTTGCAGAGCTAATTGTGGATGGGATGAGGCTTTTTTATCTAAATGAAGAAAATTTTTTAAAAATCTTTCACCAAAAGTCTAGTTTTTGGCCAATTTCCCTCTTTCCTCAGAGTTGCTAGATACAGAAACACAGTAGCCTAAGTGGCCATCAAGGTGAAAAACTTGTACACTATCTGTACTCTAAAATTTTCACTGCTAAGTAACACTGGAAATCCTGATGGTTTAGTGTTCTTGACTTTTGTACCTGAAAGAGTAATTACCTGAATTGATCTCCAGTGGCAGAACTGAATTTGATGAGTGGGAGGAAGCACTGAAGAGATGCTAAAGTTCACTCTGAATTTACAATGACTTTTATCATGACACTTGGGGTAAGAGGTGAGATCCTGAATGTAGGAAATAGCCTGCAAATGAGAACATAGTTTGTGTAATGGAGTATGGTACTGAGATCCCCAGATTAAATCAAACAAGGTGGAGTAGGGACCAGAAAATGCACCCTGATGCTATTATGAGACCAAATAATCCCTGCTGGGCTCAAATAATTATTTGTGCTCAAATAATATATCACTGCACACTGTTCTGGCCATCAAAGTGTCTGCAAGTATGTACTTTATGTAATTTCTTTTCTGTGTCTGTTCCCTTCAGGATCTTTGTTCTTTGAATTTTGCTTTGTGATTACATCTTTAGACTAACAGCAAGCTAAGGGGAGTCTGGGAGAAGAAGCCTTGCTTTCATGAAGATGCAGATCAGGAATGTGAGACTTTCTGGTTGTTTGTCAAGGAACTGATAGCCATAAGCACAGCAAAATATGTGAGATCCACCACGCCTCTGGCTTGAGTACTTCCAGTCCTTGTAAACCCAAATACATGAAGAAGCATGGTAATTGTGACTTTTAATTAGGTTAGTTTTCTTCAATAGCAGAGATTATCCACATTGTGCTCAGAGATTAGCCCTCTTTGTCCGATTTAAATTTCCTGGTAATTTGGCTTTTCTCCCTTAACTGTTGGACATGCCTCTGAATGTATACCTCTTTCCTTTGCTTCCTGGCTAGGAGGGAGAGTTAATCACCTGCATACTTTGTAAATCCTTATATTTACCAGATCACCTTTCCCCCATAATTTTTGTCCTCACAATTTCAGCAAACAATATTGTTTTTGGACTTTTCCATGAAACCTATAGTGTCAATGATATTCGAAAAATCTTCTGGACCATGCAAGTCTGAGTCATTCTTAACCAAGCTCCACCTGGAACTGAATAATCAAAGAGAAAAAATTTATTGTTCAATCAAAGACTAATAATTCTCTGGCTCATGTAAAGGCAATGAATTTAACCTTCAGAAGACTTTTGATATCTAAGACCTTCTAGGTACTGGTAAACATTAAATAGATTTTTCTTTTAAGGATATTTTAACAAAATGAGTAGGAAATCTTTCTTCTTTTGAGATTCCTAGGGAGTGCTCACCTACTTTTCATTTGCCTGAAAGATTTTGAGAGGAGGAGGGGGAAAGTAGAATCAGTTTTTATGTTGGCCCAATGTTAAAATGTGGAAATTTTAATGAAGAACTTGCCTCATCTTATTTAATACAAATTGTAAAGAGAATAGGTAATGATGGAGGAATTAAATTAATTTTTTATAGCATGGAAACTCAGTAAGGGAGTCTAAGCATTTCTATTATTTTTATTTTACTGTTTCATATTTGTGTAGGTCAAGAAAGTTGTGAGCAAGAAAAGTGCCCTCAGAAGAAAGAAAACCTTAAAGAAATAAACTAAAGCACTTTAAAATAGTTACTACCCAAAAATAATCCAGTATAAAAATAAATCTACAGTATTGTGTTGGAAAAATAGGGATTGGTTAATCCTGTATGATGCAGCATAACTAGTTTATTAAAAATTGTGAAGAGGTTCTGATCTTGCATCTGAGAGCTGCAAGAAGTAAACTGGAGATTTAGAATTGCTTTAGCGTGATTTCCTTCCTTCTCCAGAAGGAACAGAACTCTGCATCAGCAGGAGGCATAGGCCGAAACTTTAATGCAAAACGTTTTGTAATTTGGCATCTCTCTGGGATGGGGGATCCCACTTCCTGAGCAAGTCTATTAACCATGATGAGATTGACTACTGTGAAACACCTTCTTAGAGGTAAGGATGAACTTGCCCTCTCTACCCACAATGACATTGCTGGTGCCCAGCTTCAGGAGAAGCTACGTTACCCTGTAGATCCCAGCTCCTCAGGATGTCTAAATTCAGCCCTCAGTGACACTGATACAGAAACCATCGAATTATAGATGTACTTTGTCCTTCTATTTTCCTTAAAAACTTTCTTAGATATCATTCAGTAAAGTCCTGGGTGAATTTCTCATCATCATTGCTGAAAACCTGTCCTCAGTACGTCTGAAATACTGGCCTCAAAATTCTGACTTTGATTTCTGGGTTGGATATTCACCCAATGTCTGTGTTCTGCTAAGCATCAGAGTGTGTAAATGTCACAATCTGGAAAACTGCAGTTATGATAGGGCACATAATTTCCAAAATTAGTTTTGATATGGAATTTCTAGGACACTGAAGCAGTGTCTTCCAGAATTCAGGCAAAACTCCCAGTTGTCTCTGCAAGCACTGCTGCCCTGTATCTTACTGAGAGGTCTCCCCTTCCTGCTCTCTCCAGCTTCAAAAACCAGAGAAGTCACACAACATTAAATTCTTGTATAAAATTC
>JAWWMU010000054.1:20621268-20670772 GCA_035048155.1 Cinnycerthia olivascens
AGAGGTCTCCCCTTCCTGCTCTCTCCAGCTTCAAAAACCAGAGAAGTCACACAACATTAAATTCTTGTATAAAATTCCCACTCTGAAATACGCAAAGAAAAATTCTTTTTCTGCCATTGAATAATATGTCCCTTGCAGGTGTAGAAGAAAGGATTGCAGGGAACCTCACCCTTGATAAGTCACAGTTGTACTAATTACCAAAGAAGCGGAACAGCCTTGTCCTTAATGGGTCACAGGTGTGACTAATAAAGATAAATGTGATAAAAGGGGTTAGCTGGTAAGAGGTGGACCCTGAGGAAAAGGACCTGAAGGAAGAAGCCTTGAGGAGGTGGAGGAGCAGTGAGGGAGAATGAACAAGGAATAATCTAGAGAGACACAAAGAAGGAAGAGAGTTGCTGCTGTGGAAGACCAGCTAGGAAGTCAGTCTGCGTCTGACGGAGTTGGAGCCTGCAACTAGGTTGAGCTAGGTAAAAGCCTCTGGTCAGAGTTTGCAAACTAATATTTGCAGTCATAGTGAAATAGGAAATAACCAGCAGAGTCTGCAGCTGGACCCTACAGTGGGAACTTGCTGTAGTCAGAGTCAGTATGGCTAAGCCATAAGGAAGAATAACCAGGGGCCCTTTTCATGTTGTTAATGTTTGTGTCTTGGCTCATTTCTGTCCCTAATGAGAGGTCTGCTGCAACAGTGTCTGACCTGAACCAATGCAATTTAGCACTACTCAGCCTAAGCTAACCTAACCTTCTTGTTTTTTTTGTGGCCTGAGGTTTGGACTTAAATAAAAAGCCTTTTGGAGGTTTCAATGATGCTGTGATGAAGATGTTTCTGATAAAGCTAAAAGCTGAAGACAGAGTGTATGCTAAATTCTGCTTGTAGTGCTGTGGCTGAGGGACAAAACCAGTCTAAATGGCTGAAACTTGTGTGACTTGAACTCCTTTGTCATCACTACTCGAGAAACATTTAAGATTTATTGACAGTTTGCCTAAAAGTTTCCTGGAGGGCCGAAACTTGTCATGGAAGACAGGATTGAAATTCAGACTGTGGGCAGATGTGATATTCTGGAGGATGGTTCTTCAAGTATTACTCCCTTCACTGCAAGATAGTTGAAAAATAAACCTCAGAGCCCATAATAGTCTATAAACAATTAATAAAGTCCAAACCACAAACAAACTCCAGAATGCAAAATAAAGGATTATGGATAATTTGGAAAGTTGAGAAAATATTTAGAGGGAAAGAACAAATGCATTTGCTGGTTAGATTTCAAAGTAGCTCTATGATGAATAAAAGACTATGTTTAAGTAATATCCTTAATATTATTTAAATCAATAAAGACTAGGACATTTTAATTGGTTTCATAATGAAAAAGCTAATGACCCTTTAACTTCAGTCAGATCTTACCAAGATTAAATATTTAAGTACAAACATAAGATTCCTTGCTATGCCTAGTGAGTAAGTGGAACAACTAGAAATTTTCAATCCCATTCAGGAACCACTAACATTACTGCTAGCTATTAGGAGGAAAAGAGCATTAGCTCTTTTCCCTAAATTTCTGTTAAGCTGGCAGAAATTGTAAAGCTATCAGAGAGGTTTCTTTATTTCTAAAGCATACTAGCAATATTTTCAGAGAGTTTTGTAATGATTGGAGAGTTCTATCTAAAATGTAGCTGTGCAGAATTCAAACATTAGTCTGACATCTACCTGGGAGAATTTAAAAGGAAGTCATATAAGGGCAATCACAAGGACAAGCTTAAAATGACTTGCATCAGCTACAAGCAGGCAGAGGTCTGTAAGCATATGTGTGCACAAGTTCTCAGTGAAAAATTATCATATTATTTCTGTAAAAAGGTAAGTTAAAAAAAGAAATAATGCTCTTTTTAAAGTGATTTTTTGCCATTTTTAAAAAATGAAATGGTCATGTTTTCCTTAATTATATGTTCTGCTCCTAGATGACAGTCTTAATTGTATCTAGATAGTCTTATAAACAAATAATTCTACATCAGCCAGAACAAAGCAGGACTTGAAAATGATCTGAAATTTCTGCTTGTAGACTTATTTTCAGTAGCAGGTAAGACTCTTTTTACACTATTTGAAATATTATTGTTTCTAATTTGTTTTCTTATCTCAACTTTGCATAAATTTAGATTTACAACGTTTTTGTTTTATGCGAAGTATTAATTACTTCTTTCTGCCATCATCTATTATTCTTTATATCTTTTCCATTTTGTTTTCACTTCCATATAGCTTTACTCTATTTTGCCCAGAAAAGTAATGGAAACCTCTCTTTGAAGTAATAACTTCAAAGTACGTCACCAGATATGACCCAAAGGAACCTGTTCTGATTATGTTCTTGGATTTAATTTTGAAATTGTCCTGTGATGATCAGGGGATTGGACTAAGTGGCCTCCAGGCTTTCTCTGCTGAAGGTTTCCTCAGGTTTGTGATGGTCAGGATTGAAGAGGCATCAGGAATGACAGCTCCTCTCCAGAGGGTTTGTTGGTGTGGTCCCTTGGCTGAAATAGAGGACACCAATCATTAGACACAGCCATGACACAATGGCCACATTTGGACTGGTAATTTATATCAAAATTAATTCACGTTTATGGGCACATTTATATTCCTGTAATATTGCTGGCTGTTTACAAACACTTTTTATTGGAAAGTAAGAGAGATTTTTTTTTTTAGTATAGTATGTTATGTTGGTGTTCTTTTTGTAGCTTAGAAAAGTTGGCAATGTAACACTGTTTACAGGATGCATTTAAAACTACATAAACTGAGTTTCATTTTATGATGTAGCATGAATATGAGTTATGCAACTGGTGGCTCTTCTTAAAAATTCTAATTTAGCATTAGGAAGTTAGCTGTAAATTCTAATTTCCCATCTGCTTACCATGTACCTACCACTTCTGGGGAAGATAAATGGAGTTATTTGCCTTACCTAATGCAGAAATAAACTATCATTCAAAGACTCAGTTAGACTTATTAGGGAAGATTTGCTAACTCCTTAGAAAAGACTCATAAGTAACTTTTAAGTATCAGTACAATGTATACAGAAACATATTAAAAACTGTTCTGACACTTTAACTTATGATATGAAACGAAATATCTTGTTTCCATAGCAAAACCCAAACAACTTACAAATGTTGAGCTTTAATTCTAGTTAGTGAAGGGATGAAAATAAAAAAATTGAGACATTAGAACAAGAAAAAAGCATGAGTTTCACTGGAAAAACACTAGTAATTCAGAAGAAAGTATCTATATTGAGTAATAAACACGACTAAATCAGAAGAAAGAATCAAGATTAAGTAACAAACTACTATTTTTACAAAATTATTTGTCTTAGACAACAAAATATATAGGAAGGGGCTAAAAAGGTTTTAACTCACGATGTCCCTAGTTTATAGCATAATAGAGAGGTACAGAGAGCTCCTCATGCAAATTCTTTAAAATAACAGCACAAACTTTGGCAAAAGCCAGCCAGTCACAATGCTCTGCCTGGTAAATCTCAGGGGCCTCCACTCCTGTACACTTTACTGACAGGTGACTAGATGCAAACGAGAAATTTGCCTAGGAAGGCAGTAGAGCAGAGTATCATATGAATGAAATTGGAAGTCTGCAGCTTCCACTGAGCTGCTACAACCTCTTGCAGATTCTTCCCACTTAATTTTGATGTTCCACAAGCCTCCATGAGGGCTTTAAAGCCTTAAGGTGAGGCTCTCATCAGCTCTCCATAGCACTTACCCTCAGAAATGCACACAGAATTTGGTTTAACATGATAGGTATATCTTTCTTCGGGAAAACCCATAATACACACTACAGTGCACACAATATGCAAAGGGCATTCTCTCTGACCAATTCAACCTATCCCATCTGCCTTTGGAAGAATTGCATGACCAGTGTGAAACAAACAAAGAAAATAGCTTTTTTTTTTTTTTTTTCCTAGAGGCCCTGATTTCCCTAGAACACAATATGATATCATAAAGCTCTCTGCATGATTATTTAAGAAAAATCTAGGTCTGAGAAGTCAGGACAATTCCAGCCTTACCCTAGGCAATGTAAAACATAGTCTTGAACTTGGAGTTCTGTGCCTGATTTCACTGCAAAGACTGAGCCTTTCAGTCTTTGCCATCAAATGCTGATGGGACTGAGGAAAATGGCCTTGTCTATCTAACTCTTATGGGTTACACCTACAGGATTGGAAGCTGCTGGTAATGCCAGTTTTTTATATCCTAGCATCTTGTCTTGTGTACTCATTCAACATGTAGAAGAGCTGAACGAATCTTTCCTCATGGAAACTTCAACATGACACTTAATACTTTCTGGGAAAAGGTTTTAATTTTTTGCTTTATGGTTAATGGCTGAAGAAGTTCATCTCTATGTGGTTGAAGAAAACATGGTGCATAGTTTTGATATTTATTTTGTTTTTTGGACATGTTCCTGGTTTGTTACAGTATTAATTGCCTCCTGGCCTTTTCCTATTCCATAATGATGCAAACATTGGGAAGCCCAAGGAGGGTTGTGAGGATTGCTGCCTCCTTTTCTCTCCCATGTTCAAAGCAAAATAACATACAGTTCTAGCTTCAAGCAAATATCAATACAAGGTAGCTAGGTAGAAAACAAGAACCTGCAAAACGGGGTGGAAGGAAGTGATACATTATGCACTGTGAAATTTAGAAATATTGCCAGTCCCATGACTTCTTAGAGTTTCTAATTTCTTTTTTCTCTTTCAAAAGAATTTATTTTGAGAAAATATTACTTAGACTGAGATGGCAGAGAAAGAGGAAGAAGGGGAACAAGCTTAATAACAGAAGAAGGAGAGAACATGTCCCAAATGAAAGGCCCTTATGAAAGCCTGTCAGACCTAAGCAATTTCAACACTAGAACTGTCAAGGATTTTCCAAGCAAAAATCAATTTTATAAGAAAATGTCAATTTATTGGACAAGGAATTTTCTCCATGTATGGTTTTTTTTCTTTTATAGTAGTTCAATGGACCCTAATTTGAACAATCTAGTAGGGTCCTTGGCAACCTAAGGGCATTTGGCTCCAGAGCAGGGACTAGCAGCTGGTCCTGCCTTTGAGAAGCCAGTTTGTCAGGGCAGTCTTTTTGTTGAGACATCCTGGGTGAGCAACAATGCTTGAAAGTCTTGGCAGAGCTTATTTGATTGTTCTCAGCTTTTCTGCTTCACATCACTGAAAGATGGTAGGAAGATTTGGAATACTATTAAGCTTTTTCCAGTTCTGTATATTGGTGTGTACAGATGAAAGCCACCAGGGTCTCTCTTGTGAGGGCAGTTTCTGGGGACTCCTCCCGAGTGTTACCACTCAGGTTTGCATGTCACGACACACATCAGTGAGGCTTGTGCACGTACAATTTCTGGTCCTTTGCCAAATGAAACAAAAACGCTGACATGCATCATCCTGTATCAAATTGAGTAAAGTCTAATGTTTTCCTTCCATCTCCCTTCATCATTTTGCAGACTGTTTTTTGCCTGCAAATTCAGTGCATCTTCTATATACATACTTGTACACGTTTGTGTGCATACATATATATATTCCTGATCATCATAAAAATAGCTTTTCTGTTTGAAGGCTAAACTAGGTCAAATTAAGTTTCTGTGCCAGTTGAATAATCTATTTGCTATTAAAGCTAAATTCAACGTCTTAAGAGAACCAGCACGTTTGAATCCAGCGAGATTTCAGCACAATCCATATTTACTGGGGAGTGTATTGTTCTCTGTAGATCCACACACTGAATGTTTCAGCGCAGGAATCAACCTTCGTTTTATATGGGATAAAATATTTCTTTGACCACTAGGGGACAATGTTGCTCTTCACGTAATTCGTTCTGGTGACAGTGGTAAAGCATTTTACACTATTTTTAGCAAACTTGAGTGTTAAAACTGGTTTCTTTAATACAAAAGAACACTTTGTCTCGGCATCTACAGTACTTCCACAATGCATGCTCTCATTTGAAACAATCAAAATATTTCTATTTTAAAGACGAATCAAAACCAGTCTTATTACTGTGAAGCTCACTTTATTAGGGTAGTGTTATATGTGAAATTATAATGAGTAGCCGATTGTATTTTAGCACAAGAAAACTAGTTTTCTTTATTTCTCTGTTCTGTTACTTTTGTGGTTTTGGGGAATTGTTTGTGGTTTTTTTCTTTTCCTTTGGGATAGAAAGGTATTTGGTTGAAGAGCTCATCAGTAAAGAAGAATTAGGATCAGTTAATAAGGCAGTCATATGTGCACATGCACTACATGACCATCCTCTCTGTGCCCTGCTCTGAGGCTCTAATTTGTTATTGAAATGCATAGTTTCTAGTATGTGAGAAGAACGAGAATTTGAAAAGAATATGCAATGATTCTAAGAAAAAAAATCTGAGGACCGTAGTAGAAATTTGGAAGGATTTTGCTATAATAAGTAAATTATTAGTAATTTTCCAAATATGTGTAATTATCAAGGAAAGCAGCTTTGTTATAATGGAGAAAAACATGAAATCTCAGCAATGTACATCTCCCCATGCATGAATTAAAAAGAAAATAAAAAAACTGAAATGGAAATTAGTTCCAAGTATTAACCCTCTTTTTTATTCTGCTACCTTGAATTATGAATTCTCACCTTTTTGCTATTATGTTTAACATGAAGCACATCCTCAGTTTTCTGCTAGCTCAACTGCGCAGAAAGAGACTATTGAGCATAACTGAGGCACATAGTAACAATTTCAATCAATGCAAATGTTTTATGTGTCATAATTACTGGCTGTTTTATTATTCCTTATGTCAATAACATATTTTGAGTATTTTTTTCACCATCACTTTAAAAAAGTTTAGTTGTCAAATATTTACCTGTTTTCCCTGATTACATTGATGTGTACACTAATGCAGTTCAGATCTGCAGCAAGTCATTAGGGGTACAGATTCATGCAGTTCATCTTGGAAATGCACCATCAGCAGAATTCTTTGTATTTTCTCTGCATTTTCCCTCAGGATTGCTGAGCCCTTGAGCAGATAATCTCCACTTAACTGCAGTGGAGGGGACTAGCACACGTTTCAGAGGCTGCTCAGATACATAGATGCTCTGAATGCAGATATCCAGTCAGTTAAACAGCCTGGATCCAAAAGGTATCCAGAATCAGTTAAGCTGGCCAAAGTTTTCAAGCAAAAGTCTAATTTGCAGCAAATATTAAGTTAACCAAGTCAAAGGTAACAGAAGGCTCTGTTGGTTTTAGTGATAATTTTTTTCCTAAGATTTGAATAAAAATCAAGTGTTGAAACCCAGTAAAACCCTCAACTCAGTTGCTGTGTAGGGACACACGAAACAGAAGTAAAAGGCCTTGAAATAAAACAGACACCACAGTGATTAAAGCCAGGCTATTACATAATGTTTGTTAGTGCCTTATCTGTGTGTGCTTATGATTTCTCATCACAGTCTTTGAGAGCACTTGCTTCTAGTTGCACTTAGCTATTTTACTGCATGGAGGAAAACCCCACATTGTCTTAGCTTTAAACAAGGACTATAGAGGCAAGATGAAATAGTTTCTGAAACATATGCAGAAATCGCATGAATGAGCTTGAAAATAATGCAAAACACTGAAATAAACAACCTGCTCCCACATCCACTAACCCAAGAAATCCCCAGCATTTTGAAAAAGCTGCCTGATGTATTTCAGACGTTGGCAACCTATACTCGCACATAGAGCCCAGTCCCCTGTGCGAGTGGATCTGGGTGATGCCATCACCAGTTGAATCCTAGTGCTTTGCACTATCTTTCCACAGCACTTTCTGAATTTGAATATAGGGTTATTAACATAATAACAGTGTGGTATACCTACATAGTAATTCAGAATCGCTTGCATGCTGTGAAGCTGGTGACAATGTAATTGAGGCAGTTCCTTCAAAAACATTACAACTTCCCAGTAGTTGATTTTGCTTTCTATTTATAAAATGTTGCTTCCAGGGTCACCAGCACAAGGAGCTGATCTTTACTTAAGTTAATGACTAAACTATTTAGTTATAGAAAATATTTTTTTACTCTTGATTAATAAGACACCAATGGTTTAACGAACAAATAAACCAGAGGGATTTAGCTAAGTGTCATTAGGTAATGCTAATTCTAAGCTTTTAATTTTCCCATTTTAATTATCCTCTCTTTGAAATAAAATGATCCTTGATGATAGAAAGTTTAAGTTGGAAGGAGGAAAGGGTCTTCTACTTAAAGAAAAATACAAGTGCAGTTGTAAGACAGCATATTGATCAAATAACTTGTGAAGGAATAATTTCAGAAGCTGATCAACACAAGGCATTTTAGAAGAAGGAGCAGACAGCAGTCTTGCCATCTGTAGCCTATGGGGAAGCAGCTGGTGTTTTGGGGCTCAGTCATGGAAGATGTTTAGCATTGGAATTTCAATTATACTACCTGGAAGGCTGTCATAGAATGAGGATATCAAATGTGGGCAGAAGTCCTGGGAGGTGGAATTCATGGTGCTACAAACGCAGTGAGAATCTAAGCAATGTTTTGTGTATCTTTCAGAACAGAAATAATCTAATACAACCTTGTGGCTGGCAATGAGAAAGAATGTCATTGTGTAGGGCACAGCTCAGTATCATCTATTCAAGTCTCATGAGATGCATTTAGAACAGCCTGAAATGCAAGACAATGAAAATTAGTAAGAAACAAGATACAAAAGCACAGTCAATTATATACAGGATATTAGAGTATGAATGATTTGGCCTTATTTGTGTTATCTGCATATAAAAGTAAAATTGCAATGTGCCTGTTTAGAATCTAATATCAGTTGGAGTTACATCTACTCCTGTCTTTTGATCTTTTCATATCTGTTTTGCCAGCTATGAAATTAACAGAGAATGTAGTTGTCATTTCCAAATTAAATCATAATTGACCTCTAGCAAGTTCTGCCTATGAGGTATAGATGACAGCACCAGTTCATTCTTGCTCTTGTAAAAGGGATATGGTAAAAAAATCACTAGTTGGCCTATTGCAATTCAAAAATAATCTTCTTAGACAAGATTCTTTTTAGGTCTTTTCTTGAAAAAGGGATGCATGTGTTGGCCTACTGTTAATAGAAGTACATTCAGAGGCAAGTAAACTTGCCTCTGCTAAATATATTACTCAAATGCAGACAAATCTGCCAGAGTAGAGAGTTTAGAACTGAATTTTAGAAACAGCTTCTAAACAAAAAAAACCTAATTTACACAAAAAAGATTAATCTCATAAAGGTTTGCATTCTGAAAGCAGAAAGTTTCATTTTGCACAAGGCCTGAATGATGATCTAAAAACCATACTTGCTGTTGCCTAATCCTAGAGGTGCTTAAATTTACTGGCTGAATACTTCATCTGTTTTAAAAAGCAAAAGGCCTTTCAAACTGCTTATCAAAGTGTCTGAAACCAGGTGCTCCAATTCTGAGCAACTCAGGACTTGACTCGTCTGATCACAGTCAAAGTAAGGATAAAATTCATGTCCTCTAAGTTTAGATGTCTTTAATATTCAGACATCTATGTCTGTGCAAACCAGTGGAAAGAATGTTTTATAAAGAGACAGGTTTTATAATCTCTTCAGAATCAATGGAAAGAAATAGGTATTTCTGCAGCAGCATTCAACTGGTCTGTTTCCAATGTCTATATCAGAAGATGAATCACAGCCTTGGTGTGCCCAAGTAGCTCTCTGCACTGTAGACATATAAAATAGATTAGATTAATCTTTCCAAAGTAGGTTTTTTTGTTAAAGTCCCCTAAGGATTTTGATCTGATAAATGACCTCTCAGTGTGTCTTATGCACATCTAAAGAATCAAGGCTACTCAAACCATTTTCAGGTGTCTGCTTTTTATGTAATAGCCTAATTGGTTATTTATTTATTCAGGAAGCAGGAGACCAAAATTGCCCAAACCTCAGCTCTGTGTGGTTTTAGTCACCTGTGGGTTCTTACAGGAAAGTGTACATCTTCATGGTATAAGTAGTGCTGACTGATGGAAATACTCTCAATTCCCATTTTCAAGGAAAGTCTCAATGCAAACAAGAATTTTAACTTCATAGACAAAATCAGCAGAAATCTGTAACCTGTGGTTGGTGTAATTTTTGTGTTGTGGTACTTTTCATGTTTTCTATACTATGTGGCCAGGCCACTTCACATTTATTCTGCTTTTTGCTGCCAAGAATGCTTCTGTATTTCATACTAAAAGAATCGTAGCATGAAAGGCAGTCTGCCTGTCCCATGTCCCACCTTGTTCTTGTGCTCTCATGGCAAGGTGGCCATCTGTCAGAGGTAGGATCCATCCCACAAGCTTCCAAAAGCTACATGTTGTAAGAAAAGTCGGAGCTTTTCAAAAGTCCATCTCAAGCTATTAGTGTAATTCCACTGTATTCCCAGTGACCAGGAAGCACCTTGGTTTCAGTCTACTTCCCTGCTTGGCCATGGGAAAAGCAGCCCTTAACAGTAAAAAGGAAACACATGTGGCTTTTTCCTCTCCAGAAATGGACACATTAGTTACAGCTGGTCCTGACTCTGCCCCAGCATGGAACCATTTGTCAGCCTTTTACATATAGGCAAAAGGAAAACTAAGAAATTATTTCTTGCCTGTCCTTGCCCTCTTGTCACCATCTAAAATTCTATTTTTCCTCTGTCACAAGAAAGTGTGTACTGCTGAAATATTAAAATAAAATCAGTCATTAGTGTGAATAATTGTGAAGGTTGTAGTCTTCAATTATTCAGAGTTATTCATTCAATTTGATCTTTAAATCCACACTGTTTGGACAAGAAGGATAGCATAGGCACAGTATTTTTCATTTTGTTATTTCTCTTTCACTTCCTAAAGCAATTAAATATACACACACATTAGAATAGCAGGGAAAGTGATAATATGATTAAAAATGTAAAGGTCATCTGTTTAAGGCTGAGACTTTTGCCAGAAAGAAGAGGTTTTCATGAATATTAAAGTATACACTAGTTAGAATAACAATAGTAGCAACAGAACTATCACTAATAATGGCAATCAATAACTATTTCTGTGCCAGAAAAAAAGGCTTTTTGAAATTACCAATTTTTTTAAAAAAATTCATCCGAAAATGCTGTTCTTTAGGAAATATTTAACCGTGAAATTCTAGAGAAAATCTGAGTTTGGGAGTGCAGATGCATTTTATATGGGAAAGGAGAACTAAAATTCATGCATTAATGGTATTTGGAGCTTTCATTTTGCTTCTTAATATGCAAAAATATTTGAGGTTGCAAAGTGGAGCTTTGTCCTTTTTTCTCCTTCCTTCCTTCCTTTCTTCCTTCCTTTCTTCCTTCCTTCCTTCTTCTCCACTATGCCATCTTTATTCAATTTTCACCTTATAAAAAGGTGAAACTTTAAAAAAAAAACCAAAATATTTTTGCTAGAAAATAAATTATCATTTTGTGTAAAAATTTTCTAAATTCCAAAATATTTAAGATAATGTGACCAATGTCAGTGAGTTCATGTTGTAACTTTCCTAATATAGTGACATAGACATGACTGTCCTGTCCTGTTGTATAGTAAGTCCTAATTCAATTCAATGACAGTTGCTTTCCACTGCTACTGCACAACTTTTAGCTAAGTTTCAAATCCTCAGAAAACATGCATTATTTAGATGTATAATATATTTGCCCTCTACACTGCAGTGTAAAGCTCATATGACTTATTGCTGAGTGTGTTTCTTTAAGGATATGTTTGGTATTCTTACAGTAACCTCATTTTTTATTGAACACCGGAGTGAATAACTATATTAAACCTGCATGATTTGTTGGCATTAAAGCTAAGGCTGCCTCCAGGCACTGTTAACTTATGCATCATCCTTTACTTAATTTCTCTGTTTTGTTTTAATTTGTAAACTGTCTCTGATCTGGAATGTACATTTTTCAAGTAGGTTTTCTCCACTGGTGTTTTCTTACTCTCCTGAGTATATGGCTTACTTTATAATAGGTACAGAGGAACAGAGTTTATTAAATTCTAGTAATACTCTTTGCATGTTTCATAAGTGTGCATTAAATTCCATTTAAATGAGGGGTTTAATTTTGTGTCTCTCATGCCTAAAATTACATTCCTGCTAACTTACAAAATACAAAATGATCAGTCTGCTGGTCAAATTTGTTAATTGCATCTTTTTTTATTTTAATAGTCTTGTACAGAATCAGCTCATAATTTAAGTCCATGAACTCTCTTTAAAATACCTGATCTCATTGGCATTTTTTAACTCAACCAATCTGTCAGATGTCTTCTCTTGCATTCAGATTATAGGTGTTGCTGAGGATTTTTCTTTTGCCTGCCAGGTCTAGCTCCAGTTCTAATTTGCAAATGAGAAGACCTAGACAGAGGCTATCAGAGCATGGGGATGCTGAAAGTCAGTCTGGATTTGTCCACAAGAAAATTAAAACTACATTGGGAGATAGCTGTATCTACTTTCTTGACAAGGACAGAAAGGTTCTTGCTGAGGGAGGCAGTAGACTTGAATCACATCTGAGCACAGCCAGTCCACAGAAACAATGTGGTACACTGGGAGGCCTGGGCATCATGGAAATTTCACACTGAGCTCAAATAGTCATTATAAGACACTTAAATGAGGTCTACAACTGTTAGAATCTGCACCATTGGCAGAAGTTCATTACAGCAAGCATAATTTTAGCAAGCTGAGCTACCTTTCCCTATCTTTTATGCCCACAAAACGGTGACTGTTGGCAACAGAACGTCAGCCTGTCCAATCAGTTTCTCACTAGGAGTAAATCCTTATAAATAGTCTTGTCTCCACAAAACAATGGGTTTCTCTTGAAGACAATGAAAGAGACAACAAAACAGCATCTGAGTCAGTTGTTAATTTGGGTTTGATTTGTGTTCAGAGATCAACTACATTTGGTACTTGATATGAGAGGTAACTTCTCTAATAAGAGTGACACCTACCTTTCTGGGAGAAGTAAGTGATGTCTTCTCTGGTGTCTGTGTTACAGACTGAGCAGCTGAATGGCAGAGTTACAAAATATCTCCTGTCACAAATTTTCTGAAACATTTGAAAATATCTGACCATATTTGTTTATAACTAGAGACAGAAGGATGGTGAGATGCGAGTGAAAGATGCAGGTTTACATTATTAGAAGTCTAGTAATATTTCATTAGAAATAAGAAGGGTATTGATGTCTTTTCCTATAGTGATTTCCTTCTAATTTACAGACATAAAGTGATCAGTTTTCTGGTTACTGTTCTTTAATCCTGAGATTTTACTTCCTTTTAAGATTTTATTGTATGTTCTTGTTAAGAACTACTGAAATTCATGAACATCACTGAAAACTAAGCTGGCTGTCTGGTGTTTTGAGTTGTTTTTTTCAAAACTGTTGCATTTTAGCAAAAATAATTTACTCAGTGAGTCTATAACTTTGAATGGCAGATCAGAGCATTACATTTAGCCCAGCACAAACACATCTATTAAGCAACTTTTATTCTTCATTGATTATTTGGTAGGCTGTCCAGTTAGTTTAAGGAAAATTTCAAAACTGAGGGAAATTATAAGTGAAGTTGACCCAGACAGATTAAAAAAAAAAAGCAGGAGTAAGAACTAGAAATTTTTATTAAAGTGAATAAAGACACTTAAGACTTTATGGTTAAAAAGGGGACAATTTCCCCACATCTAACCAAATAAAGAAACAACTAGAAAAAAATTATATTTTAGAAGGAGTAAAGAGTAATCAATACAAACTAGTCTGTCTGAAGAATAAATTTTGATAGAAGTTGAAATAATAGGGAAAAGTTTGTTTGGGATGAGGAAAATTAAAAGAGATATCTTTGTACAAAACTCAGTGCTATGTGCCAGCTACTACATGAAGATAATAAAAATATTAATGATGGTTTTGTGTTCAGAAAATAAAGAAAAAAATATTCATATCCTAATCATAAGGATTTTTCTCTCCAGTGATAACCTCAGATTAACAACACCTTCTGGAATCATTTTTTTTAACATTAGTAGAGCTGTCTTGTACCCTGGAGTCAGAAGAGACAACTGACACCTCTGGCTTCATAATAAAAAGATTTTTGGGATAATATTTTGCTAATATTCATGAGGTAAGTGTAATGATTCATGTAACTGTAGAGTACTTAATAATTAAAACTAAGATGCAATAATGTTTCAGATAACAGTTTGAGTTAGTAAGAACTGCTGCCAACAGTGTGGTAGTTCTCTTAAGAAACTTAGCAAATATTTCATTTTCTGATAAGGATACAAGTTTGATTACTAAATGTAACTCCATAATCATAACAGATTTTGTATGTAGTGGCTATATTCTGATTAATTAATGCTATAGAGCATCAATAAAACATGTTAAGATTGATTTAAACATGGATGGCTGACATATCTCTGGAAATTGTTCTTAATGGGGAATTGTTGTTGGAAATAGAATTTCCAGTGAGATTGATGTGTCTGTATTTTCATAATTTTTCTTCACGTGGAAGTAAACATATAAAAAAGTGCTGATGGAATTGTGAGATCCTTGAATGGATCTCCTAGGCTTTAAATCAGCTCTCCATACTCCCAGCTTCAAACAATTTCTATTTCCAATGTCTATTTCTTGTGTAGCACTTCTTGTCTGCTATTTTCATCACTATTAAAGGTTTGGGGTTTTTGTCAAACATCTTTACTGTTTGAAAACCCAATCATTATTTGTTCCATGTGTTAATTGAATCCAAGGCTTTAAATCTTCTTAAATTTTATTATGATCACAGAGTTGTACACCAGTGTTACACAATGTGCTTCATAAACATGTATATCAATTTCTTATCTTTAATTACCTTTATCAAAGCTCAAAAAATATTGTCTATACAACCTTATATTTAATGAAAAATCTGTACCTAGATGCATTGATTTGAGATCTTGATAACCTGTAAATAATATGCTCTCCGTTTTTGACACAGTACAATTTATATCTAAATTTAGTATCATTTAGTTTGATGTCACTGCTTTTTTATCTTCGGTTCAATCCCTAAATACATGTTATCATGCCTTTTCCTCCTCAATAGTTAAGCCTATATTTTTCATAATAGTTTTTAACAAAAGATAATTAATTGCTTATTTCATCAGGTGCTTCTTACTTCCAAATCCACATTCCACTTCTTGAACTGCAAGTAAATATCAGTGCCTAAAAATGCAGTATTAGAGTCTTTAAATAATGATTATCTTATCACTGGAAAATATGAACTTCAGATTGTGTTTCTTTTTGATGTATTGTGTATGTAATATTCTTTGTTTTGCGATCATATCCACAGGAGAATGGTTTTTATTATTTGAGTACATCTCAAAACATTCTCCAGTGTTTACTGGTGTCTCCCATTTTGTCTTCTACAAATTAACTCTTTCCAATTGTAGCTCAGATAAATCATTCCTGCTGCAGCAGGCACACATAACAGTTAATTGGCTGCTACTTTGTTTGGGATCTCAGGAGTGAATTAATTATGCACTCCTTAAAGCATCAAGGGAATGGCTGGTCTGTTTCCATCATTTGGATGGTTAACACAAAGGAGTGTCTCTACTGCTCTACAGTAACTTCTGGAAATTTCCCCTTTGCCTTTAGATGCTACTCATCTCCATGCTGTTGATGGGTTTGTGAGAACAGTCTAAGCATGATCCTAAGTTCTCCGCAACTTGCTAGGTTTTGCCTCATGCAAGACTTTTGCAATCTTCAATACGATGAGGACAACATTTTTCTTTTCAGAGCAGAGATGAGAGAAGCTGAACTCCTCGTCATTCATGTGAGGATCTGAACAGCACCAGTTAAAATTCCAAATTTAAACTCTTTTCTAATACATCCATACAGTGTAAGATAAAATAACCTTCAATCAGGGATGGATTCATGAGGAAGAAAGCAGGGAACCTTCCTTTCATCACTTCCACTGTTTAGTGTGAAAATGTTCGCAGGAGGGGGAAACATGACTCAGTCATCCCCACCCCTGCCTTGCTCAGCACTTCAGGGTGTCAATATGGATGCAAAAATAATCTTTATTTAAGTACAGTAAAAATTCTGAGATATTTGCTTAATATCTGAAAAGGCCCAATTGGTTCTGAATTTCTGATTTACTAAAATATTAAACCTTCTGAAAGGATAGTATGCAAGGTATATTGTCAATAGTTATGCATCCAGCTAACAGGCAGCAGGCAAGATGTGTACTCCTTGCATTGCTCGTGTTATCCTCTATGTATTCTTATTTCAACTTCAAATTTCAAATTTAAAACTTGCAGATATAATCTTTAGGGAAATTTGTGGCAACATAATCAATGTTATAATTAATAGAAGAAGATTTTGCAAAGAAGAAAGAAATTCTAACTGAAGATAAGTGCTGATTTTGTTATAATTTTGGAACAACAAATGACTTGACAGTATGTCCATGCAGTTAACCATTAATTATAGTTTCCAAGTGGGGGGATGTTCCTACTCCTAGACAGGCTTGGGAAACAAGGAATGTGTTGCTTGGTCTATAAGGATGGTCTGATCTCCATGCCTAAAAAGGCTTTGTTAAACTAATTTCAAGACAAGACCATAAAACCTGGATCATTAGGTAAAAAGAATGCTTTGCAAAAAACTGCTGTAAAAGCATGAAACTTATATGTATTTATTCAATCAGAAAAGGCATATTAAAACTTAAGAAGACTAATACTCAGTTTCTCCAGTCAAGTACATTACTTCCCATTACAGCTTCTCTCAGTAACTAGTTGGGACTTCACACTCTTTCTGTGAAGTTAATAAATACATTTCTGTCCTAAGAACAGTATTGGTTCACAAGGAATTGCAGATTGTGTCTTCAATATATTTTGGGGATAGAGGAAATAACAAACCTTGGTGCTCCAGCTGAAGAAGGTAGCTAGTTTGACAGCTACACAGCCATCTTACCTGCAGGGCAAATTTTAGACTTCTTCTAAAACTGCAAAAAAGTTTGAAAAAGACGGTTTTACATATAATCTTCTGGTAAATGATTGCTAATTTTTTTTTCCTTTTAGATTACTCAAATCAATTCCAATAAAATGTACACAAAAATTGTATGTATATACACAAACACAGATTGAACCTGAATCTGCCACATGGATAGAAGATGAATAGTCTATTTCTGAATTGAGTTTTTATGTTTCTTTTATTAAAGAGAAGCCCAGTAACATTTTATTTTCATCTGGGTATGGAACAGGAAACACTGAAACTAGAAAAGCTTTGTGATAAAGGTAAGCATTTCTCGATGAGTTCTCCATATGCCACTTTCATCTCTCCAGATGCCTTTCTCTGTTTGTACTGTGCTCTTTACAAGGATACCTAGCTGAATTTTAATGGCCCTTAAATCAGCTTTGTCTTCAAGGGCAGACTAAATGAATGAATAGTCTTTTTTGACACAAATTGAAGAAAAATATTCTAAATTTCATCTTTTTCTGCTGTGTTAAACTCTGTCACATCTTAGAATAGCAAAACAAGCATGAAGGATTATACTTTGACCAGATATCATTCAGCCTCTGTTGAGCAGGTATACTATCTCACTCCTTTTCAGCTCCAGTCTCCCTGCCTACACACATATCATATTTTGTCTGTCCTCTGCCAGCAACCCTGGCATGGGAATCTTTTTCATCTGTTACTCTTCTCCCAATTACTTCCACCTTTCCAGTTTCTCTAGTTACAGTCACCCATAAGTTTTAATTCGGGCTAGTCTTTTTTTCCTCTTTTTCTTTTTCTCTTTTTCTTTTTCTCTTTTTTTTCTGTTTTTTTATTTTTTATTTTTTTCTCTTTCTCCTCCTTTGACCGTTATCTTTTAATATATCTTAGTGTGATTTGGTCCCTGATGTGATGTCCCTTGTCTTTCAGCAGCTGCTGCTTTCCCCTGGCTGTCACAGACCCTTCACATGCTACCTGCCTCAGATGCTCTGGTTCTCTCTGTGTTCTGCTGCCCCTCAGATCCTCTTAAGCTGCTCTCTGCTATTTCCACTCCACTGAAACACCCCTTACCAAGGTCAGCTGTGACCTCTTCTCTCTATAGACCTCCTTTCTACTCTCATCCATCTCAGTTTATTGGCTACATTCAGCAAAACCTATCATTTTCTCTGCCTTAATCCTGCATGGCACTTCAGTTTTGTAGCTCCTCTCTAAATGCCCTTCAACTGTACCTTTCATAAAACTGCCTTCTGTTCCCCTCCCTTCCAGTTAACACTGAAGCCTCATGGGGCTCCACTTACATTAATTTTATTTCTCTTTCTCTTCTATATATATTATTCCTGATCCCAGATGATATTGTTCAAAAAAATCAGAATCCCTATCGTCAACTTCATGTACTGGAGTTCATGTCAACATATGCATGCATATACGTGCTTATGTAAGAGCTTTTCCAGTGTTCTAATTCCACATTGAAAAGTAAGATCTTCCCCTCTCTCTGCATTCATTCTTCACTCTTATTTACTTTCCCCATTATCATATGGGGCTTCAAAAATTCAGAATTATTTCTAGCCCTTGTTACACCCCTCTAGGTTTTCTTTCATCTTTTCTTGTGTTCCCTAACAAATCTGTCTGGGTATCTCAGTGTAGTTAATTCCTACTTAAACTGCCACAATGTCTTTTCACCCTGCACCTTCATCTAGGCTGCTGCTGGAACATTTCTGTGCTTGCCAATTTTCATTTTGTCCGTTCCTTCCACTTTCCCCTGCTTTTCATGTCATATTTTCTTTAGACCTGTTGATACTGTACCACTGTTCATACTGATTCTAGGTCAACATCTCATAATCTATGTACAAAGTAACAAAACTGGTCGTATATTTTGTTCCCCATATGTTCTTTTCTTTGTGAAACTTGACCTCTCAAATGGTTAGGATGCCTGCACATCCTTATCCCTGTAATGTGCCTCTGGTATACATCTGTGCTTTCAAGAAAAACACAGGAAGATGTCAGGACAGAACCTTTACTACTTACTTCTCATTGCGAGCAGAGGGCTCTGTAAAATAGCAGCTGAATTAGTACAAACTTAGTATTTATACACATTTGATTTCCCTAGTACAGCAAGATTTTTGTCCTCTGCCTGGTAAAAAGACAAGCCTATTGACAGAACTTGATGAATAAAAATGAGACAATAAAATGCAAAATGGAATACAATCACAATCCCTAGTTTTTCTTAAAGTGTACAGTGATAAAGGAAAGGTCTATTTCAGGGCTTTTTTTCCTGTTCATGAGAATAACAACAGCTTGATTATTTCCTCAAATAACAGGAGCAATGGAAGGATGCATTTCATTTAGCACGGGGTAAAAGGGGAACTGCCAGAATCACTGCTTCTTGGGGGTTCATGTTACAGTGAGCAAATGATGTAGGATTTCAGCTGAACTGGAGAGAACAACAGGGAAAAGAGAACAGGCAAAACCAGTGACAATGAATAAAAGTGAGTATGCAAATCAGTAAAATTCCCTTTCCTAGTTATATGCAGAGGTATGTGACCGTTTCCTATTATTTTTTTTTCAAATTCCTCAGATTTATTAGCAAACACTGCATGATGGTAGCCATGGGAACACTATTAAAGTTGTATCTAGTTTTTCCAGGCAAACTGGACTTTGCAATCCCATAGGATGTTATTTGAAGTATTTTATAGATTTTTTTGTCCGCATTTCAGTGTTACAAACACTGAAATACTACTGTATACTACTGTATACTGTAGCATAATTGGCAGAGGTTATTTTGAGATACCATAAATATTTTCACTAAACCTTTTGCATAATCATATAATATAATTTTTAAAGAAAAGTTGTAATACAAGCAGAATACAGCACACTTTACCAAATTTATTACCCAGATAATTTATTCAATTTAATGTTTTTATTTACATTCCCTTTCCACAAACTCTTAAAAGTGTAAAATGCCTTACAATCATAAAATGCATATAAGACCAAGGGTGAGACCAACACAGACACATTTCTTAGCACAGATCTGCAGGCCAGAGCAAAATATGAATCACTTTTCCCTCTGAGACTGGTATGTGTCATTGCATGAATTGGCAAACTCAACTTGCCCTGGTAATCCCAGCACATTTAGATTACTTCTTGCTAAGGATGCTGAGACAGGAGAAGCTTTGTGGGGAAAGAAGGGAGGGGATGCAGATGTATGCTGATGAACCATGTTCCACCCTCACTCAATCCTAGCTCAGAATGGTTGTGCAGCAGATGTTATCCAAAATGCCAGTGCTGTGGGATGTGAGAAAGCAGAGTGTCCTCTCATCCATTGCATTCTGGTCGCATACATATTGCCTGGAGATATGATTCCCTCCCTAGTTTGGGCTTCAGTGAATGAATGAGATATCTTTCAGGGCAATTTGGTTTCATTTCTTTCATGTTTGTGTTTATGACATGAATTCAGTGAGGACAACAGCTCTTCCTAAAGAAATTAGCAAGTCCATCTTCACTCTTACTATCAACTATTGAAATGAGAACACAAACAAAGCAGTCTCTATCTCATTTTGCAGGCATATTATTGGTGAAAAAACATCATCTCTCAGCATCTGGTTTCATTTCTTATTTCCTGAATCATGAATAATGAATGATTTTCATTTTAACCCATGCTAAACTAGGACACTTTTTCTAGAACACATAATAACAATTAAAAATTGCTTTGTGCTTTGTACTTTGTAGGATTGTTGTCTGACAAAATTACAAAAAATTAGGAATTTAACTGTCAGCATTGCTACCACCTTGGAAATATCTTTTGATGCATTTTCTAGCTTTGAAAGACAAAACTATAAAAACACTGGAAAGAAAATGCCCGTGTGCCAATACTTAGCAGCACCATGAAGAAATGGTAGTACTGAATATGGGAAAACTTTGTGACCAGTCTTCAGACAAGGACTTTTTATTTAAAGTAGCAGAAACCTTTCTGATATTCATTCTGACTCTGTTTTCCTGTGGCTGTCCTGGATCTTAGAAAACACACAGAGTTTTATAGCTCAGGAAAGAATGTGCCAGATCAAGCTTTTATTACTTGGCCTTATAGTTATCCAGTAAAGCACACCAGTCAGAAATTCTGAGACTGGGCTTGGGGATTTTTTAACATTGGGAGGGAACAAAAAAAAATGAGAAATTAAAATGTCCAGTCTGATGTCAGTAAGTCGTAAGGAACAAAAAGAGAAAAAAAAAATTGCTGGGGTAAAATAATTTTAATGAAATTGGCTAGAAGGAATATTATGACTGTATCAAGAAGTTAGGCTTATTGGAACACAAATGGTTTAAGGCTGAGTAACTGTCACAGCAGAGGACTTCCTTCAGAAAGGCTTGGAGACATCCAATTGCTATTGAAGGCCGCATACAGAGAAGTGAAACTCTGAATCCTCTGTAGCAGAAGGAGAGATGGCTACAAAACAACAGTACTCCTATAAACAGAACCTGTTACAGCAGCTCAGTTATTAAGAGCCTGCCCAGGTCTGAAGAAACAGAATTGGAGGGACAGGAAGTCAAACTCCATGGCTCAGAGCCACTAGGAGAGGTTACTTAGGACTGCATCCATTTGGAGTTTGGATATCTCCAAGAATGGAAACTCCGCAACCTATGCGGGCAATCTGCTTCTGTGTAACGACTACTCTCACAATAAGAAGATTTTTCATTTGTTTGAATGAATTTCCTGTATTTCATGTAGCATCCATCACCCATTGTTCTTTCCCTGGTCACCAACAGAGAAGAGTCTGAAGGAGATGTTTAATTCCCACATCAGATATTTATATGCATTGGTAAGGTACTCCAGGCTGAACAATTTCAGCTTTCTCAGTCTCTCCTGAAATGACAGATGTTCCACTCACATTCAGCAGTCTAGCCTCATTGCTGGACTGTCTCCACTATATCTCCACTCTGCTCTACTGGGGAGTCAGCACTGGTCTGAGCACTGCAGATATGTCTTACCAGTGCTGAGTAGAGGAGCAGTATCACCTCCCTCAACTTACTTTCAGTGTGGTACTACAGTCAACATTCTAGCTGTCTTTTAGTTAGATGATGATTTAAATGCTAGGAAATTCTTCTCCTTGGTAATGACACTGACAATTTCAGAGCATTCAGTAAAAGATATCCTTTTCTGAAATTTTTGGATATTGGATATTTTTGGAAAATGGATATTCTTTTGGCATTGCACAGCATATCTTCTAGGGAGGTGATCATCACTTAGAACTATTTAAGCTTGTGTTGCCTAATCAATAAGTGCAGGTAAAGATTATGGAAACCAATAATCACATGCTGCCAGTAATGGGAGAACATTTTAAATCCATTGGCCAATGCCCTTTTATGTCTATAGTATTGATCAAACATCCATTTTCCGAGCATCTGATAAACAAGAGCACTTCCCACAATCAAGATAACAACACAGCCTGTGATCTTCATGTCAGGGAGGTATAAGGCTGAGCTCCCCTGCACATGACTGGGAGCCAAGAGCTGTGGCAACAGCAAGGCAAGCAAGGCAGTGCCCTCCCCAGCACATCTCTGCTTCCCTAAAGATTGAGAGAAAAGTGGGGTTGACGCAGACCAGGGATAGACACACTGGCAGTGACACTGCAGGTCTGTTGTCCAGCCAGCCAGGCAAGACAAACCAAGCACAAAGCTGGATACAGGATGCCTGCAAGAAGCTCAAGAAAGGATCAGACATCTTAGTGGACACTGATTTCTCATTCTTTCTGTTGCCTTGAAGGCTACAAAATATTCAAGCCCAGACCCAGTCTTGGGAACTCTGACTGTTGCACTTCACTGGGTAACTTTAAGATCACGTGTTAATGCATTTCCTGATTCATGGGCAGAGGGTACACAGATGGAGGGTGACACTCATGATTCTCCTCCCTCCTTCTCCCAACAGAGCTGCTTTCATAGCAGCCAGCTCCAACACAGTACATCTTTACCGGGTAAGAGCAGATCTTGAGACAGCTCAATGTTTTGGATGAGGATGGGGACAGAATCTTCAGGACTATGCAGAAAGACATTACAGGACAATTACAAAGTGCTGATGTACTTAGGTTATTGTCAATATATTTATACTATTTACTAAGAAAACAAATACTTATTTGATTACTTTCTGGTCCATTCTCAAATACAGAACTTTGGGTTAAATTTCATTCCATGTCTATAGAGAAACAAAGCAGTGGTAAGAATTTAGCTTTTAAGTAATACTCAACAGTTTCCTTCTTTGAGATGATCCTTACTCATAGAAAGCTCTTCTTAACACCAGAGGGACTTTTCTTTGGGAGCCCACAGGAGCTCCATGGGTGCTACATTCATGCTGGGGAATCCTATTTAGTAAAACATCCCCTGTATTGATTGAAGTTATCCATCTACCTGATGCATTACTGTGTCTCTAGTAAGAGTCTGATTTAGAGTTGATTTCTTCTGTATGACAAATATGTATGCTATATTACAGATTTGTCTTTGATATTTATCCCCTTCAAGACAGCTGTCTTTCAATTCTCATGCAGCTGGATACTTCTGTTCTGCAATAGCAGACACTGGAGTTGAAGAGAGTATTGAACACCACTTTCCACCATTTTGAAAGACTATCAAGTGTAAATTTTGTTTATTCTTTGTGACCCAGAAGCTTTATTAATCCTTTTAATTCCAGTTATACATTGCTGATATAAAGAAATACAAAATGTTGGATTTGTCCATTATTTTAAATTTGGCATATACTACAAATATATTTTTCACTTTTAATTTACATTTCAGCAGGAAAGCATAGAAAAATACAGATTTCAATTAGTGATGAAATGTAAGTTTAAATACATATTTTGTACTTGAATTGGAAATAGTCTTTCTATGCTGTCCCTGGTAGACAGTATAGCAACCACTGTTCTTTATGGTGAACAGGTCATTTACCTTAATGGGACCTATACCTCAGGAAACATCATTAGAGATCACTAGAGAAACAGCTAACATATTTACATAATCCAAAAGCAAAATAATATTTTGAGAAGATATCTGCCAAATCTCAGCTGCTGTAATACTTAAAAGCAGTGATAACTGATTTAAAATGTTATTTTGAGGAAGAACCTCCCTTTGAATAGCAAAGAGTTAACACTAGCAGAAACAAGCTGACAGTGAGAATAAAGAAAATTCCTCTTCCTAATGCAGTTCTATGCATATTTTCTGACTCTTGCCCTTCCAGGTAATAGTAAATGTTATTGAATATTAATTTACAAGAAATATTGTTTTAAAATTCATAGAAAATATTCATTATAGCAAGAAGTATATTTGTTGATTATAAGATGTCACTACCAACAGCATTTGTTTCTTTCATTCAATCCATTTTGAAGTACAATCCTAAACATAGTAAAATAATGACAGAAAGTAAGAAAAATCATTATTCTTCTGGTTTTCATCTCTTCTGATACCATTTTAGAAGAAATGTGAGCTAAGATCATGTGATGCATAAATTAAGAAGTCCAGTAAGAGACAAATCTTTTAAAAAATTTCCATAAATAGCAGTGACTGCAAGAAAACATGCTATATTCCCTTAAAATTTTGAGATATGTTACAATAGGACTGAATATGAATATTTGCTTTTTTATGCATTTCATTTACATTGTCCTAGAAGACTGAAATGCTGGAGACACACTTCATTTCAAGGTGAAGATATCTGAACAAGGGTGTCTGAATACAGGTTTATTTGTAGAAGATGGTTCCTCTATCTCCCACTGCAGTCAGTGAGGACGTAGGGTTAAGAACTTAGATGCCCCATAAAAGGGGCTGTCTGGTGACATCTGAGACAGTCTCACATGTCCCTGACACGCAGGGGTGGCATATCTGTGGGAGACCTGTGCTTCTGCTGTAGGCCAGATGGGCAAACCATCAATGCATGGAGATGACACCAGGCAGCTGAGTGTGGGTGTATGAACCGAGCTCCCTGTCTCCTCAGACTGTGGTGGGAGTTTAGACACCTAGCACATATGGACACCTCTATCTAGATAACATAATCCAGAGCCAAATACCATCCAAAAGGCCAGAGAAAAGCCGCATGCATAAATTTCCACAAAATAAACATATTTTCCACCTTTTGAATGCCGTGTGACACGAGAAATAGTGATCACATTTGTGCACACTCCAGAAGTTAAATAGTGCAAAGTCAAATGAAACGAATTCTGTACCATATGGTGGAAGATTCTATGGTATAAATGTATTTCCACAGTGTCAGATAAAACAGAAAACCTGTGATTACTGTAAAGCAGCCTAATTTATGTCTGATGTGCTCTGTGACGCATACTTGTGCAAATTCCATCACAATCAAAGTAATTTTTCAAACCTGTTTGTGTGTTTAAAATAGCTCACATCTGCCTATGGTCACAGGTCCTAGTATTAGTGGTTTCAGTAACTACATGCAAGTCAACTCACTGAGCACGTCTTCAGCTCAAGGCCTAAAAGCCTGTATTTTCTATCTACATTGAACAGATGCAAGACACTGTATTAAACTTTACCAAGCTATGATAGTGCTTACACAAGAAATTGTTGCCAGTATTTATGTGAAAGAAAATATGTATGCTAAGTCCATAATCCATCTTCATATCAGGGGTAAATACCAGATGTGTAAATCATACTCAAAATTTCCCAAACACAACAAACAGCACATTTTGCAAAGCTTTATTACATTCGGTGAAACCATCAGCATTTCTGGGAATTCAGCAGTGTGGGAATCTATATACTGGTTTCTCACCATGATTTTAAGATTTGCAAAATCCAGGAATTTTTAACCACACACATGCATCCACCTCTAGAATCTAAACAGAAAACATGCAGCTAAAACCTCTATAGTTAGCAGAGTCCCTGCTTGTAATCCAAAGTTTTCAGGACAGGAAAGGGAGGGGTTTCATAGGGTCAGAAATCCATCACATATTGGTATCAAATGTTTTTCAGGACTGTTTTACACATTTATACTGGTTTGTATTGTCACTAAGGTTTCATGTTTCAATATGCTCATGTAATAGAAATGCATGTAATATACATATTTTGCATAATGCAAAGGTACATAAATATTTCTATCATAAATAGAAGAACTTAGTAACAGCAGATTACCTAATGATCTGATGGGGGAAATAAACTTACTGATATCTTCATGGTCACCTAACAATTCTGTCCCTAAACTGCCATAAAAAGCTTCTCTTCTAAAGCAAAGTCTGCACAATTACTCAGTCCTGTAGAAAGATGATGGCAATTTGTATGTGTTTTTCAACTGCACTAGCAAAAGGTATAAAATATTCTGTTCTTTCCTGAGAATCTCAGTGTACTGAAAATCCTGATTACCACAAGAAAACACAGCATCCTACCCAAAACAGAATGAAAATGACTGTGATTTTAAACTGTCTACATTGACATTTATTTAATTAAATAAATTTTCTGATGTTTCACTGCCATACACTTTCAGAATATTGAGTTCTCCTAGTATATGAAATAGTATTAGCTCTGACAGTCAAATTGACATTGAGTTTTCACTTCTCACACCTACTTTGCAATTTAATCTAACTTAGTTGACCTCTCTCTCTTTGATTTATAATATAAATTAAATTTAATTTAAAATTAAATTACATAATTTAAATTTATATAATTTGGATAATGAGGGAAAAGCAAAGGCAGAGATTGAGATGTTTGACTTAGAGCAGCAAATTTTGGGTTGAGTTTTAGGTATGTTCTAGGTTAGCTCCTTTTTCACAGCCTTGGCAAGAAAGCAAAAATAACTTGTATTTGCAAGTTGTTTAGCTAAAAAAGAAACATTTTTGCCAGTAATTAGCAGTTTGGATTGTGTGCCAGATGAGAAAATGCATTTTATCTGCCTCAGTGGGAAGCGATTTTCAGCAGTTCAATGTGTCAATAGCTGGCTGTCACCAGTTCCTGTGATGCACAGCAGCGGCGTAAATGTGCCCAGGTGAGCTCTCCACACCACTCTGCTATCCCGCGGGTGACGGTCAAACTCATCACCATGGAGACTGACATGACAAAAACCTCATCGTGTGACACAAAAGAATCAATCAGCGGCCAAACCTGTGGCACCCTCCCTTGAGTTACGGTCTCCTGGAGCATTATTGTCAGGTAGCTGGGCTGTGCTGGGTGAGCCAGCTTCCCTCTGCAGAGAGCAGCTCCTGGCACCCAAGCAGGCATCACCCAGTGGCACCAGCGGCCAAAGCACGGCTACCAGGGCTGTTGGACACTGACTTGAGGGTCTGTACCCTTAACACAGAGCACGTTGCTTTGTTTTTCTTCCAGGAATCCTAGAGTTATTTATTCCCTATAAACAAAAGACAGATTTACTCACCCTGTTTGTGAGACTAAAGATAATTTTCTTCTTGACGTGGTTTCTATAGCTTCCTCACAAATGCAGGATGCATTTCAAAACCTTGATTTTTCCTCTGTATTTCAACTCCTTTCTTTCTATGTTAAGGAATTAAAGCCTAGTTTCACTTCACAACTGAGCTGGCGTTCTAAAACCCTTCGTCTCCTATGGAGGATGTCCTTTTTAAAGAAAAAGGAATTCAGAACTTGAAAAATGGGAATAGAGATGCTGCTAGCATATAAATTTGTTCTGTGGTTCAAAGGCTGGGGGAAAACTGTCTTTACAACTGCAGTGAAAAATACCTGACTAATGTGTGTTATGTTCACCTAAGAACAAAGACACATAAAAATAAGTAAATAAATAGTCCTAGTTCCTAGATCTTCATTCTGTCTTCTTCCCCTGGATTTTAAGGCAGGTCATACATATACATAAAATAACATTCCTAGTTAACCAGTTCTTCATTTCCTTTTCTCAACCTGAATTTTAAGGCTGGAATTGGGGAAGAGAAGGAGAGTTTGCATTTTTCTTGGAGTGCCTCAGGCAATCATTGGCTGAGGGTATGCAGTGCATATTATTTCCTTTGCTTTTCAAGATGAGATTCCATCTTCACAGCTGCATTCAATGTGGGTCTGAATCATATTGATTCAATTAAAAAGTCACCTTAAAAGCATAAGTATTGCAACGACCACCTCTGTGAGTCTGAAACTTTCCTGACTCGCAGCAGAAGTCCCAGTTTCATTATTGAACACTGTGGCTTGAGTATGGCAGTGCAATTTCTGCACTCAGATTTTCCCATTTGCACTATTATAGTCTCAGAATATTAATCCAGTTAACTAGACAAAAGTTTAAAACAGTGAGATTTGCTGAGACAGTTGATATTCCCTTATCCAATTATTTATTCTTAATAACTTCCAGGGGTCTATTCTGGTATGAAACACATCATTTTCAAAAGCATTTTAGAAGTGGAAGAAGCAATCTCATGTAGCAGAAGAGTTTAGTTCAGGTCTTGATAAAGACTTTCCAGACTTCTAGTCAGTCAGTAGAGAAGAAAAGCACTTCTGTCTTCCCATAGTGCACAAACCATATTCTTTCATTTTATTTCATATGTGCTGAAATAAATAAATGCATTAAATGATGTGGCCATATTCCTCCTCTATCCCATCACATTATTCCTAGCAAGATATAGTAACAGTGAAAATAACCCTATTATTCCAGGAATTTTTGAGGTTTTTTAACAAAAACAGCAAATTTATCCCACCAAGTTCACTTTGAATCAGATCAAATTTATTTATAAACTCATGTTATTATTTCAAACACCTATATCTGAAAAAATCCCAGAGTAAATATGCCAGATGCTAGTACAATTTAGAAAAATGTTAGAGAGTTCCACAGTTAAAACTAAACCATTTATTTATTTTAATTCAGTATGTAGATAGTGTAATTTCTTTCCTTTTACAAAAAAACTAAAGGTTTACATTTTGCTCCATTCTGGAGCAAGATTTCCTCTCTTTACAAGGTTTCTGTGCTAATATGAATGGAATTAGGTGCCTGCTGTTCTGTTTGGATGAATGTAAAAGAATTCAGACTCATATTGTCTATGTGAAAAAAAACCATATTCTTCAGAAAATAAAAAATTAACCTTCTTTTAGAAATAAGGGATGAGGGCTGGAATAATTTAAAATTCTTGCAAAAGTCAGAAGCTAGAAAAAAAGAAATCAATCTCATTCTCCTTGATATCCTACTTACTGGACCCTCAGTCTTTCTGTGTTCATCTTGCGTTCCCAGACAGAATCTATTTTTACTTTTACTTCATAAATCATTCCTTCTTGGAGAAAGAGCCTATCACTTACGTTTTTAGAATTTCAGTCTATGCAGATGTTCTGCAAGGCAACACTTTTACTGTGAGGTTGGTTGCTCACTGTAGCAGGCTGCCCAGAGAAGTTCTGGCATCTCCAGATGTGGAAATGTTTGAAGCCCAAACTGCCCTGGGCAGCCTGGACCCATCTCTCAGCAGAAGGGTCAGAAGGTCTGACCATCTTTAGAATGTCTGCCAGCCTCAGCCACTCTCTGATTCTAAAACACTCAAAGTTCCTCTTAGAGTAGACAAATGTTCCACAAAGAACACCTGAACATTTGGCAGATACTGCATCTGCATGGCTGCATAAAAACTCTCAACCTGAAAAGCAGCCCTAAAAAAAATATGAGGTGCTCTGAACAAGAGGTAAAGTCATAAGTGATACAACTCAAGGCTGCCTGCCACAGGGTGAGAAATCTAAACTGCTGTATTATTTCTGGAATATAAAGTTGTAAATCTCAAAACAGAAACGTCCTGTGGGTTTTTATCTCTGTAGCATTGGATCTATTCTTAGTTAAGAATCTGAATTTCTTTTTTGTTCTGGGTTCAAAAATTTATTTAATACTCTCTGAATAACAGTCACTATGACAAGCTAATTACTGTATATAAAGATCTGACTGTTGTTTCCAATTCTTGAGTTTGTGTCTGTATCAGAAACTAAAATTGTCCCATTCTTTGAACCTAAGGAAAGTGCCATGGGTTACATCTTTATCATTACGCTCGTACTGTCTTTCACCCTTCCTGCAACAGTATAGCCTGGGAAAGCTCCAGATCAGCATCTATCCTTATTGTATAGTCAGCCAACAAAAGGTGCCAGGAGCCACTGTCTTTTCCCTGTGCCCTGAGAGGAAATGCTTGGTGGAGCAGAATACAGAGGCCACCGTGCACTCACACTTCACCACTGTCTTACTCTGATGGGCCAGGAAATCAGGACAAAGCAGTAAGAGGACTCTACACATTTTTCACTCCAACAGTTCTATCTGTTCAGCAGTTTCTTTATTTAATTAAAAGATGTTGACAATTTATTAGAACATCCTCCATTACTCCTGAGAAGAAAATCTCCCTAGACTGCTCCAATGGGACTCTTCACTCAAGGCAGAGTGGTTCAGGCCTCATATCAGGGCTACTGAGTAAGTAGTAGAAGACATTGCCTAAAAAAACTAAGAGGAGATTCAGCTCAGACAAAATATAGATGAATGTAAGTTATTTGGAAGTCAAACTAGCTTTTGTCTTTTTGTTTTTCTTTTTCATGTATATTCGAAGAACAGTATCTTTTAGTTAAATATGACACCATGTTTCAGTAAAAATAAATTAAAATTAAAATTACACTAAAATTGAGCATATTACTGTATAGGTACTGTATATAGCTATGTAGAAGATATTTTACTGTTGGTTTATGTGATATCCTAGCTGCAAAAGAATCTGTTTCAACCTATATAAAAATATTAGAAGGTAATTCTACCACAATTAATTTCTGGGGCAGAGTAGGGGGTCAGAATCTCCTTCCTTGACTTGCTGGCCACACTGCTTTTGATGCATAAGGATGTGTATAAATGGGCTTTTCATTATTTGCTTTAAGCGATGCAGATGTCCATTCACAAAACAGTAAGGAAAGATAATTTTCATACTATTCTCAAGTGTTGCTGGAAATCTCAAGTTCACAGATATATTCAATATCTTGTCAAATATAAGAAAGAAAACAGCAGTATATTTCTCAATTTTAAAAGTTTCTTTCATGTCATCTGCTCTAGCACATCTTGTTAATGCACAGAATGAAGCATTTCCTTGTAACAGAAGGAAGAAAGAGATACTCAAAGAGACTTTTTGAAGTCACTGTCAAACAGTGAAGCTGCACATTCACACAAAAAAAGCTGCTGTTAACCTGTAAAAGGAAGTCCCACTGGGGCTACTTAATTGTGTAAGGAAGTCAGAAGAATTTTACTACAGTACCTCAAAGTGCAACTGAGAATAAAGGAATGTGACTCACCCACAGATCTCTTAATAAAAAAACAAAAATCACAATAAAAAAATACAGCAAGAAATACCGAGTCAGAGGCATTTTTAAGAAGGCATCATTCCATGATAATATGACCTACTCCCTTTAACAACAAAAATAACATTATTTCAACCTAATTTCTAAACAAAAGGAGGAAGGAAGTAAAATTATAAATCCACAGTCAAAATATTATATAATTTGAAAAGTATTAAATTTTAGTCCTTAGAGGGCTGAGAGAGAACTTAAAAGCAACTTCTTTAAGACATTTTTGTGTTTCTGAATCTGGATTAAAGTCAGCATATATAATATGAGATCTTTAAGTGGCAGAGTTTAGTGGCACCAGTGTACAAATTCATCTATGGAAAGATTGTGCTTTTACGGTAGTATTCTAGATTGCTCTCTTACTGTCATTTTCCACCATAGACATAAACATTGTGTATCTCAGATTAAATAATGGGCTTATAAGTTTATTGTCAAAGTTTTCTTCTCATTTTACATTACAAGTAAATTACAGGAAAGCATAAGTTTTGACTCACAATAAAATGTTGCTTTCTTAGAAGAAATGAGCATCCTTTCTTCTGTTCTGTTTGTAAATTAGTGCCTTATTTGAAAGTCCACAAAAGTCAGTAAAGAGACTCCTTAGACACAGGTGAACTTTAAACCAAGCCTTAGGTTAATCATAATGAGACATGCATTCATTTTATAGGTATTTGCTAAACAATTACCTCTTTCCGGTTCTTTTTTTCCCATGCATTTTATTCTATTCTCAGACTGCCGTTCACATCAGTGGGAGTTCTGTACCTAAATCTAGCAGGGCATGTGCTCTCCCCCTACTTTTTGATGTTGCTGTTCATCAGACAAGGTTTCACCTTTTTTTTTCTGTCTCAAGTTACAAGTGCCATCCTATGGCTTAGTTCAGTGCCTGTCTAGCTTTAAACCCTGATGTAATCCACTCCCTTCTCTCCTCCCACTCATGTCTCGGTATCTGGACAATGCTCACGCATAGTGAGACTGTTCCTTTGGCAGCCCAGGTGCATAAGAGACCAGCACAGCATAATCAAAAGAGATTGGAAATACACTCTCATCAGTTTGTCTAGCCATCACTTTCCTTTTGGCAGTCTCACTCCAAGATAATCTTAGTCTGCTACAAGACCTTGTGTGATCAGCATCTCTTTTAGGTTAAGTATCCTGCTTGAGACAAGATTGTCATAACAGGTCACTCAATGGCTTTTGTTTTGTGGCTATAAGCCACATTTTTATTTACAATATTTATGCATGTAGAACACTTTCTTGAATCCATGTTTGGGACCACATCAGACTAAAGGGAGCAAAATAAATTTTAAAAAATGTATTCTTGTCCTATCAGCTGACAAGTAATATAAAGCAGGTGCCACAGTCTCCCTTATGAAGAATGAAGAATTGAGGTGTAAAGATATGGGAAAAGGATGTAAGATGGTCTCTCCAGTGTTGGATATCCAGGTAGAACTGGTATCTCTATGTGACATATACAGAATTATTCTAATAAAAAATTCTCCTATTCTTTGATAACACAAAAGTAAATACCCTTAGATATGCTGAAATCCTAGTGAGCATTTGGTCTGCATGCAAGTCCTCATCCACTCGTGCCTAGACATATTCCTGATCTCAGTGGCATCTTTGTCTAATCTAGATCTCAAATGATCCAGGTCTGCAGGTTATGAGAGACAACATTCCTTCTTCTTCAGCTTGCTGAGGCTGAAGACCACACAGTTTCGGGTGTGCACAGAGACCATCTGGGGCACAAGAGACCATTCCAAGAAGCATGTTTCAGTGTGAGTTGATAAAGCAAACAGAAAGGGCCCCTGACACAGAAGGTCTGGTTATGAGGAGAAAATAATTTTGTAAGCTAGCAGGAGCACAATCAGTCAGCCGATCCCAGAGTAAATAAGATTCATATTTCACATTTGTAATGGCACTCATCTACATCTTCTTCCTTATCTTCCATTTCTAACCTACTCTCACCTCTCTATAGTTTGAGAGTTTGGGGCCACTGAATAATTGAAAGCATAGACTTCTAATTAAGTGAGCCTGAAAGTGAACTGAGTGTTGTCTTCCATTCTCTGTGTGTTTGAATTAAAAAATAGAGTTTCTTCCCCCCAAAAAAACTAACAAACAAACAAAAAACATTTTAAAAAAATTTTAATGGTACTGGATGTCTATGCTTTTTTAATATATTTAGTGTCCCCAGTTTAACTTATGGTCCCAGAAACAGAGAACAAACTCAGGGCAGGTACATCACAGCAGGTCAAAAACCTTTGAGTTTCTGAAAGTTCCAGACAGCTTTCACATAGCGCACAATCCTTGAGTAGGCTTCTGGGTTAAATATTTTTTTCTTACTAGGAGGCTACTACTGAAGACGTGGAAAAAAAATTCAGAAATTCAGTGTATAAAATTACGTAACGATCAGTAGTTAGAGGTTACATAGTAACCTCTCTGAATGGTGCCAGCTGTCTATCCGGACAGAAATGACCAAAACAATATTTGGACTGGAACAGCATTTGATGCTCTTTTTAGTTCCTGAGTGGCCAAACCCATGAAAAAAATTTCTGCTTGGAAATTGGTCCCTAAATTTTCTCTTGGAGAAATGGCACATTTTTTCTCCCATGGGCTGTGAGATCTGTTGCAGTCCTGTGTATCCTTAAAAAAAAAACTAATCCCAGAGGCATCATAAGGCCACACAGTTTTCTGTGGCACAGAGAACTCTCTATTTGTTTCCTTGCATAATACACCATGCTGCCAGGATTTCTACAGATGTTCCAAGCAAAAAGGGCAATATTTCACCCCTTATCCTTGGTATGAGGGTCTTCACTCAGCTGCTCTGTGTCAATTGATTCAGCACACAAAAGTTCACTAATCAAGTGAGTAGAGGTATTTTGCTCTTCCAAGCATCATCTGTTTGTGCTTGACCAGATCCCAGAATCAGAAGCAGTTGTGGTCAAGCCATCTCATCTCAGTTGTCACAGTAAATTTGAAAGTCAAGTAGTAGAACGAGGCTGGCAAGGTTCCTGACAACAAATTGATTTTATGACCCTTGGGGAGAAACAGATTGAGACATCAGCAGGATACAAGGCACCTCATGGGAAAAGCCATTGGAGTCTGTAGGAGGTGTCTGCCACTCTGACTTATCTTGCAGCTCATCATTGTGTGTGAATGCTATAGATAATGCTAATGAAAGTGAATTCGTTTATGGAATGGTTATCTTGATCACAGCTTGGACAGAATGTAAAACTTCATGTGAGTGACAGTATTGTGAAATGCAAAGAAAATTCACTCATATTTACTTTAGAGAAGGATCAGAATGTCTCAGCAGGCAAACTGGAGAAAGGAGACAAAAAAACCTGATGGATTTGTTTTAACCTTAAGCTCTGATTTTGCTGGAATAAAATAAAAAAACTTTTTAAATTCGATATGTAATTAAAAGTACACAGCTTTCTAGCATGACTAAATTCCATTCCAAGTTCCAGCATAAACAGTATCATGAAGATGGCCTGGGACAAAGTAAGGCAGCTTACTGGGAGACACAGTGGAAATAAAATGTCTGTCTCTTGCCTGTGACATTTAGCAGCATTCCAAAAGGCTTCCTCACAGTTTCTTCTTTGGCCTTAACCTGAGTTGTGTTGCTCTCAGCAGATCTCATAACATTTTTTGCTCTGCCTTGCCAGGCACTGAACGCTATGCTTATGTCTCTTACAAGATATAATTTTTTTGTCTTCCTTTTTCCCAGCTTACAACCAAAATGTAATGAAAATATCTAGATTCATTTATGCTTGCTTTGGTCACCTGCTGTTTGTGCCTACTCTCTCCCCACAATGTAGCACATTGCTCAGATGTAATTGCAGCCACAGGCTCTGTGAGTAAAATGATGAAGGTGAGCCCAGGGGATTCACAAGGTTGTTCTCTGAATGTGTTGCAAACCTAAAGCAAATATCTCTGTTAGAAACCACATCAACTTTATCTCTGTAATAGCTAATTGCCTCTTACACCCTTTTAGATTGTAGCAAAAGTTTGAAATAGATCCTCAGAGACTTTTTTTCCCCAGCTCTATCATACACGTATTTTTTTCTTCTTGATAACTCTCATTTTATTTTCTCCTGGTAGTTAATATGAAAATAAAGCACTGGAAAATGAACTGCCATTCCAAAAGAATATTACATTGGAAGCAAAAACATTGAAAGAAGTGGTTCAGCACAGCAACCTGGATTTTCAGATCTGCCTAAGGGCTAATCCCTGAAAGTGTGAGAGAGTCTTAGAAACAGATGTAGGTGGAGTTAGGGTTCAGAATTAAAACTCACATCCAAAATATCACCAGCACAATCCCCCTCAAAGGAAGGTCCATACAATCCTTTCTCTAGGCACCTGCAGCTCTGTTTCTGAGCCAAATGCACTTGGCCTGTGCAGCAAGGTGGGCAGCTCCTCCTTGAGTGCCACTGTGAGCCCAAAACCGTTGGAGAGGAGTCTGATCTGACAGGGGCTCACAGAGCAAGCTCAACACAAAGTAATAGGATGAGTCCCGCACAAAATATGCTTGCAGTAATTTTCTTTTTAAAATAACTGCTGGAGCAGCAATTAAGCAGTAAAACACTGATGTCATTAAGAATGGTTAAAAGTTTATTCAGAAATTGGGAGACATCTGTGTACTGTGGCAGTCCAACCTGAATGTACCATGCTATAGCAGCCTCATCTGAGGAGGGCAACATGCTTCCCACTGCTGGAAATATCTCTGCCTCCTCACAGACAAGAAAATAAAAATTCTGGAGTAGAATAAATAAGTAAAAGAAAAAGGGGGAACAGGCAATATCCTAACTTCTCCAGCTGAGCACATGGTTGGAAGGCATGGAGCTCGTCTCTGGTTCATCCTCTCAGGATTGTTTCTGCATATTTAATGTAATGATTTTTGTCTTGCATGCTTATTATTACAATGCTAAGAAATCTATACAGACCAATATCTTCTTTTAAAGTTGTGTTTTCCAAAGCCAATTAAACCAATTTCTGTTTCTTGCACCAGGTATACTTAACTAGTGGGGAATTTCCAGAATAGGTAAAAGATGCATGAACCTCGTTTTGGAAGAAGCCTCTCCTTGCAAGCTTCTGACTGTCTTCTACAAACTGTTTATCAAGAGGATGGCTTTATTTTCCCAAATAAATTTAGGAAGTTTCTGTAGTAATTTCAGTTTTCTGATTAGCAGTAAATTCTTGACTTACTAGGTTTACTGTTTAGTAATATAATTCTGTTAGCATCTGGCAGAAAATAAGAAAAATAAAGGTAACAACAATAACAATAACAACAACAACAACAATAATAATGGTGAAAAAAGCAGATTAATGCAGGAAAAAGAGCACTAAAATCACTCAGGAAAACCTCTATGTCTCTGAAACCTCTCTTAAAACCACATTTCAGTAGCAGCCCCAGAAAGAGGCACATGGATTATTATATAGTAGAATTTCTGATAGCATCACCAAATGATACAAATTGTCACCATTCAGATATGAAGAGCTTTTAGAGAAATTCATTCAGTTTATGAACATTCAGACAACACATTACTACCCACACATACTTCCACATTCCAGTTATTAATTTTCAGAATGAAGGAAAAGAAATGACTCAAAGAAATAGAGAATAATGTTTTCCCTCCCTTGGAACAGAAAACCTAAGAGTATAGCTTCAGATCAGAGCATGGTATCTCTACTCTGTAATTGGGTTGTGTGGGAATAAATTAATTTGAGTAAAAGAGGATCTGGACCACTGCATCAGAAGTTTATAACCTGACAGGAACCATACAGAGGCAGCAGACAACTCAACATCACTAATGAAAACAGGTATCTTTAAATATGAGAGATCAAAAGCTCCAGTGTTATGTTTCAACCTGTAGAGAAAATAAAGGACCGCCACTATTCCTGAGAAAAAGGACTTTTTTAATCTTC
The DNA here is from genome assembly GCA_035048155.1 of Cinnycerthia olivascens. Classification (NCBI taxonomy): domain Eukaryota; kingdom Metazoa; phylum Chordata; class Aves; order Passeriformes; family Certhiidae; genus Cinnycerthia; species Cinnycerthia olivascens. The sequence continues at coordinate 20,658,372 of JAWWMU010000054.1, forward strand.
AACAGTGCTATTTGTTATGGGAATGTCAGGAACTCCTGTTAGCTCGTGCAGAGTGTCCATGTCCATGTGTTGGCAGCAGCAGAGGGGCTGCACAGGAGGTCTCTGTGAGAAGAGACCAGGGGCTGCCCCGTGTTGGACAGATCCCATCCCAGCTGAAGTGCTGCTGCTGCTCAGAGCTCAGCTCGTCTGCAGGGCTGGTGCTGTCTCTGTGAGAGCATATTTAGGAAAGGGTAAAAACTCTGCATGGCAGCTGTGTGCCCCTGCAGCCCAAGGAGGACTACAATGGAGAAAATAATCACACTGCAGCCCATGGAGCACCCCTCAAGGGAGCAGGGTCTGTCAGATCCTGTTATATTTTTTGCCTCCCCTACTCGTTTCTCCTGGTCAGCCATGACACTGTCTGACAGGTTCTGCTCCTGAAGATCTTAGTTTTTGTGTTTCCATGAGAAAATTTAAATAATAATTATTTTAACATTCCTCTGTAGTGTTTTTTTCTTCCTATTCTGAATCATTGAGGTTAAATGGGTGATCTACTAACATTTTGACTACTTCACAATGAACTGCAGAATGATAATTTGATTCTTAATTTAAACAGGCATCTGCGTAAGTATATTTTCTCTGAACTGTGAAAGACAATTTACCACAATCTTTCTAAATAATATTTTACATCAAGAAATAGAACTATGCCTTTATTATCTCTCTAGATCAGTTCCATTTTACTTGATGCAATTTTTCCTGCGTAGTTCTTCAGACTGCTTTATCTCACATTATAGCTAGAAAGATGTTATTTGCATGCCACTACTAACTTCTCCACACTGAGCTATTCCTTTAAAACTTCACATTAATTTATTTTTAAAGTTGACCATTGCTAAAATTGATGGTCGTTTAATAGAAATCTATTAGGACAATGTATAATAAAGCAAAGCTCAAGATTCCCACCTCTGCACATGTTTTATTTCTTGCACAGGATTTGGGTATTCAGAGGAGAGCAGAAGTTTGTAGCTTCTATATGTGGTTTATATTTCCTATATGATGTAGAGCAAAAACTTTGAATTCTGTGCTCAAATCATGTGGCTGGAAAATAATGTTAAACTTAATAGAAATCTGAATAAGGACAGCAAATCATACTTATTACACAGTTATTTCCTAGTGTTGCAAGATAACAATTTATTGGTTGTTGTTTGGTTTGTTCATTTTTTCCCAGTGATCACAATCCTTTAAAACTAGATTTTTTGAGAAGATTTCTTAGCTAACAGTTGTTTTTTTATGTCTGGATGGGTGCAGTTGACACTAAATGAATGGAGAGAATTGTAAAACCAGATGTGCTGTTTAGCACAGGTCCTTCTGACTGATTCTACTGTAAGATTCTCTTAGCAAATGTGAACTATCTTGTGCTCTGAATAACAGCAGCAAGGATTTCTCATTTTCTTTTTCTAAATTTCTCATTTCTCATTTTCTAAAATCCACCCCCAAATTTCTGAAATGTTTTTAAAGATTCTGAAACAATTTTTTAGGCGTTTACCCATTGTTCAGAAAAAAAAATAATTCAAATGACCATCTGATTCAATGTCAGTGTCCCCAAATCAGTGTCCTCAAATATCTCAGAAGAATAAGTCAATCAATATAATGTAATGCCATTTTCACTGCAACTTAGTAAGTGTGTATTTACAGAAAACGGAATTTTTTCAACAAAAGATACAACTTCCCCCCCCTTTTATATCTGGTGATGTGGAAAGCTACACCTCAAGCCCCTGGAATGATCTGGGCACAGTGGGGCTCTTGAATTATAGCTGCATATATCCTTAGCATATGTCAAAACCACTTGGCTGTGGAGTAGCTGCATGGATGGTTTCATAATCTTGGCTTTCCATCCTGGTCTTGATACAGGACCACCCTGGCTGAGTGTTCATATAGCTGTAGCAATCTCCTACCTGCAGTCATAAATGTCAATAAACCATATCCAGCCCATCAAGCACAGCTGAATGACTTCTTGTTCTCATTGCATTCATAGCTGGAGAGCTAAGAAGCTCAGATAGGCAGATGTCACATTTTAGGTAAATATCTTTTGTACATAACTTTAAAGAATCTCAGTCATAATTCTCAAGACCTCCCAAGAGCAGCAATATTAAAAGCTTAACACCTGTCTCTTAAACATTACCAGAGTCAGCAGAAAAGGATCTGAAAAATTTTATGAACAGCTGTTGAGGCTAAGTCCACTGAAAATTACTGAGAACAGAATCAGGAAAGAACAAGTGAAAATACCAAATAAACAAGGAATGCAAGCACATCCTTAGAAAAACAGTCTATAGAAAACAATTACCATGGAACCCCTATAAAACAGGAAGAGATGAAGCATGGTATGTAATTCCTAAGGAATAAAATATGTGTCATACAGTCAGTTAAAACTGTGAAAATAAAACTTCTCCTAGAACCACGTAAATCTGAGTACCACAACATACAAGATTACTTCTCATTACAGCCTGTTAAATGTGGGAAAGAACAAGAATGTGGGAATTGCAAACTTTGTATAGAAATACATCTAAAAAGCAGGCAGATTATCAGTAAGACCTCAGCCACCTGTTACTAATTATTTTAGCTTCGTGTTCTTAAGTAAACACAGATGCAACAAAACTAATCACTCGAGAAAAAGTAATGCTCAAGCAGAATGTGGAAAAAAAACCCTTATCCATTACACTTCCCTTATCCATCCTTGAGAGATAATCGGTTTTGAATGGAACAATTAATGAGGTCTTTTCATACCAAGGGAAATTACGCCATAATGAGGTTTAATGTGTTAGAAAGGAGGTGGAATTTATTAAAAATAAATAAAAGCTTTATCCAAGGTGAAAGGCAGTATGCTGGATTGTTAGGGATGTTGTGTTTTGAAGGGCATCCTTACCACAAATTGTTAGCACACAGGCAAAACAAATGGAATAGTTACCTATTGGAAAGTAATAACAAAAGAAAGCTGACAAAAACATCCTCACCCCAAACTATAGGTTTTAAACACCAAAACAATTGCCTTATAGACCCTAACATACTTTAAAACTTTAGTTATGCCTCAGGCTTACATACCAGCCTACTGGGAAAAACAAAAGCTTTGCCCTTGTGTATCACTCCTTTGAGCTGTGCCACATTTCAGGAACATTTTCACTCTCTGACTAAAATTTTAAGCAAGGCAAATGCATAAATGTGGACACTTTGCCATAAGGGAAGCCAAGAATATTAACAATGTGTAGAATGTTAATTATGGACTGCCTCCTTTTCCTTGTCATCTCCATGTGCAACATTAAGTACCACCATCCTCCAGCAGAGAGGAAAGTTTTGCTAGATCCTCTCTATTTCCGCTCCACAGCAATTCCCAACAGCTGCTTTGCACTACATATATCTCATTATGTGATATATAGGTCTTTGTGAAGGGTAAGGAAAAGTCATCATGAAAGATCAAAGCACAGAAATGATCAAATAAACTGCAAGGTTAAGTAAAACCAAACCAAACCCATACAAATGATATTTCAGTATCGATAAGAATAGTAGAATCTCATAATAATGCTCTCAGGGAAATAAAAGAAGACACAGTCAATGAAAAAAATTTGAAATGCTGAAGGTCTGAACTTGCAGTGGCTGAAATTCACTTTTGTGCATAGCAACCAGGAAAGGCTGATAGTCCAGCAAGCAGAGCACAAGTAAGGTTTAGCTGCTGCTGCAGAGGGGTGAATTTCATTCAGAATGGTTTGGGCTTGGGAGCTCAGCCAAGACCACCAGTGCATATCTTGATAGAAGAATTTTATTACTTTTCTACTAGTGTTCAGCCTCAGCTACCTAGGAAATGAAGAATGTATAGTCTACTCATTATGACTTTAAAAAATATGTATTTTAGCAGCTTGAAAAAGTCCAGCAGTAGTTCTAACGTCAGAATATCTAAAAGCAGCCATGAGAGGGAATATCAAAGTTTAATTCCTATTGGTAAACACATAAAAATCAAAGAATGTCTATTTTATTTATCTTAAAAGAATAACTTTGGGAATTAACATAAAATACTATCTAAATCTCAATAAAGGTAATTCTTTGCACTTCTATGATTCTTAACCGCCCTCACAAATCAATTGGGAAATGTAAATAAGCCTTCAAGCAGAAGAGACATTGAAATGCAGCTGTTGTTAGGATGGTCTCCAATCATAGCCTCAGCACTGATGCTTCAGAAGCTTTGCACTGAGGCTGAGGGGTGAAGTGAAATCATCTGAACAAAAATCACAGGGGAAATTATCACAGTTAAACAATAGCCAAAATCTCTAATTAAAATGTATCCATGGACACTAGAGCTTTTACTTACATGTCCTTAAAGAGGGACCTGGGATATTCAGTAATCAACAGTCTTCAGTTTCTTAAATGTGTATTTTGTATGGATACATAAATCTGCAAAGGGAAATTTATAGGAAGATAAATACATTGTGGTGGATCTACACAATACTTTAACTATTTATTGGGAGATTTATGGTAAAAACTGATGAAAAGTATATACAGCCTTAAAGCCTGGGGAGACCTGCAATTAACTGGTGTCAATTCCCTGACTTTAATCTCTCACCAACTCATAAGGAGTTTAAGCTCTTTTTTATTATCAGAGGAAACCAAAATCAAATTTGAAATGCTTGGGATACTTAAAAGCCTAAGTAGAAATCTGACAAATATTTATTGAACACAGAATTATCTGTCAGAACTGACTTATTTCATTAGGATTGCAGAGTGAAATAAAAGCATGTCCAAATTTTGTTTAGACAGATTTTTATTACAAAGTGTCTAATGTCTTGCTATTGCAACATTCAAGCATTGAGACAAAGGAAGAAGAAAGCCTGATGGTATGAAAATAAATCCTCCATACAAAAGAACTAAGAATTGTAAAAAGAAAAAATTAGGTTTCATAGTAAACCAAAGAAGAGTCAAAAATTTTCATCAGCTTTATTTCAGCTCATATGAAAATGCAGAAATTTCCATAGGTCCAATAAATAATTTTTCATACTACATGGCAGAAGAAAAAGGGAGTAATAATTTCTCTCTGCAAATTGATAAACTTTCTACTGAACTTTCCACTTGGTTCAGCTAAAGCTCATCTTACATAGGGATTAAGCAGAAAATATTGGAACTCCTTTGAAACATGAAGCATCAAAAATTAACAAAGCACATCCAAGGAGCAAAGATTCTCAAATTGAAAAATGTGGAATAGTAGTATTACATCTCTAAGTTATTACAATTGGTTAATGGTGTTTTCTTCCCTGCTGATTTTCCAAATCTGACTTTCTTCTAAATATCAGATGCTGAGTTGGTTGATGTCTCCCGAGAATCATGTAGAAATCCAGAGGGACTAGGAAAGAAGATCCAGCATTAGACAAGACCGGGTATTAGGCTGTGTTCTGCTCTGTTTTGGTCCCTCAGTTAAAATTGTCTTTTACATTGTGCTTAGAGGTCTTTTCTTCCAGTAGTAATACTAAAGCCTAAATGAAATGCTGTTGAATAAATAAACTTGCAACATAAAAGACCAAAAGATAGGAAACTAGAAGTTGTCTGGGCTTCATTTAAAAACCAGGAGACTAAAATTAAGTGATTTTACCCAAAAAAAAAAAAAAAAAATCCAAACAAAAACCAAAAAAACCCAACCAAACAAAAAAACCTGTATCAAAATTAGATTCTGAATTCACATCTTCCAAGGTATTTTTACCACATGTGAGAACCCTTCATCATTACTGTTACACATATTGTTACAGGATTAATGTTTTCTGCAGTTTACCAGTAAAAAAATCAGCCTCTATGGATTAGTTATTATTACAGACTGTACTTTCATCCAAGTGCAGGAAAAAAACCCCAACAGCCATCAATACTGCATGCTTTTTCTAATGAAAAGACATAAAACAGAAAGACAGGTGAGTTTGTTCCCTTTATTTAACTTTTGTTTCTTCCTGGAACATAGATACATTTATTCACTGGGACACCACTTTTAAAGTAATTTAAATGGAGAAAAAATATTTAGGCTTCAGAGCAGCACAGAGTGAGAGCTATATATCAGCAATATCAAACAAAAAAAATTTATGCAACTGTAAGAGGTATGGATCTAGGGTAGAAAAGTACATCAGCCTGCAGAACCTGAGATCAAATACTCCCGATTTTCCTCTCACTCTTTTGGGGTCGCTTTTCTGATAAATAATTCACAGACTGCAGTGCAAAGTAGTTTGCATACAGACAAGATTAAAAAGAATGCTTTGTCTGGGTTAAATTTACGATCTGAAACCTTCCTTTAAAATGTCAGGCAGCTAATTAATTTAAGATGGTTTGCCAAGCAGAATCTCTGACCCTGTCAGAATAATTTCATTTCTTGAGGGTGAAGGGGATATTACATTTATCTTTGCAGAGTCTCTGGTTTGTTTTCTTCTTCTCTTCTCCCTTCTTGCCATTCATTACTTTTTTCATAACATCACACTGAAAGAAAAATTAGTGCCACAATCCTTCCCTCACTAATTTGTGGTGATAAAGAAAACATTGGCTGCAAATTGTCAAAGAATTGGGAATAGAGTACAAGTCAGACCTCTTGACTTGAACTGAAGATGTGAATTTTCCATAGAGAAAGAGGGAGAGCTCCCTGGCATGAGTATTCAGAATAGCATTTTGAGTAGCAGTGGGAAATGCAGCAATCCAATAGCATGAATATTTGCTTTTGGCATAGCAAAAAATCATGTCCTACATATGCACAGTAGTAGACTTCCTTGTGAATGAATGCTTAAATGTGTGACAATCAGCAGGACCTATATATCTGCTCTTCAAACCAAGTTTAATGGTATAAAATGTTATTACAATTTCTACCACCTCAGCTAATCCCTGCAGGCAGCACGAAAGAGACCAAACAATGCACTAACACAATTTGGAGTGTTAATTCTAAGTTTGCATAGTCAGGAGGGAAAAAGAAGGATCGGACAACAGAAAGATGTCAAAAAAGGAAATATACTTAACTTTCCTGAATAGATATTGAATTTTCTCTTAGAAACATATCATGATATTGTACTCTAATTGGTTAAAACAACTGCCATTCCTAGTGGCTAATCCAGACACGTCAAGATGATCTTGATCTGTTCAAGAAGAAGAGGTCACACCAAGATTAGTTTCTTCTGAAATCAAAGGAAATTGTAAATAATATATTTAAAAATTGCAAATATAAATCTCAAGGTATAAGGGTAAATTTTTTGCAAAGTCAAATTCAATTCATTCACTGAATGAATTGAAATTGTCTGGACTGGCTGAACTTTTAAACTTGATTATTATTTATTTTTCATATGGCTACCTGATAAAAATCTACTTTTTATCTTCTGGACATTTCCTGCATCACAAATCTACCTCTTCTTTCAGTAATAAGTCCAGGAAAATCAAAGTAAAACAGGAAATTTCTGCATTGTGTACAGGAAACTTGAACTGAACAGTACGAATGAAAGTATGAATGTGTTGGAAGGTGACAATATTCAGTGGCATCTGAGAAGGGTCACTGTGACCCCTCAAATACTGTTTTCTCAACATTTCAACTATTTCCCTGAATACTCTCTACCAAACATATTGGCTCAGTGGGGCTCCTGAGACTCTTCATAGACGAATAGGCCTTATCAGGTGAAAAAAAACCTGTTTTATTTTTCAAATATTTTATCACTATTTTTCAGACAATATTAATCCTCAATTCCCAAATTGCACAGGAAAAGAAGACAGCTTTCTGAGAATCCATGTTACTGGTATTTTAGGTTGTTATGACTTTTACTGGCCACCCCCCTGAAAAGCTCTCTTCAGTCATTAACTTGCAGGAAGTAACTCAACCAAGTTTCCATTAGCCCAGATTTCATTCCTGTAGTTGAAAATGTAGTCATTTCCTTCCTGGCCAGACATTATCCATACGGGGAAAGAAAGAACAGAGCTGGATGCAGGGCCAGAACATGATATGCTGATGAGAGTTTTTATTTGATTTCAGACAAGTGAAGACAAAAGTATCCAGAGCACCCTTTTTCAGCGTGTTTCATTTTAGTCTCCCTTATGACCATAAATCGTACATGTAAAATGTGTTCCAAAGATGGGTAAAGAATAAATGTCATATTGCTAACTTCCTAGCAATCAAAATACTTATTGTTCCCTTAAAATGAGTGGAGCTTTGCTACTGTTTCAATCTTAAAGGTTCACTATTCAGTTGAAAGTGATTTTTCTCCTGTCCCGTGCTGTTATCAGGTTAGCAAAAAATAACTCTCTGAGCCTTCTCTTCAATTTATGAGATTTTTGAATTAAACAAAGCCATGTACTTTTCATTATACTTTTCAAAGTAGATATCTATCTTAGCACAGAAAAAAATGTGATTTGTCTTGATACTCCTTACTAAACACAGCACTTAGATGCTCCCAAATCAGACAGGTATCTGAATCACCTGTGACTTTTTCGTGTCATATATGCTGGATTCAGGCCTTGGTTGAGATAAAACTCCAGCAATTTAGGTTTAGTCCACGAATAGTAGTCCATTTTTCGGGGAAACTCTGATGAGAAAGGCACTTTTTTTAAGAAAAATTTTAAACAACCTTTTTTTAAAGAAAGTGCCTCTCCACAATGATGTTCCAAATTAATCTGATGATCCACTATAAAAAGTGATCATTTTCCTTTTAATTAGTGAGAAGTCCAATAACAGATTAACAGAAATTCACCTTATTCTGTGGCAGTCATGAAAGTGTTCATTCATTTCTGAGACTGTGAAATTATGTGCCTGTTCCACAAATATCTGTACTCCACACATGCACCCCTTTGAAGATAACCAGAACTGTTTAAATCTCTGTTCCAATGACCAAAATGTCTGGCATTAAGAAGCTAAATTTGGAAATAACAGTTTGTAAAATTAGATCTACGATAGTCACAGCCTGAACTGTACCTGTGTAGGTGTTTCCAGAAATAGTAAGAAAGTGATGAAGAAAAAAAGCCTTTTCTGTTGTGTGAATGGCCATATTGACACTTAAACTCACTCACAGGCAATTGATGTTAACTAGTCTAGAAGAAAAAATACAGTTAATCAAAGACTATACTGCAAATATTAGTCTATGAGTATGTTCTGTGAATAGTGAGAACCTACATAGTCCAGTCTGTAATTACTGTTTACAGAATATTTAATATTTTTATGTAGAAGCAAGCAAATTATTTTTTATGTCAAAACATCTAGAATAAAATGGAACAGTTTTTCCCATGTGTGAAAAGGTAGGTATTTTATGAATTTTAATAAGTTGTCAAATAGCCTGACAAAAAATTATGAAGAGAATTTGTTATAATGATGTCATAAAAGAACAGTTCCTGAGGGACTGAAAACTTAGAAATTCTATTCACATATGAAAGACAGTAAATGTATTAATAATATTACAAATATATTCTCAAATGTTTCATTTTTTAAAAATACTACTTTTCTAGTTTTGAGATTTTTAGACTTTTCTAAAAGTAGTCTTGGAAAATCCTGGAACCACTTTCTAGAAACTTTGTTGTGATGAACAGTTTTCTTATCATGCAATTTCATTTGCAATGCATCCTTTCAATAAGAGTCTCCAATAATATCTCTTTTCTGCAATGGCAATGAGTTTTGCATCTAGATCTCCAAAAAGAACACAACTAAAAAATTAAGGACAGACATTCTGTTTTAACATGTTTAATCTTATTCAGGAATATTCAATGAGGTTTTTCTAGAAAAAGAAAGGGAGCTTTGTCTTTGGACAAGAAGGAATTCCTGCAGAAGTGCTCCAGTATACAGCTTTTATTTTTCCTTTTTCTACCAAAACTCACAGAAGTCTGTAAAATGAGAATTTATTAAGGTGGATAACTATACAGTGTAACATTTTATTGAATTTGAACCTGAGATGATTTGCTGAGTTTGGCCAGGCTGACAAGTCAGTCCCTGTAGTCAGGAATGCCTCGTGTCTGTCCTGTTTTCTGAAGGGCATTTTTTTGTTTTTTCTTGTCTAGTGCAACCAGACCATGTAGCATGCTACTCACATGTTTATGTGGAAGAGGAGTTAGCTGGTCTTTTAGATTTTCTGTCATTTTACTAGTTGTCCTAGAATGAATCAATAGGCCAGATCCTTCTCTCTGGAAATGTTGTATCCAGCTAATTATCCCCACAGATCTCACTGGCTTCAGTGTGCTGTCCTTTCTACACTGAGACCACATTTACCTCTAAAAGCACTGCAAACCTTATCTAAAAGACTCCAAATCCTGTTTCAAAGAATCTCTCCTTCTCTATGCTTACACTACTCAATACAACATCTTCCTCAAATTTGAGGAAGGCTTCTGTTGATATTAGTGAGTGGCAGCTCTAACATAAAGAACAATTACACAGCTGTAAGAGAGATGAATTCTCCAATTTATTAAGGTAATGCATGTGGCTTTTTTGGAGTTGAGATGACAGCCCATAAGTTTAACTGCTGTTTTCCTGGTCTTTTGCTGAGACAAGGTGAGGCTTTACTGGTTTTCATTACAGTGTTTTAAGCACTGCAGCTGCTCTCCCACTATGAACTAGGCTGAAATAATTAAATTCTGTCACTGAGACCAGTGAATGAGAGTAAATTAGTAACAGTGACCTTCTACTGCAGCTAAATGGATCACTGAATTTGGAGCAAAAATATGCTGTGAAAATACGAGTGATAAACTTGCATGCAGCCTTCTTAGCCCCTAGTCACATAGTAAATAAACAATGCAATTCTCTTGGTCATTGAAATTTAGAGGAAACCAACAATCCTTGAAAAGCCTATTCTGCATCGTAACAGCAATATTGTCAGATTTAAAATGAAAGAGATAGAGACACTAACTGCAAAAACCTTTTGGATATGTGAGGAACAAAGCTATTTTATTTGTTGCATTGATTTGCTAAGAACGGTGTCTGAAAACGCATCTTCAGAAGGCATTTCTCTGGGTAGTCCCTAAATTCTGCCAGCTCCTGCAATGACAGAAGCCTCTAGTATTGTGAGTATGATTAGGTGCAGAAAAATCTAAGGAAACCATCAGCAATCATTCAGCTTTTTTCATGCCCTTGCAAAGTTGTAGCTATAAAGAAGTTATATTCTAACATCTGATTTCATACAGTTTTGCTGAAAACAGGCTATATCTCTCCTATTAGGGATATCAAATCCCTGATAGTTACTTCTTTTACTTCCTTTGCTTTTGATTTAAAAGATTAGAAACACTTAAAAAAATACAATCTCCTCAAATACATTGGAAAAGTCATATAGAAGAAATAAAGGTATTCTGCTTAGCACATAGACAATCCACCCTAAGGCAGATTATCTGAATGCCTCAGCCCCTTGCAATTTGATCTCTTTATGGGAAGAGAAGTTCTTATACATGACAAACTTCCAGCTTCCACACGAATATGTTTTTTGCTATCATTTATTATGTTTGTATTATTATTGCCACCATTGTTGTTACTATTTTTCTTCGTGTCCTAGATATGCTCTTCAAATATTCCATCCTTAGGAGCTTTAATATTTAGACAGCAGGTTGTGATAACTGCAGTACCCAAGGCTGCAGGTTAAAGATAACAGCCTTGTAGTTATGTCAACAGTATTTGCACTTGTCCTCAAAACCATGGAATACTGGTATATCTATCACTCTCCTGCATTGTTTGCTTTGGCAAGAGAGTTAGAATGCACACTCTATGTGAAGCTTAAGCTGCATATTATTCAGGGTTTATTGTGAGTTTCATGCTTGCATCTTTTCATGGAATTGTGCCACAACTAGAGATCTGTCACTTAAAAAGCTTGATGTTTTGCTTTGGAGTGCAACAGCTTAAAATTCAACCATCTAGAACACTGCCCTTGCGTGATGAGTAATTTCAGTGTATTTTCCTCTGTCTGTCAATAATATTTATACAGACAGAGGCATACTATAGACAGCAGTAGTTCATAGAACTTGTAAAATGAGGCTTGGAGAACTTCTTCCAGTATTCATGCTACAATTTAAAGTGCTTAGTCTAAAGAGAAGAAAGGCACTTCAGGTATGTGTACATGAGTGTGTATACATACTGATACAGCTTTTTGACCCCAAAAGTCCTGAAATCACAGAGTGCAGCCCTGGGAAAGGAACCTGGAAGATCAGAACCCTTTGTGATATATAACAGAATATTATGGAATGGGAACACAAAATCAAGGCTATAACTGTAACTTTAGAATTGCTTTAAGCCACCCTGCACTTTCTATCATCATCTCTCCTGCTGAGTCTGCTTAACAGGTTGGTCTGAAACAGCTAAGGAATAGCTTAGCAAAAACTGCTAGGAAGAAATACCTTCTCTGATAGAAAGGAAGGAAGGAAGGAAGGAAGGAAGGAAGGAAGGAAGGAAGGAAGGAAGGAAGGAAGGAAGGAAGGAAGGA
>JAWWMU010000054.1:20701647-20746054 GCA_035048155.1 Cinnycerthia olivascens
GATGTCAAGAAGAAATTCCTTACTGTGAAGTACTGGAACAGGATGCCCAGAGAAGTTGTGGATGTTGGATCCCTGGTGGTGTTCAAGGCCAAGCTGCATGGGGGTCTGAGCAATCTGATCTAGTTGATGGTGTCCCTGCCCACAGCCAGGGACCATTATATCTTTTTCAACGTCTCCTTTCTATGCAAACCATTCTATGATTCTTTTCTTCTGTGATATTATCATCCAGAAACTGAGAGAACTACAAAAACTGAATACATGATAAAACATTTGTTTAAAGACAAAAAGGCATATTAAAATAATTTTAGTGCTTTTTTCACTATAAAACAGATTTTAGAACTCATGTATAGCAAATAAATCTGGCTCGCATAGTGTTCCAAAAAGCCTTAAGAAGCTTAAGAGCCTAAATGTTAATCTCATGGACTGCTTCTCAGATAACTGTCATTATTTCTAGTGTTCAATTTACCTGTATAATGCTAATTTCTTTATTTTTTGCCTCATTGATTGGTGTATTGCTTCATAACTTCATAAATTCATAGAATTTCCTAAATCCTATGTAACAGCTGCAATCAATTAAGGGTGATCTTTAAAAAAAGAACCAAAATCTGGTGTTTAAATATGTTTTTCTCAGTACATTTTTAATGGACAAGCATTCAAGAATAAAAATTCTAAATCATCATCAGACTTTAGTTACTACTTAAATCAGAATTTCCATGAATGTTTTAGATTCACAGAGGGGTTTGAGTTAGAAAGGACCTTTAAAGGTCATCTAGGTCACTCCACCTGACACAAGCAGGGACATCTTTCACTAGATCAGGTCGCTGAAAGCCACATCCAACTAGCAGTATTTTTAAAATCTTCTTTGCTCTCAGGCAGTTTGCCCCATGATGATCCCCCAGTCTATATTGATGTTGGGGGCTGCTCCAACCCAGGCACAGGACCTGGGACTTGGCCATGCCAAACTTCATGAAATTTTCAGAAGCCCAGTCCTGGGGCCTGTCAACTTCATGCTATTCATTTAACTTTGATTTGGGGAGTTTAATGTATTCTCTGAGTGGCTTTCATGGAGGTAAAGGCATTAATAATTGGTTATGGTCCTGAGCTATTTTGGCAATAGTTCATCTGTCTATACTATAGCTACTTAGCTGCCTAACTCAAATAAATTTAGAGCAGATAGTCCTACATTGCCTCTCTGGAAAGAAAACTGGTGCAGGTTTTACAAAACTGAACTTAGTCTCATGGAGGAGATCAATTTTGGCCTTGAAATAATGGCCAAATATAACTGCTCAAACCCAAAGGTTAAGCAGAAAACATGCAGAGATAAAAATGTAGTCCGAACAGCATAAATAACTTCTTTGGCCAACTCTCCTAACCTATCAGAACTGTGCAAGCCATGTGAGAGAAACTGGAAACTCCCTAAGGAGACCTTAGGAAGCTGGAGATCTTTTGGTCTCCATAAGTCCTAATTCCCAGTTTCTTCTTTGTACTACAGACTTTATTTTTTCCATACGAGCTAATAAGACTGACAAAGTCTATTCAGCCTTGATCAAGCCATTGGCCTTTGTGTGTCAATACCATGCTAGTTTGGTCAGTTATGTATATGATATGTATTTACAAATATATGTATTAAAAGTGCAAAATCATCTACTGTATGTAGCCTTATTCCCTTTCCTGGGTCTGAGTGGTCAGCAGGCACCCAGTCCTGACTGGTTGGACTGAATGTGACCTTCAGCAGATATGCAGAGGGCTCGAAGGCATGTCTCCAGCTCAACAACAAGAAATCCTAAACCCTCTGTCACTGCAACAGTCTTTCCACTCTCTGTTAATGTAAAATTTAAACACTCTGGCATGGAGCTCAGCATCCATTTGAGCACCCAAAATTTGGAATGCAGTAGGCCAACAGATGCCATATACTCAGTATATACGAGGAGGTATTTCTAGGTGTCAATTCAGGCCACTGAGTAGCAGTCTTTAACAGTATGCCTGCCTGTGCTTGGGGAATCACAGCCAATTATGATCCTGAAAAACATTTTCACAATTTTCTGCAAATTACATGGGGTTAATCTAAGCTGTTGTGAGAGAGGTGACCCATAAAATGATAGCTATCAGCAGCTGACATCTGGACAACCTGTTATGCAGCTTTCAGGTTGAATTTAACAATAATGTGAGCAGGGCTACATGGCAAGGGTAAAGAAAAGTAACTTCTGCTGTAGGAAAATTAGTCTAACAAAACTAAGTGGGAGTCCCTGTGGGAAGGGAAAGTGATTTTATTAAACAGCATCTTTAAGTGTGTTGATTTTACAGATACACTCTAGCGTGCTCACAAGCATCAAGACACATGTTCAACAGCCTGGGCAGGACCACTAGTGCGTGCAACACAAGAGAAAAAGAGACAGCTGCCGTCAAGTACTTAGATTTTGGGTACCTTTTGATTGACAACAGTGAACTAATCTTAATATTACTGGTTTCCAAAGACTTGTCCAAAGACATGTAGTCCATTCTACTGCTAGGATGCAACAGAAACAGTTTCTTGGGAAGAATATTCTTTATTACACATGCAGACCTTTTTTGAGTCCTTTGTTCTATAATTTCTTCCAGTGTTTACACATTTAATTCCTAGCAATCTCATGTCTACTGCAAATCTCTACAAATCACTGTGTAAAAATATTGATTTATATTGCTGCTCCCATATGAGTATCAAGAAATGTACGTTTTCTGACAGATGCAGTATCTGGTGGCTTCTCCAAATTGATCCTACTTTTGTTGTCAGCGTGAAACCATGGATGTAATTGGTGCTTATGGAATCCCAAAATGTATTTATCTGAAGAGTAAGTATCCTTTCAGCTGCAGCTATTCCCATTGCCCTTGTGAATGACAGAGGACCTGGTTTGCATAAGCATCAGTGTTGTGACTTATGGAGTGAGGATAAATGGGCTCTGTGGGCAACTGAGCTCGGCCTGGGCACAGCCTGCTTGTAAAAACTCTACATATAGCTCATGCTGTGCCTTGCCAGGGACCTGGGGAATTCACAGCTCCTCTGGAAGCTGGGTGATATTTTTCTTAAAGCTGTACTCTAGAAGCAGTCTCTGTTTCATATCCTCACCTGTAAAAAGTGATTCTTACTCCACCTTGGACAGACTGAGCGTAAAGATACCACAAATGGAGACAGGGTACCTCTACTGTAAGTGAGATGTTTAAATGGCCAAATCAGTCATTCCCTGGCAGGGCCAATTTCTTTCCACTGAATATAAAGGGATTCTAGCATGACTAGCTCCAGCTTACACATCTATCTTTCTGACATTTAACTTAGGCAAGAGGCTCCTGGGCCAAGGGTGATAAAAAATCACAGTAATGAGTCACAGCAAATAATTGTGGAAATTTCATCTGCGTTCCACCAAAGGGTGCATTTTGACCCAGATAATTTCTTTCAGATTTGAGCTGCAGCATCTCTTTTGTTTGGTCAGGATACAGCATCATCAGAGCACAGAAGTGGGCGTTGAACAAATAAAGGAAATAAGAACACATTCAATTCCAAGTTCATTAAAGTGAATTGTGAAAAGAAATATTAATCTTTGGGTTTTTTTAATCTTTTTCTTCATTTCTCTTTCTCCCTTCTATATTTCTTTTTAATAAAGAAATGTTTGTACTTATTTACAAAAAATTCTATATGTTTTTGAAAAGTAAACCCAAGAAATAATAGTAGCATTATTCAGAACAAAACAGTGGTTTGAATATTGATGAGAAAAAAATACAAGTAAAGGTTATTTGGACACACAGTATAGATCATTTTGCAAACCTTCATGCTTTCCAAAATATTATATATTTCAATAGCACAAATTTTGAAAAATATTTACTTACTGGTTGCGTAAGGCATTACTTCTATTGGAAATGTTAGTTGTGACTTATTAGATGGTTGAGGTGAAAATTGAAGGCTGATTGAGCTCAACGTGTTTCTCATTCAGACTTTTCTTACTGTTTAATGCTTATGGCTCTGTACTGTGAGAATGAGGAAGCAGCTGTGGAAACAGAATGGGTCACAGAAGTTTTTTAACCTGGGGGTAAGGGAACCTAACATCTCACATGCAATGGAAAACATCAGGCTGTGGGTGGGGAAGAAGCAACATTTTCTTGGATTTTTTTTTCTTGTGCAGAAAGAGGATGCATATTAAGCATGTGCAAAGAATAAAGAATTTCTTAATTTCTTAAGTGAAAAAAAGGAATCTGGGGAGCAAAGACAGAATTCAAGAAAAATTTCCTATGATGCTCAAACACTCTAAGGTTTAATTGAAGGTAATGTTCTATTAAATCCAATCTTTTGAAAGGATCAATTTAAGGCTCACACTCATGATTTAATATAAAAGTAATTTTTAAGTAAAGCATTGCCAATTTTTTTCACCTATATAAAATTATCTGGGATGTCTACTGAGGTTGGGAAAAATAGCTATTTAAACTAGACAACAGTGTTATCACACAAAATTGATGTCAACTAGATAGAAACCAATTTCAGCCAAAAATGAGATCACTTCTATCAATCAAAGTAGTTAAATTCTAAAGTAGGCTTCTAGGAGAGCAGCAAAAAAACCCCTAGCTGCTTAAAGACAATACTTTTTTAAAAGCATTATATGATGCCATTGCCTATGGTAGAGATTAGATGAGGTAACCCAAGAGACCCTTTACGTGTCCTGTTGTCTGAGGTTCTTAAATACAATAGTGAATGCATGCTCAGTTCATGGAGCTGCACTTTTTCAGTGAGCGGTACAATGAAACGTCTATACTTTCTTTTTGTTTCCATTTCTGAGGAAAAGCTGAAGGACTAACTTTGGGGAGCCAAACAAAACAACAACAAGGAAAAAGTCTGGTGTGCTGCTATGATGACGTATCTGTGTGGTTGCACACAGTAATGTGTAGTTCTAGGTGGTGGAAGGCTCCAGATTATCATGTTACGTGTGATGGTATTGATTAAAGATAAGTGGAAAAATGTACTTCAGGCTTCAGGATGCTGGCTTCCTGTGGCTATAAAACAACTGAAAGGTTTGGCTAGTTGTTGTAGACCTGACATATTAGACAGGAGAGAGGTTTTCCACTGCTAATTGATGGATTCTACCTCTGGACTCCAGTCCCTCTCTTTAAGCCATCTATCACTGTAAGTCACGGGCATGAGTTCTTACATCACTTTAAATGCCAGCCTTGGAATCATTTCCCTTATTCCCCTGCCAGATCTGCTCTGCCAATCATAGATTTCCATTTGGTCTCCCCCAAGGCTGTGAACCAGGCTGGGGGGCACGTGGCTGGGAGACATCGGCAGGCAAGGGCTCCTCATGTGTCACACCTGATGTCAAATCCCACTGAGGGCATCCCAAGAGAGGGCACTGATTCCTGTAAAAAATTCAACTGGGCTAAATAACTCAGTTATGGAAAAAAAAAAATCTCCTCCGATCTTTTTCATCCCCTCAACAGACGACCCAAACGAGCAGCATCCTCTGAACTGTGAAATCCCTCATTAGCAGTCGCAGATGGCATTATTTGTGTGCACGGCGCTGCTGCAGCTTGTGGTCTCAGAGTTAAATTCTGCACAGAAGGCACATAGCTGGACTGGAGAACATGGAGTGCCCTGACACAGAGTGTAACAGCTTCTCTCTGAGCCCTGGATAATGTAGTCAATTAATAGGACTCAAAAGTTAATAAAAATCAATCCCCTAAGAAACAATATAACTCCTGGCAGATGACTTTTTTCCTTGAATAATGATTAATAACAGCAGTACGTCCACTTCAACTTTTACTCACAGTTCAAACCCACTAATTTGTAGGACTTAAGCTACACCCTGAAGCATATTTTTAGCTTTTTTGTTGATCATCTTGCTACTTTTGATAATTGAAAATTATTTTTTAGTACTATCAGCCAATAGGGTAATAATAATAATAATAATAATAGTAGTAGTAGTAATAGTAATAATAATTCATAATTTCTATTTTTGTATATTGAAAGCTTAATTGTCTTTTTTTTCCTCTACAAAGAAGAGGGACATAAGAAATAATTTTAAATACCCTTAAGTATCACAGTTGACTGTTACTCTAAAATTACATAGATACACTTCAACTAGTTTGGGATCAAAATTACCCACATTTCAGTCACAAGCTTCTTGCAGATATTTCATCATTATATTTATTCATTATACCACAGTATAATGAAATAACCCTTCATATAGGCTACTATTGACCTCAGTAGTACAGAATAATTTTAATAAGTTAAGTGTGCAAAATTGCCTAAATACTTCAATCTGTGCAAAAAATATTCTGAATAAAAGTACAAAACCTCAGCACATTTTTGGAATATTATAAGGCTTTATTTAGAAGAATTTCATTAAGAAAAATATTTGACACAAATATGGGTTTCCATCTACATTTTATTTCATACTTCTTTGTAAGATACAGGACTTCCCCAGTCTTCTTCCTGTGTTGGTTAGGCACTCATATGGCAGTCCAAGTACTTCCTTGTTTAAATTAAAGCATGGATTTGACTATTTAGTTTTCAACTTGATCAGAGAATGGCGGCTTTGAAAATATAAAAGCTACAAATACATACAGGCATATTATACATCCATTTTTATAGACACGAATCTTCTACCATAGTGTAAATTTAGAATTTTCAAAAATCCTTCACTACACACAGTTCCCACACTGGAAAGATGATGCTAAAAAAAACATGATAAGATTTTAGACATTTTCATTGTCTACATGTAACTTTTCAAAACACTGAAGAACTCAGTCACATTAACACTAATAAGTTATGTAGAAGTTGGTATAGAAATTATTAATTTTCAAGTAAGCAATTATAAATTTACCCTCTTGCAAATTTAACTGGGTAACTAAACATAGCATCACTGATGTAACTGTAAATCTCAATATATGTGTCACATTTGAATATTTCTTTTTTAAAATGTTTTTTATTAGAATCTAAGAAACCTATATAAACCTCATATTTTGAGGTG
Organism: Cinnycerthia olivascens; assembly: GCA_035048155.1. NCBI lineage: Eukaryota > Metazoa > Chordata > Aves > Passeriformes > Certhiidae > Cinnycerthia > Cinnycerthia olivascens. Next base: position 20,708,637 of record JAWWMU010000054.1, read on the forward strand.
ATTATTAATCAAGAGATGGATGAAAAAGCTTTGCCAGAAAAAATAAATCTGTGTATCGATTATGTTTTTTATGGATTTACAGTCAGATTTGACAAGCTTAAATGTTTTCTAAGTAAAAAGATGCTGCTGTGCTAGGATGCAGATCTTGGAAAATGTGTACATTTTAGAAAAAAAAAACAAACAACAAACCACCCTGTTCTCATATGTCTTGAACTTTTATTGTTCCAAGTTTCCAATACTTCTTAGCAGGCAGAAGGCAATTATTTTAGTGTATATTTATTAGACTTAATAAAAGCTCAATAAGAAAGTACAGTGTGATAAATATTTTAGTTCATTGTATATTCTGCATAATATTAAATGTTGCATTATTTATTGGGAAAAAAAATAAGTGACAATTGTTTAAATAAAGCCTAAGAAAATCACAAGGACATTTGATGTGTTTAAGTGTTTTATTTTCACATTGTTGCATGAAAATATTCTTGAGTTTCTTTCTGTAAACATGTGCTTTTGTGAAGTTACAAACTGGTTTTGGCAGTGGGACATCTAATACAGACTGGCAGTGGGACATCTAATATTTGGTGAGTGAGGGAAGTGCTTTTCCCCTGGAAATATCAACATAGCTTTGCCAATCGGAATATCAGTAACAGAGACTGTGTTTTCAAATTAAACATTAAAATATTTTCAGTTTAAAGAATTCTTACAGCATCTTGGACCCAAAGTACCCATCAGGTTTAAACACTGAAGGTGTAGCTGCACAAGGTGGCTGATCTCATGTGACAATTTGTCTAGGCAAACTTTGTTCATCATCCATTCACCTGTGCTCACACCCCTTTCTTGCTAAACTCTTCCTTCTGTTGCACTGACTCCAGTGGATCACTGGGCCTTTCTTTATTCAGCTAAATTCAGCTCATCAAGCCTAAAGAAAACTGATCCTTTTTATTCATTTATTTATTTATGTATTATTGGAGCAGTTTTCTTTTTGGTTATTAAATTGAATTCTATTATTGAGAACCAACTCAACTCTTAACTGCCAATTTTAACCCAGGACACTCCAGGCTCAGTGCTAGCAACTTACTGAGGGATACAACACTGGTGTCATAAATTAGAGCTAACACTCATTATCATATCTTCAGGCATCTGGCCTAACCACATCCTACCCTGAAATCTGAGATATTGGGTGAAAGGCTATGCCAGGATGAAACAATACCTATTCTTCCCTCCTCTCCTGACTTCTTCTTGCATGCTGAGTAAGTTTAAAGAAATTTAGGTGCCAAGTTCTGACCAGTTCACAGGTGATCAGGTAAGCTTTGAGCTAAATACATAAGGCTGAAACTTGCAATGACTCAGGTGCAGCTTCTTTTTCTGTACAGTGCTGCTCTTGCCGAGCAGCAATGAGGAAGGTGCCTGAGAAATACCCACTTGGGCCAATACAGGTCAGTTCACAAGAACATCAGCACACACTGTGATCTAATATGATCTAAGATTCCTTTTTAAGTAGTAAGATAACAGTCCTTTCTTCTGCCCATCAATAAAGTGGTGGAAAATGGAAAATAATTCTTTGGGAAAACAAGACCTGATTTGTCACAAACATCAGACATTTCATAAAAGAGGCTTTGGAAATTGAATATCAAAAACACAGCAGTAAGTATTGCTAAGAGCTTGCATTTCATTATTAAATTAATTTTACAGCACTCAAAGTACTGTGTCTATAGTACAAAGGGTACATGGTCATTGTCTAAAGGTGCTCTGCAAGATTGCAAAAAAAACATCAAGAAAAATCTATTGAAATTTTACTTTAGTCCTGTATGTTGATTTGCATAGAATGGATTTTGGGGAAATGGGTAGGTTTCAGACTCTCCTTACTACCATCCCATTATATGATGCATATTTTGGAGGGTTGTATCGTGAAGAAATTGCCATTGCCTTGAGCAGCTCCTTCCCCATCCTTATTGCACCTGTTACAAGTGATGTTTTTGGAATCACAGCCACTTCCTGACACAGCCTGGCAAGCAACATCAGTTGATGATAAAGAAATAAACACCATGATTCTTTCAGGAGGAAGAAGAACATTGTAAATTGTAAAAGATGAGATGTTATTCTGTTCAGAATATAAAAATCAATATCACAATGACCATAAAGAGATCCCTGCAAAGATCAAAACTGCAGCATGTAACAACCCTAAAAAACATCTAAATACCTGGAGTGAGTAAAAATCCACATTCTCATAAAACACAGAGGAGGAAAGGCTGGATTCATGTTATTTAGCTGTGTAAGAATTAGGTGCCTTCCCTGATGTAATTCCTTGAATTCTCTTTGTGATCAGGAGGGAGAGTTGGAATCTGTCCACGCACGAGTTCATTCATTTTAGAATGGATCTCCAGCACAGGTGAAATATTTCACCCTGAGGAGGTACCTGCTCTATTCTCTGCTTTTAAAAAAAGTCTTGTTGGCTAGCTTAGACTAGATAATTTCCAGGCAGCTAAGAGAAGTGGGCTGTGCACAAGTCAAAATACAAGGTCAGAGAGACCAAGGTCCTGCAGGAACAGAACCGCATGCTGTGCCATGTTCAAGATGTTAAGAAATGTTCACAGTAGAAATTTTCAAAGTTTATAAAAAAAGTAAAATAAAACATTGCCAAGTACTCTAAGTTAACATGTTGTCATAAATAACAAAGATAGGGTTTGCAATACAAAGCCACATAAAGGATCTAAAATCACTAAGCTCTAGTATTTCTGAAGCTATCATCATTGAGATTTTTTGCGTTCACTGCTACTCCATGCTTGATGAATCTCAGCAAGAAATTAGGTCAAACTCTTCAATCACAAAATATTGATCAGAGTTGCTGGAGACTAAATGTCCAAGAGGGGACTTTAAAAACACCAGCAGTTGCCTTAGGGTAATTTTTGATCTGTCTTCTTTTCTCAAGACATTTTCTGTGTGGAAAGGGACAACACTGCAATTCTGATTCACAACATGGACATTGGATGAAGAACTTAGTTTGTCCCAAGTCTGCCTGCGATCAAAGAGAACCTGTCCATGAGAGCCAAGCAATGAAATCAATGCAGACAGAACTTTCTGACTGTTATTTTTCTCAACTAACATTATGTGATTGACTGGCCTTTGATTCCTCAACATCTTGGAAAATCTGAAAATTCTGCTGTGTGATCAAGTTGTTAAAATCTACAGTTCAGTCAAAAGCGTATGAAAAAGAAATCAATTTTCTGAAGTGAATCACATATTTTAATGGTCTTGAGACTAAAAAAAATTCATTTCAGATTCGGATCTTTTTTACGAAAGATGGTAGGACAAGGGGAAGGCCACAGAAAATGCTAAATCTGCAATCTTCTTAGGTGAAAATAATTCCAGAGATGTGTTCACAACTTTCTGCAAACTCCCTTGATCCATGGAGTGCTGCACTAAAGACTGCACATCCTGTATCTTAACTATGTATGCTCCACAGCTGGTAACAGAATGCATTACTGATGTCCAGCAAATATTCTGCAGTGAGTTAATCCTTAGAGAACAGAATACAAAGTCAATATCCTCCCTTGCAAGAATCAAGTTTCTCTGTGCAAGCAGCTAAAGAAATACTATAGATCTTCAGTCAAAATTGAAAATAAAACAATTGATCTATAAAAAGGCATTTGTGAAGATGCTCAATGTTTTAAACTGAACAAGCAGAGGACAGTCTGAGAAAAAGAACGACAAAGTACCCACTTCTTAAACAATGAAGGCTCAGAATTCCAGCAGTAGCAAAGGTACAAAAGGGCTGCAAAGACTGATAATACAAAATGGATAATACAAGACAAAAACCTTAGAGTTTAAGTACCAAAAGAAAGAGAGTAGGAATTGTAATAAAATATTTTATCCTCTGTTGTAGTTTACTCTTGAACTCAGGGAACATAAGTTATCAGTGTTAGTAAATAAGAAGGATTATGCCCCAAAGAAATAGCTAACAATTTTTCCTCCTAGAGGAAATAGCCCATAGAACCCTAAATTCTGTCTAATCACATGAGTTAGGCAAAACAAACAGAAGAACCTCAGAATAAAAATGAATGCGTTCTTTTAGTTCTTATATACATATAACATAGTAATAATACAGATCTGTACATGTGACTATCTTTGTCAAAAGGAAGCTGTTGGTGAATAGGATTTATAAAACTGCCTGTTTTTATTTCTCCTTTATTAAAAAGGAGGTAACTGGAGTATGAGAAGCCAAGATCCACTTACTATGAAGATAATGGTTTAAGCAGGAGCACTGTGGCATTGACAGACAAATCGCTGAAAAACACATTTGAAAAAACACCAAAAACTGAAAGAACAAAACTGCTATCACCAGGAAGCTAAATAGCACTTCTTGGTCATAGAAAATATGGCATACTGTTTCTATACTTTTTTGCTGTCATAAGACAAAAATAAATTGAGACCATGACAATATTATTTTTGATAGCCCTAAACGTAAAAGAAGCATAACCAAATGAACCTTTGTTACCCAGGGAAAATGTGCATCTGTGCTATCAAACTAGAACAACAACCCTTTCATCAAAATTAATCTCTGTATGATCAGCTGAGTCTGGATCTTTTTCCCCTTATGTTTGTATTTTAACTCCTTGCAGTATGGGCACGAAATGAGTGCATGCACAATAATTAATGACAATAATTGGTACTGTGCCTCTCCCTAATTAAAGACAGGAAAGTAGCTCTCTGTATTACAGTTGTTTTGAATACCAATCCAGTATTTCTCAAAAAAGTTTTCCAGGACACTGGAGGCATTTAACAAAGCTTCAATCCAGAATCCTCTATTTTGGCTATGAGCATACGTGCCACTGGTGCTCTCCAGCACATATTGCTTTCAAGCTTATTTGCAGGAAAGCTTTGTAGTCAATAAAGCAATGTTCTTCTCATTACTGTGAGGTTTGTAGGATGCCTGTCCTTGGTAGGATCTCTAACAGGGTAAAGCTGGGGAAACAAGGGCCATCTGCCTTCAACAGTCCTTCTGATGGCAGTTCTGGTAAAGTATGCTGTTACCATTAGCAGCCAGCTGGCCTCTTACATCATTATACATTGCAAATGTTTTACAGCATGACAATATAACACCAAATTACATTTTAGAAAAACATAGCATGCTTTGAATTGTAAAAGCATCCTTACAGAAAGGGATTGGATATGTTCCTCAGGGCAGCGTGTCCAGGTTCATATTGGTTTGTGCAAGCCTTTTAATGATAGCTTGGAGTTTATTTCCTCATTCAAAAAATGTAATAGTTCATTTAATGCATGGAAAAAAGATACTGATGGAAGAAAAATGTCTAACAGAAGTTCTATTTTGAATTAGAATATAAGGACTTACTGCTCTCAGAATTTGGCTCTTTGGGCCTTTTTTTGCTTGATGTGACTCTTTGTGTGTTCTCTGGAGATAAACCTGTACGCAACAAAGGAGAACCAATACTTTGTTGAAGAGACAGAGAAAATAATTGAACTTGTCACATTTAATTTGCAATTTATTGCATTTATTTTGCAATTGTTGACAGAACAAAAGATACTTAGTGGTTCCACAAAAAAATCCTGACTTGGAAATATACCACAGTTTTCATACAACTCAGGAAAAGAAATCCTACCTGATGCTAAAGAAATGTTAGAATTGCACTGAAATGAGACATGGATTCAATATTTCTGCAAACCTCAGTTTATGTTCTGAAGAGATGGCTCATCAGAAGTTTGTGATCAATATTAGTTTTTAAGATAATACACTCATTTATGGATACTCAAATAGCTGATCCAGCCTTGAGTGTCCCATACGTACATGAGTCATTATGCTGCTGTTTACTTTGGATATCAGAGGCTATTCTCCATTTTAAATACCACCGAATACATTGAGGAACAGTGTATCTATGTGAGACATTTGTAGGCAAATATATGCAGCCACTTTGCTCCCTTGTGGTAGATTTTAGAGATCATTGCTTTTATTTCTTTACAGAAGAGATCATTATGCAATAGGAACCATACTAAAGAAACCACATTCACAACCTGTTTGGTTTTACATTATAAAATTTTCTATACTTTAATATCTGAGAATAAAGCCAGAAGGCACCTCTTCTTAGAAAAATATTTTGGCTGGGCAGAGTTTTCATTTTGTTATTTTCGTTTTGTTGTTTAAACTACAAAACTTTTACTCCTAAAGAGAAAAATAAAAGTTGAAATAGAGGGATACCTCTGACAAGAAGAAAATCACCAAGAAATATTAATCTCAGCTCTTCCTTGGAAAGTCTACAAAATCCTCATTTACAGGGACACAAAAAATGTAGTGCATTAAGAGTCAGCTGACAAATGAGTAGGAAAGTGTTTTGGAAATGCTGTGAAACAATGGTAGGGTATTTTCCTTTTTTGTGTGTGTTAATTTTGTGATTTTTCCTTTTGTTTTTGTATTAATAATCAATTGAAGGCTGTGTTGTACTAATGAAAATTTCATACTAGCATTTGGTATTTCAAAGCAGTTGTCTTGTAACCATGATCTCATAAATATATATTTAAAAGAAAATTATAATAGAAACATAAAGAATCCTAATATTTGTCCAACTTGATTCTATAATATGTTTATCAAGTTTATGAGAATGCTAATGAGAAACATTGAATGCTTTTAGGTTCCTGTGGATGGATATAGCCACCTAGCATTTGGAAGGGGTATATGTTTGCTTATGCTGGAATGAGAGTTTGCTTGCAACCTTCTGTTCTGCAAACTAGCTGTAAGCCTAAATAGTTCACGTGCTTGTCAAATGGGAAAGGTACATACTTTCTATGAATTCTAATTAAAATGTTGTAAATAAACCCACTGTATCACCAGCAACTCCTAAACTGATCAGAATACACATCTGCAGTGTGAAACGACTGTGCAACACACACTACTGAAGAATTGGGGAAGAAAAGTTGTGGAGAGTTGCTTCTTTTGATGGTAGGAGTGACTACAGCACTGCTTTTTGCTAAACTTTGGCTTAGTTGCAATGACAGCGTTGAGCTTTTAAATGTATAGGTACCCTTTATACTTGTACCCCTTCCTGGCATATAAAAATGACTGACAGAATAGGACACAATTACTTTCAGCCTCTTGTGGATATTAGTAAAGTCAATAAAACAAAAACAAAACCAACCCCAAACAAAATACAATCCAATGTACTGAAAAAAAATGAAGTAATAAAGAAAAGTAACAGCTTTGCATCGTTATCTACTCACTCCAAATAATCTAATTCACAAGCTGAAAATATTAAGATGTGATTTTGCAATAATTCATGTCCATCAAAATCCTGTCTTGAAGCATTTATAGTTAATATGGACATTTTGTACAATATTAAATGTAACTAGATACATAAGTAGAATCGGAAAAGCTACACTGACTCGATTTAAAAAGCTCTTCTTTCCAAGAGACATGGGTCATCCATGAAAAGTACAGAACAGTAAAACTGGCAGAGTGTCTAAAAAGAGAATGATCTCTTCCACCACAGGGAAACAGCAGCATTTTCATACCCCTCCATTTTTTAGAAAATATTTAAATTAGTTGATTTAATTGAGAGTCAAAACTTATCTGAAGCCACGGAAGAACAGGTATATAGAGAATGACAAATGACATGGGGAAATTTCTGTGGAGAAAAGACAGGAGGAATTGTGTCCTATGATGAACAACAGCAAATACTACTGGAGACTTAAGGCCAAGAGAGGGATGGAAATCAAGAGGGAAGTTTATATTTTTTTTTCAGGACATGCAATTCCAGAGACAGAAAACAGCTGGGACAAGCTGGATGATTTTATGTGTGCTCTACAAAACTCTGATTTATAATCCTCTGCTATTTCCTCTCGCTTTCCACACATACATGCACAAATTCTTTACACTTCAGCTTGCATCTCAAAGCCATTAATGGCCAACCACACACAGTGCATGGCCCCAAGTTTCTTGTTCCAAACAGGTAAGACAATTTTGCAAAGAAAGTCATGCACCACTCTTTTCTGCAAGGAATAATGGCACTATTAAGCCTTAGTATTTCCTTTATGTGACAGCTTCAGGTACACAAGCAGAAACTCAGACCTCTGAGCAGTGAGGAACTTGATCTACTACTGTGCTAGTAGATCAAACAAGCTGAGGAGAACTATCATAACCTAATCACAACCCTTTGGCAAGGCTTATATAGCCTCAATATCTTACCTTCTGTCTGAAAAGCTGCAGACATCCAAGTGGCCCCACTGTTTTGCTCAAAAATCACCTGCTCTAAAAGTATGCCAAGGTTTATGATAGCCAGGTTGCTGTAGGGATTGTTTGGGGCCATTACTCAGCCCTAGACCTAGCCTTATTTAGATTAGAGCAGGTATGACTTTGAGGCCACTTGGGAAAACGCTGAGACAAATTTTAAGAACAAGGTGTCACAGGATTAAAGTGAAAATAAACAGGTGAAAGATGAGGTTACTTGTGAGGAAGAAAATATTTGTACACATCACTTAGTCTGGCTGTTAGCACCACCAGTTGAGATCAATAAAATCTATTCTCTCATTGCATCTGTGGATAACCTTACATCTTCCTTTTCCAGAGGGAAAAAAATATGCCATCCTTTATAGTACGTGTCAGTGGTCTATCTGTCCCTAGTCTGGCTTCCTTGGCTGGTAGATGTCTGAAGAGAGATGGCTGCAGTCTTTGGTTACTCTAAGACTCTAGTCAGCACCTTCTTGTGATATTTTCTGAGTCTGTGTTCTTCCACAGCCATTTCTTCCTATCTCCTTCTGCAGGAAGCTCAGGATGTCTATTAATTTACTTTGGGCATTTTTTGAACTAAATCAATTTATTAACTTGTTATTTTTCTTTGTTATTTTAGTTTTACAGCTGGTTGAAGACCAGGTCAGGCACTACAATAATGGAAGGGGGGAGATCAGTGAAGAACACAGGAGGAAAGAAGGATTAGGAAGGATGGGAGCTGGGAAATGTTAACAGGATATCCTCATTTTGGTAGTGGGAAATTGTAAATTCATTATTGTGTCTATGCTGTGTTTTGAAATCACATTTTCAGTTCAGATGAGGACTGCTATTGCTTGCCTATTAGGCCATTCTGCATTTCTGAGGATCCTTTTGAAGATTCCAACACCTTTTTTACATAATACCAAAAGACTTTCAGTGTCTTATGTTAATACAATATCCATAAATCACTCATTTTTTTGGAACAGTTAAATCAGTGTAAATCTAATTGTAACCTTTTACCTGTCATTATGATAGCATGGATGTCATATCTGATAATACAAATCTTGTGAGATGATATGTCATTTTCTGCGATAATGTTTCTTCATGGTGAGAAAGCAAAAATGGTATGCAATTTTTTCACCAGTGTATGCAAGCAAATGTGTCTAGTCCTGGACAGGAGAATAAGTCTTATTAAACTTACCCACATAATAATGGATTAATAATTTTTTTGCCATTTCATTCACATTCTTTGACAACACAATGTTTTTAGCTTGTAATTCTTTGCAGGAAACATTTAATTTTTTGGGGAATTTTTCTTTTCCTTGTTATGTCTTAATTTCTTTTGGTTTAAATTCTATTTTTCTTTTCTTTTTTAATGGACTCCTCACATTAATATATAGCACCTCTTTAGGGACTCCTTACCTCATTATATCTCCAATTTAGACATTTTCACTTGAAGTGGTCCTCTAGAATCCATTTATGGCTAATGGAGAGAAGCTTACTATAATGGCTTGCCTTAAATATAAGACCAGCCATTCTTATAACTGTAGTTACATTTGCACTAGCCATATAACAGTAATCAAAATTTCAGTTATTTTCCAGTTTGTATCCCAGCTAAAAATATATCTGTCAGATATTGTTCCAAGTAGTTCCATTCTTTTGCAAGTTTGTTTGTTTGGTTTTTTGTTTGTTTTCTCAGCTCTGTTCAAATTTTGAAGATGCTTAGTTTGTGTTTTCTTTCACATCTTCTAGCTTCATACATGTTGTCTCGCTTTGTAGTCTCCTTTCTTTTGTTCACCATTCCTATGATTTTCCTCTTTGGCAACACAGCTGTATCGCACAATCTGTTCTGATTCTGCTTCATAGGTTGGCAAACTCTCACAGGTTCTTTATACTTTTATTTATTGAGTTTGTAACAGATTTTTTTCAGTTGCTGATCCTCATTATACTGTTGTCAGATTCCACAAGACTCTACAAGTTTTATATTTGACTTTACAGACTGAAGTTTGTTATAGATGTATGCACAGTTGCTTCATCAATTCATTTTTTTTCACACAAAGCAAAAATCAAAAGTTCACTGTGTAAGTGTACTATGGATACTATGCTATTTAGTGCCACCCTAGATAGCTACTTAATATGTTTTAATATTAAAGAAATCTAGAATCTCTACATCAGCAAAATTGAAATAAAAATTCCCAGGCAGCATTCAGTTTCATAAAGAGACAGAATTCTATTTTGAATTTCGTCCAGTTTTGCAGAAATAAAAGAGGTTTTTTTCTTGATACCAGGTGTTTTGTAACGGGTTAAAAAAGCTCTTGGTTGACATTAAAAGTCTGAGGTATTTTTCTTGCAATAGAAGATAGCAAAAGAGCAATGAAGGGGACAGAAGCAGGGAGAGTGATCTCTGTGGCGTTTAACAACTACCAAAGTACAACTGCATCAAACCAATGTGTTTCATTTCCCTGAGTGATACCAGCCAGGATACCTTTATCATAGTGCCACTTCCTACATCAGTTTGGCTACTGTGTGCAATGAGAAATAAACAGATACAAGCTCTATCATATCTCCAGTCCAATTTTCAAATTGCAGTAGTTTTGAAATATATGCCCGAGCCAGAATTCAAGCAGTCACTTTCCTGGAGACACTGCCTTTTTTGAACACTGTGACTTCATCATTGTCTTAATTTCCAGTATTGTAAACATAGTGTATGCACATCATTGTTTTGGGAGGGAGTAAAAACTTTAGAGCCCTGACCAGCACCCACCTGAGGGGGTCACTACCCCCTTTTCTTTGTAACAAAAAACAATTGCAACTTGGATGTTCTGGCTGACTCAGCTGAAAGTTAGATTTTTGAGCGGAGCTACAAGTAGTAAAGGTTTTTTCACGTAACAGCACATATTTTCTCTCCTACCTACTCCTGATTGCTTGGCTCTTTCAGCCATTTCCAGTCAGAGGAGTGACCCCTCAAAGGGCCCAGTTGCACACAGGATATCATAAAGTGCAGTAAACTAAGTATGCTCTCTCAATTTGTGTCCTTTCTGTGTTGCAGTGTCCCTGTCTGCTGTGCTGTCCTTGGAATGCAATGGGAAATTAGCTCTTGATAGTGCAGCGTGGCAGAAATCAATAACAGAATTATGTCAGCACATAGGACGGGCTGCTAAACCCTGGCATTCCCAGCAACATCGTAATGCATGCCATGATGAACACTGAACTCTGCAAAAAGAGAGGTGTTCTCTCATTAACTGCTGTGGTTCTGGCTGGTATGTTCCAGAATGGCTGAGATATTGGAAAAGTACTGAAATGCATCACCTGCTGATTTCTAGCTTTTACAAGCACAATTTTTTCCTGATTATGCAAGCAAATTTTAACTCACTGAGAATACAAGTCTCTGCTTTCTTACTACACTGAAATTTATCAGATACAAGCTTCTAGAAATAAATAGTTTGGAGTATGCTTTTGTGTTCCTTCTGTCACAGAAGATGAAACTTAAATTAGATTTGATGGGTTTTACATCAATTTACTAAATAATCTGATTAAAGCCTCAGTGTCTTCTCACTACGACGCTTAATGACTTGCCCTGGGAAGAACGTAACACTGTCTAAAAAAATGTGATTAGGACTTCTGGTTCTTCCTGGCTTCAAAATCCTTGAGGTGTATGAATAAAGATGAATTTTACTGATATAGTTAATAGAAAATAATGAAATTATTTGATACTTCTGTTTTACTGTAGTTATAGAGATATACAAAACTTAGCAGACCAGGGTGTTTTCAGGGGAACTCTATAAGGAAGATTTAAATGTGTTAATAATAATGCAGTGGGCCAAATTCTTTCCTGGCAAGAATCCTTTGAGATAGACCTCAGACCCTTCTCCAGTAATTTTGTGCCATGAAAAAAATCCACAAATTGTTTTAACAGACCTAGGAGTACTCAAAACTACTGCTGAAATTGCAAAAGTAGATTGCAGCTTTCTATGAAAATGTTTATTAACTGGAAAACATGAAGGAATTGAGGCCTAAACTGTAAAAAGAAAATTGTTTTGGAAAAATTAGTTCAATATATTGTATTATCTGATAAGTATAGATGTTGAACAAGGAAATTAAGGCGGGCACTTACATTTTCTCTTTTGCTGGTTCCCTTGAAGATACCAGTTTGTTATTCAATACATTTATTTATTTATTTATTTATCTGAGAACCACTTTGAGGGTGTAGTAAGAGTAAAACATGAGAGTGCCCGCAGGAGCCTCATTTCTTAAGCTGTTAAACAGATGTGGTAGGAAGGCAAAAAGAGAGGCTTTCTTCTCCTATTCCCTCATCCCTTCTCTACTTTCTGTTCCTACACCCTGTTCCATATCATTGATAGCAGGCTGATACAGTATTCATTATAATTCAGCTTCTAGGTGTAAAACACAAGGAAAAAAGCAGAAACAGCAGGGAATGTCCCCAGGCAGGCAAGAGGCCACCTTGTCATCCTGACTTCTACAGCTGCCAGGTGCTAAGGACTTCCTCAAGTGACACATCCTGTAAAAGCAGAAGATATGAGCTACTTTATTGTGGTCAGGCAATGGTGAGAATTACTCAGGAATAGCGTAAGACTACCACCACTTCACATTACAATATCAATTTTCTATTGCCTTCTCTGAATCCTATCACGCTGAACTGAACCTTCCAGAGCTACAGTCAACCTTTATAGGTTTCTCTCCTGTTTTCCTTCTTCTTCCTGACCTGATCACCATGACGCATCCTGAAAAAAACTTCTGATGAATCTGTCTTCCCTTCTGACTCTCTCCTGCCAAGTCAGTCAGTGGGGAAGAAGTAGGAGATGAAAGGAACCAACATTCCCATGCCTATGGCCCCATGGCACTGGGGCCAGTCATGGCAGGAGCTCTGCTGGCCTCTGAGAGCTGCACTTGCACACACACCACACCACAGAGCTGCCAAAATGCTGCAGTGCAGAGCCAACATCCCGGGGAGAAGGCAGGGACGCATCCCAATTATTACCCTCAGAAAATATTCAAGACGTTTAACTGCAGCAAATCAATTCTGATTACCTCCAGGTGGATTTCAGATGGAGATTTGCTCAGCTTTCTGTCAGCGTATCCACCCAAGGCAACCCTGACAGAAACTTCCATCTTCTGGGAAGCCTTCCAGGCACACAGCCAAAGTCCCTTTGACTCTGGCTTCCAGACTCTCCTGCTCTCCAATTCCCCAGACATTAAGGCTCCTGCACCTCCCACTAGGAAAGCTTCTAGTGGCACAAGGGATTCACAGCCCTGTTGGTGGGCTGCCAGGGAGATGAAATTACTAAATATGGTTGGAATTGGTAATCTTAGAGGTCTTTTCCAACTTTAATGATTCTGTGATCCCATGATCGCAGTTTGCACATTTGAATTTTTTTTCTTCTCCCCTCGATCTTCTTGATTGAATTTCAATTAAAATATAGTTGGAAAGGCAAATTTCCAAGGACTCGGAGATTGTGGGTTTTGCAAAGATTAACTTAAAAGCTTAGTTTTAGGATGGCACTTCAAGGTGCACATTAGGTTAGCTGCTGATTATTTTGGCAGATGGAATGATGTGAAATCCCCAGCATTTTCCAGAGGAAAGTAATGCTGGGGAAAGACTAGAAAAACAGCCAAGAAAAACAGAGAGAACTAGAGACAGAAGTACGAGGGGTTAGAATACAGAGGAAAAATTTGAGGTGGAATTTTTTTTTTTTAACCATATTATGAACTATAAATCTTTGGGTTTGGTTCTTATTTTTATTTTTCTACTAGAAAACTTGTTATTTTTTCTGGGAGAAAAAGAAAGTTTAAAAAGAAACTAGATATATTTAAGATAAGTTTGAAAAATTTTATATTGTAACTGCTCTAATTAATGTCCCAGGGTGAATCTGATTGAGCCAATAAAGTTTGAATAATAAAAATTTAAAATTTAGAAGTAGAAGGGCTACTCGAAGACAATGGACTTGGTTGTTGTATTTTGTCTGCTGCTGGGAGAGATACAACAGTAGATTCAGGTTTTTTTTAGCATATTGAGTTTATATCCTGCCTCCTTGATTGGAACTGAGGAGAGAATCCTGACCTGGTAATTTTGACTTTGCTCACATAAATGAGTCAAAGGGAAGAAAAAGCTTTTAAACAGAGGCTTTATTTGTGCTTGAAAATGAAGGTGTAAAAAATGAGGCAATGCTTTAAAAATCTGTCTTTGTGCAGTCTTGAGGCCAAATTACAAACTGATTTACATTCTCTCTTAACCTTGTCTTGGGAAATCACTTATAATTTGTGCAACTCTTTTTTTCTCTCTGAACAATTCCAAGTGCTGTCTCTGATGATGTCAACACAATCCCAGTTTTACAGATGCAGAGTTCCAGGCAGAAAGAAGCAGATTCAAAACAAGCAGAGAAAGTAGAGTTAGAGCTTCATTCATCAAATATCAAGGTAAAATAGGATGGAAGGGTCAGCAAATGCAAGCATAAACTATCTTTTTTCTTTTTGAATATCTTTAAAATGTTTGTATAATTTTTTTTCCAGTATGTGCTATCTAAATACTTTCAAAGTGTCTAATTCTCTGTATATAGTTAAGCATTTCATTCCTAGTAGTGCAAAATAGGAAATGAATACAGTCAGTTCGTTTTAAGGTATTTGCAGCTCTTTGATATATTTTGGAAATCTGAAATTTGGCCAGATCACGAGTTCAACTATATAAAGGAAGTTTCATTGATTTCAGCAGAGCTGCACACATTTACACCAAATGAAGATTTGACCTATACTTCCTAATATGTTCTCTGAAAAGCACTGCAAAGGAAGGTCTGGATTTCTCAAAGTAACTGTTCCCTTTTCATGGCTTAATATTGCACACATGTTTTCTCATTTAAACTTTGCCTCATTTGGCTTTGGGTTTTTATGTAGCCTTTGAAACTATTTCTAATGGAAAAATGCAGCTGTAAGCAAGATTTCCTAAAATGTAGATGGAACTAATTTTCCAGGCATTTCTCTCAAGGACTCTGATGTATCTACAGAAGACATTTGGCCAAAAGGATTCTTAATGTAACTATATGATGAAAGAAAAAGAACGAGTAGAGAGGAAGCATCCACTCGTAAGGATAAGAAGCAAAAATTGACTTTTAGTAGTTTATGTACTTGAAACTTGAAATCTTGAAACTCTTTCATTAGCAATACTATTTTGCAGAAAATCAGTGCATTTTTAATGTGAACTCAAATAATCAGAGATAAAAGGATGCAATAATGTGAAGAGATATAGAACTGTAAAAATATCTTCACCATGGAGTCTGATTTTGTACATTGTCTCTCTGTATCATATTTTCAAAGGCACAAATGACCAAGACCATACAGTCATCAATCTGACTCATTAAGAGTAAACAAGCACAACATAAGATGCCATCTTCTCAGCCTGGATGGCAGGACATGGCAAGGGGAGGCACAGAAGCTGGTGGGAAAGAAGAGGTTCTCAGGATCAGAGGAAGAAAATTCAACTCAGATATCCTTTCTGCCAGTTTCTTCTCTGAGACACCAATGTTACAAATTTGCCTATATCCATCTCCACACAAATCACAATATGGACCTCAGTTATCACAGATTAAGTTAAATAATAAATTATTATGGGAAATAGATGAATTTTTAAACACCACTGGACAAAATTATAGAGAACCATAATTTAATTTCTTTATCAATCTCATTAGTAAAACATATTTTAGATACTATCTACTGCCTCCTGTAACTGATAAACACATAATGGATTTTAACATGTTTATCCTTATAACAAAACAGAAAGACAAGCATTATTCCCATTTTATCAATGAGCAATTAAAGGCATAGTTTAATGTTAATGGAAAACTGATTTGACATTGCTGGAAAAAGTGCTGATGCCATTCCACCCTCTCTACCAGTTTGTTATTTCTGTTTCTTTTACACAAGTCTTAGTGTGTAAGTCCCTTATGCAGCTAAAGCCACAAGAAGCTTATCCAGCAAGGCAGGAAGACTGAAGAAATTATCCTTTCAGCATCATCCTGTCAGTACATCAATATAGCACCATGCTAAATGTACCTCATCCACTGCCAAGAAACTATTTCAAAATTAAGGAGCCAATTTTAGCTTGTCTCAAAAGGAGTGGGACATTTGTGACAGAGCAAAAAACTACACTTGAGCTCTCACCTCCCATGCTTCTTTTCTAAAGACTTGTATCTCCTTTAGGAATGATGTGATTGGTCTAAAGGGAAGATAAAATATGACAATGAAAATAAGAATTATAAAGCTTAATATACCTTGTTGCAAGCAGGAATTCCACTTGTGTCAGGACTTAGATCATAGTTCCACAATACTGGCGCTCAAATAAATGGGACCAGTTGAATGGATTTTGTACCTCATTCCTGCCTCTGGCAGGCTCCCTTCAATGACTCTTTAATATTCTGTTTTGCCAGTGCAACATTTGAGGGGTCAAGCAGCAAATAAAATCTATGAAATTATCCAGGTTAAAGAAAGAGCTTATTTCTATTTTGGAGGTCAGGAAAAGGTTAACTTTCAATTACTGCATTTGTGGCATAGTCCACAGTCATCAGTGTCAAAATAACCTGAAGGAATGGAGGAACACTGATCAGGTTGGGAGCTGGAAGGCGGTGGGATGGAAACTGCGTAAGTTATATTTTCATTAAAGCCAGATTATCAAATGATGGCTTTATACCCTTGGGTCAGAGCATTTTTTGGGCTATTTTAGATGACTGAAAGCCTAAATATCAACACAAGGTTAAATGTACAGTATGTGTGGGTAAGAAATCAGAATGATTTTTAGCAATAATGGTTATTTCCAGTATATAAAATGTAGGGAGAATGCCTAAGACAGTACTGAACAATAAAAATTACACAATTAGTTAA
Source organism: Cinnycerthia olivascens (assembly GCA_035048155.1). Taxonomy (NCBI): domain Eukaryota; kingdom Metazoa; phylum Chordata; class Aves; order Passeriformes; family Certhiidae; genus Cinnycerthia; species Cinnycerthia olivascens. Next base: position 20,725,732 of record JAWWMU010000054.1, read on the forward strand.
CATTGTACACAGAGCAAAAATATTTGCTATTAGGTGGTAACTGTGGGCTAATTGTGGCTTCCCAGTCATATATTTACCATTCTCCATATAGTCTTTCTAAAAGACAACATTTTCAGAGCTCCCTAAATACACCAGAGAGCAAGTCATAACATGCCGCTGTTTTTGGAGCATATAGAGAGAGTTCAGGTAGTTAAAGTATGAGTTAGTATTATTCATGTTTATAAGAAAAGTGTGGTAATTGTTTAAGTTAAAGATAGATGACTATTACAAAGTAATGATCCAAGGTTAAGGAAATTAAATCAATTAAAACGTATTAGAGCACAAGCAATCACATTCGGTGGTGGTGCATACTTTTTGTCTGAACAATGAAAAGTTTCAAGAAACTCTGTTTACTGAATGCTTGCCATATGCTTTTACTTATGCTTGGCACAAGATTAAGCAAAAGAAAGCACCTGTTCAAGGACTCCCCCATTCCATAAGACAGGGCTTAGAAACATTCCATGGCTATGTCCAATCTATAAATGAAGACTCCCTCATGTTATCTCAAAAAGCAACATAGAGTGCATGGCTTGGCCAGGAGCAAGTACTAGGCGTGGGAAGCAATATAAAAATTGTTGCCAGAAAGCAAGCATTTAGTTAATACTCAACCTGAAATTCTTTGCATTGATAAAGCAGTGATAAAACGTCTTTTCATCTTATCTCCATTTTCTTTTTATCCTGTTCTCAAATTCTTGTTAGCTGCCTTGCGCTAAAAAATATATCTTTGTTTTAGATGTAGAGATTTACCTTTTGTTCACTGCATAAAGAACTGCAGTGGCCTAAGACATCATCACTGTCCTGCAGTTTATTACTGCTCCACTGGCTGGCACTGCCCCATTAAGAAAACCCTGAGAGGTAAATCACACCTCTGGGTTAATGGTAGGAGCATTCTTCTGCTCCTTTTCTGCTTAAAAAACTTAACTCAGCCTCTTTGTAATATAATAAATATCCTGTTCACCAAAAGGCAGAGCATAAGGACATTTTAATATTGTCAAATGAAAATAAACCAATCCTGATTCTGAAGTAAATTACTTGGAAACAATTTTTTTGCTTTGGTTGCATTATACAAAGGATTATTTATAAAATGAGCCAAGATTATTTATGGAAGGCCTGAGAGGAGGCAGGCCTTCAGATTAGGAAAGCACGTCATTTGGAAAACACTACATTTATAGATATGTGTTCTTCTTGCTAGTGTAAATGTAGAGACAGAAATGACAGTGCTCCTGATCTGAGTGTTTAAAACTTACACATGCAAGTGGTTTGTCCATGGGGAAATAAATGTGATGGTCCCTGATTAGTTTTCACAAGGAGTTTAAAACAGATATGTTCTAATTGCAAAGTTTTCAACTGGCTAGATTAGTAGAAAAGTGGATTAGTGAATGTTTTATATGAAAACAAAGACTTTTTTTGGAAGTCAGAACAAAGTAAAGAATTAGGATATTGACAGGGAATTGCTGTGTTAGGAATAAAGTATCAGCAATGTCATTGAAAACATTGTATGGGAATATGGGACATGTAGATGTATTCTCCATACCTCCTTTATTTGCATGTAGTTTATCTGGAAAATAATTCCTCAGTTCTATATGTCCCCAACTTTGTTACTTACTATCCTCATATCTTGTTTTTTTCTTTTTGTTTTGTGAATTTTTTTAGTGGTATAGTTTAGAAAGTTGCAGTATAGAAGAAACTACGTGATTTAGTAATTTAGGAGTCCTTTTTAATGAAAGGAGAAAAAATAGAATCTTACAGCAGATGAGTTATCTGACACATTTGTCAGAAGTCCACTTTGAAATAAGATGGATCCTATGAGATGCAGGCGTAGGCCTTTGGGCAGAGCAGTCCTACTCACTACCTCCAGGTGTTAAATTCAGCTTTCCTTAAACATACACCAAAACAGTTTCTGAATTCAGTTCAACATTAAGGGAAAAAACGAGAAGGAAATCATATAAGGAAAGCATATAATGCATAAGGAAAGCAGATAATGAAGTGAGTGAAAGCACTAAAAATCTTTTAGAGAAAGACGAATGCCAATGGAATTAGGTGCATTTTAAAATACGCACAGTGCACAATGCAAGACAAAACATCTCAGCAGTTCATGACCTCAAAAACTCAGAGCTGGCAGCCATAGAGAAGATACATTTTTACGGCTAGGCGCTATAATGCTTACCTTGTACGATCCTATTTCTTAGATTTGCATAGAAAAAATTCCTAATATAATTAAAATCTAATAGCTCTAGGCACTTATGCTTTCTGTCATCCTACATCAAATGGGAAGAATTTGGACAGGTTGAAAAAAACTACAGTTGAACAAGATAAAAAATACTAAACGGGAATGTATCAAAAGACCACATTTTCTAAAGAGCCCATAGATACAGGTATGGGTGCAAGAAGGTTTCGTCATCTGTTTTGAATCCACACTTTATGTCTTCTCCTCAGAAAAGGCACCTGATTATTCTTATCTTATTAAGACTCATCTAATTATCTTATAAAGTGAATGGAAGAATAAAAGGCATTGTCAGTATCTATGGAATACATATTGGCTTGGTCTCTCTTACCATGATTATTTCTTTTTTTTTTTAAACAATGAGTATTGCATGTACAATGACAGAATTGGCTAGGAACAAATGCAAGAGCACTGGTTTCTTTCTTTCTATATGAAAACACCAAAATATTGAATGACATTTTGACTTCATTCTTCAAAATCCATTTCTCCTTGTCTATGAGTATTAAATTTCCCTCTACACAGGGTTGCAGTGGAATAGAAGGGAGTGGACTAAAACTTCTGTGTAAGTTACTGATCCTAGACGCCTTTTTCTAGGTCAATGCTCTAATGACTAGATTATTATTTTTTAAAAAAATATTTAATCTTCTTAACTCCTCACTTAGTAGAGGCACACAATCTGCAATCCTTCCAGGCTCCTCTCCCTTCCTCCCCTCTCCCAGTCAAAAGAGACAGGGGTATGACAAGACATATTGTTCTCTAGATCAGAATATTTCTCACTACAGTTTAATGTTGCTAAAATTGGTGTCTCAGACACAAAATGCCTAAGTAAGGAAGGCTAAAGATGGACCCACCCATATCTCAGCTTGGATGCGAAAATCCTTATTTTTAGATCCCATTATTTTTTTTGGATCTAGCCCTCTCAAAATGGCTCAGTGGAGACCTGGTTTCAGGAAAGCTTCAGATGAACTTTCCCGTACCCTCTCAATTTCCTCCACAGTAAGGGAGAGTATTACCCATCCTCCTAAGGAATTGGTAGCATATGTTTCTCATCTTTTCTTCCTACCTTAAGATTGTTGTTATTTGTTATACATGCACACCTTTTAGGCAGGAGAGATAATAGCAGTTTTCTGACAATACTTTCCTCTGTTGATTTGAAAAGTCCATATAGGAGAAGAAAATGTTACCCTAATCTCTTTATAGCTCTCTGCATGTGGCATTATTCTGAGCATACTGTAGGTCATGCATATTTACAGACACAGAAAGCTGTGAACATTTAGGTCTTTCTGTTTGGTGTGTTCTTGTTTCATAAAGCTTATTAACTGGCTGTTCACAGCTCTCCAGCCATGCTCTGGGTTCTCTTGAAGGAGAATTGTAAGGATCTAGCTTCCTTTTTTTTTTAATGCCTGTCTAGAATTAAAGTAAATTGGTGAATATTGACTGTTTTATTTTACATTTTAAATTTAAACTGAGTCATATGTTAACCACATTTCCACACCTGGGATTTGTTTATCTTGGATTTAGTTTATATCTTTAATAAGTGTTAGAGCAAATATGTTAAGGAAATACTTTCCAGTTTTACTGTTTTTATGTTGTTATATAGAACTTAGTTTCAATTTTTGTTTTAAGTCAATTTTATTTTCTTAACAAGTTTCTTTGAAAAGAAAAACTTCAATTTCAGTGCTTCACTCTCTTCCCCTTCAAGTTACCTCCTGCCCCCACTTTCTTTTAAGTCTGGTGGTAATGAATGAATTCACATGCAGGTGAGCACAGAAGGTTAGCAGATCCCAAGGTTTATTTTTAATGTGGCTAGAATGGTGTTCCTTACAGTCTCTCCATGCCAAGATGAAAGTGTTGGAGTGATCTCATCCACAGAAAGGTGTGTCTGCACACTCCCTTTCACAGGTGCAGCAATAGAAATCCAACCCGTGCAGTAACTGAACCCCTCATGTTTGCTCAATATATTGCAGTCCCGATTCTGCTCTTTGGGGGAGTGCTGGAATTGGTTCAAAACCAATGTCAAGTTATTATTATTACTTTTTAAGTTCAGAGACAACCTGAAAATTCTGGGATCTTGATTCAGTGCTTCACTTGACATTGCACAGAAGTTCCATGAGGATAAAAAAGTCTTTCTCTTCTGAGTGACAGTCCAATTTCTTCTTTATTTTTATGCAGTCTATAGGTAAGTATGTAGGTCATGCCTGTGACATTTTAGGCTTATTCATGACTAAACAGTTAAGAAAATTATTGTGACCAGTGTAACTTAAAATGCAACAAATACCTCCTCTAGAAGGTGCTTATTACTTACAGATCCTACACAGATGAAAATGATATCTTCCTTACTTTAATCTTTTCTTGTATATATTACAACTCTGTTAATGATATTAAATATTTCTTGTTCACCATTGGTATCTACACTCAGTAGAAAGTCCTTTATCTGACATACTAAAGTGCTATATCTGACATAAATTAGCTCACATCTGCTAGGACTGGATAAATAACAGGGGAAATTTTCAAGAAATTATTTATACCTCTGCTGGCATCCCATTTGTACAACATATTTTGCAAACATGAAGGCAAGCAAAGTTCTATCTGCATAAATGTGAATGGCAAATTATTTGGTAGTTTAGAGGCAAAACTCATTTCAGGTGGTTGCAGTGATCAAGTGGTGAGCATACTGAGACCTGGCTCAGAAAACCTTGTGCAAAAGGAGAAGTGGGGATATAACAATGACTGCACAGCAAACTGCACACAACTCTCAGTCTTCAAGAGGACAAAATGTGCTCAAGTATGGCTGGGGACAGTGAGAGGACACTGCGGGAGTTCAGGTTACTTACTTTTAGCATAATGGCAGCACAGCCTCGAGTTTCAGAGTGAATCCAACCAGCTGATGGTCCATAGAGCAAGATCTGTGGCTGTCATTCTCCCTGTGCCTTGGGATCACCTGTCTGCCTCACCTAGCAGGGAGAAGTCAAAACCAGTATCTGCTAATTGAACTTGCTACTATAAGCAGTATGGACAGAATTGTCCCAAGTCCCCCACTGAGAATTTGGGCATGAGACCAGCTGTCAAAGGAGCATGGATTCACTACCCACTTCCACGAGGCCATATCAGTGGAAAGCCCTTGTCACTTACTGAACCTTGGCCATGCACACAGGCACGCATGTAGCATTGGGATGGTTTACTTTCTAATTCATGAAGGCATGATGAGTGCACATACTCTTTGCATTCATCTAGAATAAGTCAGGTTGGGAAACTTCCTTTCCAGTTTTACCTTCAGTCATGTACAAATCTGTTCCAAGTATCTTTGGAGAGTTCTCTGGCAAAAAACCAAGAGCAGAGCTAGAAGAGCCAAGTGGAGAAGCCAGAATCAAAACTCAAGAGAGGCACAAACTTCACAACCCAGAAAGGCAGATTTATGTCTCTATAACCAAGGGTTCACAGTGCTTGCTAGTGCTTTTATTTTTCTCTAATCTCTAGCAAGGGTTTTCTCATTGGATTCCATTTCTGGATGCCAAATCACTCTACCACCCCAGAACTGTAACTCTGAGACACAATGTTGCACTTAAGTAGTAGCACAGAGCCCAAAAGGTCAAAAGAGAATTGATATTAGTTTAACTTTAATTTTTATGCTGTTGCCTAAGAACAAAGGCAACACGATTTTGGAAGAAAGTAAAATCTCAAATCTGCAGGCAAGCTGCAGGCAGAAAAGTCCTCAGCAAATACTGCATTTTAAAATGTGAAATAATATGAATAATAGCACATAAATTTCTGTGTGTTCTGTTTACAGGAAGAGATAGAATTAATCAAAGGCTGTTGTGATCAACTGCTCTTCAATGAAATATAGATCATGTATTTGGCTACTTGCCCACCTATCTATTCAATGAAAATATGCATGCTGGGATGGGAGAGGAGGAGGGAGAGGAAGTGGACGCAGATATTATGGGATGGAAAATTGTTTCTGCATGAAATGTGGAGGCCAGAATACCTGCATGATGAGCAAAGCATCACCCCAGCACTGCAGGGAGATTTATGGGACTTTTAAACACAGCTTTGCTCCAGGCCCTTAATTAAGACACAACTCTGTCTGATAGCAGAGCTAAAATCTAATTAAACTTTGCATTTGAAAGGATTTTACATTACAAGAACTGAGAAACTGCAAGTGCAATTTTATGTATTGCCCTTGCAGCAAACATAGCAAGTACATGGTAAAGTAAGTGATACAGACTGTTTTCTTTGTGTCATGCTACACAAGATTCCTGAATCTCCCTCAGTATGTCTGTATTCTTGAAATGGGTGAAGGATAGAGTCGTCTAATCTTTAGTTTCAAACATGGCTCCTTATGGCAATCTACTGGTTTATAATACTTCCTTTTCATTATTGTTTTTACTTAGTCTATCTGAAATCTTACTGTCTACCTAACTTCTGTTGGGCTCCTCTCTATAGTCAATGAAAAGACACATGGCTGTAGGACAATTCATCCCACCTATATCAGATACCTCTTTTGGGACAGCAGGAATCTTGCTATGAAGGTTCCAGTCTTCTATTCACTGCAGAATAAATTTGACACAACTGTTCTAGATTAGGCATTGCCTTTGTGATGATTAAGGTTAGGTGGGTTGAATTCCCAGGTATGAATTAAGCACATTCATATGTTGGGATAATATGAAGAAATACACCATAATAAGCAAGTTTTGACATTTTTAAGGCAAAAATTTTAATCTGGATATTATTCCAGAGACAGATTTCTCCATACCTCAGGGTTTTCCACTCGAATCCAGAAAAATCTCTGCCAGTTGTCTCTAAGACGTGGTGCTTGAGTTATGAAGATTTATATGAAAAAAATAGCAGGTCTAGGTAGTAGGGTGGATACAAATGAAGGGCTGTGTTTTGGGGTGCTGGAACAAAAGTCTAAGAGGAAAGGAGAGAGAAAAGCAAACATCTCTGTATATTGATATACACTTGTGATTTTTGGTAATAAATAGGTTTTAAATACGTAGGATGCTGCACAAGGGAGAAAAACAGCTTGATTTCTGCTGCTTAAAGATGTTAAGGGCATGGCAATGAAATGTAGCTTATTTTAGGATAATAAAAATGCACATGGCACAGCAGAAGAGGCAAGACTCAGCTGTTCTTTTGGGCCTTCTGGACACTGTTTTTAAGATGACAAAAATAATTTCAGTCATCTAATAAAACTTATGCAAATAATGATCTGAATTTGCATCATAAAAAAAAAGGCTACATACCTTGGCACCTATATTAGAGAGAAACAAATCATTTTTGTCCTTATCTCCTTAGAGGGCAAAACAAGGAAAGACTGAGAAGAAGACAAGCTGAATACTGTCAATCAACATTGTTTTCATTTAAATCAGTTCTGAAAGAAGGGAAGATCTTTGAGTCCTTGCTGCTGCTTGTAAGGTTGTTACATTGGTTGCAAGTCTAAAACTAAGCTGGAAGGAAATTTCAAAAGGAGATTATAGCAGTATATGATCTTACTCTGGTTCCAAAGACAGATAATGACATGAAATAATTGTATGAAGTAATAATTCTCTAGATACCAGAATATCTACTTTTCAATGTAACTGTACCCAAACTAATTTTTCAAGCTCCTGTGGAAACATATTCAGGCACTAGAACAGAACATTTTCCATCTGAGGATAATTTAACTTGCAATTGAAAAGTACTTCTTGGAATTAGTTATTTATTTGCAGCAGTGCATTTTCTGCAAAAATAATAAAAAAATTCCAGCCAAGGAAAAACATTTTAATTACATTAAGTATATGCAGTGATCATGGTGGCGAGACTCACATTAGGACAGGTGAATTAATCTGCCTATGTTTAGATACCTATAAGATGGGTGTCCAATTTAAGCTACTCATTTAGTCTCTCCCATTGCTCCATTTGAGTTCTCTTACTCATCCACTCTCATGGTCTGCCCCTAGTCAACACTGTTGACGAGTGTTTGCTCTGTTAACTGTGGAAATAACTTATTCAAAACTAGATATTTAACTTATAGGCCACTAAGATACATGCATTGTGTTTCTGGGTCTGTGTTTTTCTCTAGCCAACTGTAGACAAACTCATAACTTTAGAAATGCCATCAATAAATAATAAGGACAAACACATTATTGTATAATTGTCATATTCCTTTTCATGACTTTTCAGCTTTCTTTTTCCTCTGCATTTCTAAATCCTACTAAATGCTCTATAGAGAACATAGAAGTCAGTGTTTTATTTTTTAAATAATATCATTATTTAGAAGAGCCATAAGAGAAGAACTTTTTTTCTATTATCTTTCAGGATGCCTTTTTACATTGTGTTTTACTTTAGAACAGAATCAAGACAGTCATTTTAATAAAATGTGACTGTCAAAAATGCTATTATTTTTCTTTTTAAAAATAGATATTTCTTTGCATTGTTTACTAAATTTCTGATGAAAAATGGATAGATTGTTCTGCTCTACAAAAAACATTCAGTGAGGAGTTTTATTGAGAGTCATACATCCTCCCAAAATGTGTGTGCTCTGCTAAAACAGATATCCTTCATTAAGGGCACATTTTTAAATTCCAACCAGATCTATCTATAAACAAGTGGGAATGAAATGTGCTTTATCCAAATGGAATTTGACAAGGAAAAAAGAGGGTTGTGGCTGAAGGCAGCAACTAAAGGTATGGATGATTTTAATTAAATTGCCAAAAGTAAGAAGCTTGTGTATCTTTAGATGACTGCCTAGATCAGATCCATAACAGTATTCAATTAGTACTCCATGAAATAACAAAATTCAAAATTTTGACTCAAAAGTTCTCTGGTGATTTAGGTACTTTTGGAAATGCTTGTCAAACAACAGGAAGGTGGGATGCTATCATGTGCTAACATCCTGTCATTAGTTTAGACAGACTAAAACTGGTTGAAGTAACAAAGCACAAGGTTCAGCACATGAAAAACTCTAAATACCTGTCCTAGCACTAGAGACTGTGTTCTTTAATTATGAGCTAATTTAAAAACTGTATTGTCCCAGCTCAACTCCACTTGCTCCCTGACCTAATTAAATGAAACTTTCACTAAATATCAACACACCTTCATGGTAAATATATCCTGTATTTGCAGCCTTGGGGAAATATTTCCTATCTGTACATCTGAAAGCCTGTGTCTGTGGTGTGGTGCAGTGGGCCTGGAAGTGCTGACAGTGGTGAAGTTGGGGCTTTCAGCAAGACTATGATAAGGGAACGGTCTGGAATCCATAAACTGTAGGACATAATAGGTAATACCTGCCCTTCCTCTCTGTCCTTTTTGGCTTAATGCTAATTTGGGTTGAATCTTTCAACGCTACTGCAGAAGCACAGGGCATGTTTTTGGGCAGACTAATATCTGCCTTCTCTTGCTTTATTGCCCTAATGCTTACTACATTCCTCTTGGCAACACACATCCTTTCTACCCAGGAGGACCATCTGATCATCAGCACCTGCTTCCCAGTTCTTCAGCTGTGGGTCTAAAACTCTCCTGGCTGGGATCTTTGCTCTGCAAGGTGCATCCCATGTCCAGTTCTCCCCATCAGCATGATGGCCAGGACACAAAGGTCCCCAGGATGGGATCATGCACTTCAGGGAAGTAGCCAGCTGAACACAAGCTGATCTGTGGGTCTCAGGAAGCAGACCATGAAATATTCCCTTTAGGAGGTGCTCATGTAAATCAGGAAATTGTAGTACCAGCCTGAAAGGAATAAAGCATATGAAACTGCTTTTATGGTTTTGGGTAAATGTCTCTGCATATTAGCTCCTTTCAGGAATGTCTTCCATTGCTGTTTACCTCGGACTTACCACAGTGTCTAAGTATTCACACAGGCAGATACAGGGGCCATTTGATACCTGAACTTATCACACATGGTTACCTGTTCATTTGCCATGTCTTTAGCATAATACCATGATGGAAATTTTTCTTGTTTCACATGTTTAATATTTATGTTGGATAGCTGCAAGATATAATGAAAATTCATTTTCACAGCTGGTTTGAACCTGTTTATTTCTGCTTTTCTGAAAGGCAAGAATAGAGAGAGATGAGATATTTCACACTGAGAGGTAAAAGAGGAAGGCAAACAGAGAGAAATAATGGAAATGTTCTGCAGATAAAAACAATATGAGAGAAAAGAATGATATTTTGTTTTTCTCTGAAATAAGACCTACTTAAGGCATGCTCATTTATTTACCTAATGGCAGGGTAGGACACTTGATACTGCTCCTTTATATGTCACCAGGGACACACATGCAACACTACAGGGACCTTCCAGCTTGATTAGAACCCATCCATTTGTTACAAAAACTTTAAATCAACCCCTGTGCTTTTTATTTGCTTTATTTCTACATCAGACCTGTGTAAAGAAGCTTCCTGCCAGCAGGGGGTGGATCTGGTCTGGAAACGGGGAAAAACCAAAAATGCATCTTAAAGCACCAGGCAGCACCCTGGTTTAATTGCTGCATTTATTTATAACAGTATAATAGGGAAAGTGCCAAGACATTATCTAATACATGGATGGTGCCGCAACAGCTTTTCATCTTAGTCTGGGAACCATTAGGACGTTTTGCTGCATAAATAACCCAGTGAATTAAGTCTTCTTCTTGTATCAGCACCATATGTTACTAGCAAACATATTTATAATGTTTATTTGAATAGCTTCAAAAGGGGATATTACAACAGATCAGTTGAACTGTAAACACTATTAAAGCACTTTTTAAACTTTGTCGTTAATTCCTCTTAGTAGATGGAGAAAAATACTGGTGAGGAATTTCAAAAGAACTGGGAAAAACATGAGATTTCCACACATGAATTTCCAAGTGCATTTATTAGCTATGCTAATTCACTAGTCCTAGTAACTGGGAGGCTTGCAACTCTATCTTAGATGAATGACAGTAAAAACTGGGTTGTGTAATTAATCTGTGGTCTTCCATCAGTAAAAACTTCTATTACAGGGAGCTGCAGTGCTGACATTTATAAGTTTCTCAGTGATGTATTAGAGTTACCATAAATACAGCTGATAGTAGCAGTTGCTGTGGTCACAAATTAGGCTAGTAAATCAAAGGACTCAAATGGTGTTTTTTTGGTTTTTTGTTTTGTTTTTTAAAGAAAGCTGCAAATTAGCAGATTTTTCTATGCAAGTTCACGTATCACAGAAAAATGTCAGTGAGTTCAGTCCAAGGGACATTCAAGGTTTTTTTCATTCTCCTTTGTTTTTTAACTGTATTGCCATCAGCATTTTTTCCCCCTTTTACAGAGACACTCACCATTCATTTTTGAAAGCAGTATCAAACAGCAGGTCAGCGGCCTTATCTGTGTGTGTGCTGTTTTCTTTAAATGCACTCTTAAGTGAACCCTGGTAGCTGTAAAGACAATGATGGGACTACTCAGTGGGAAAGAATATCTAGCCTTCTGCAACACAAAGAGATGCTGATTTTTTTTATCTACATCCAACCAGGCTAGTAAGCAGAAAATCTGACTGCACAATGAAAACAGTTTCAAAGATTTCCACAATGAATAAAAAATTAATGCCAGAAACTCAAGCATCCTGAGTTAGTCCCTTAAAATTAAAAATCAATGATGCCAAAATTTGGATTAAATACAAGAAAACAAATAATATATTACCCTGGCTGGGGTTCACTTGCTCTAACATGGTCTTCTAGTGTCATTTAAAATGTGCAAAGGTGTGACAGTTGTCTGTGGCTAGGATGTATCATATACTATCTATACAGGAGTCTTCTACAAAATCAAACAGAAGATGGACAGGATAAAATGGTGCATCTAAAATGACGTTACACTCCTATGGAATGGCAAATGCATCCTATCCACACTGAGAAAATCCCCAGTGGCCAGTAAGTAAATTTAAATGTCTCTCTAGGTTCAACAATTTCTTCCTGTTTCTGCTCCAGAGACTTGCTTACCCCCTTACCTATTTCCTGAAGTTTCAGTCAGTCTGAGAAACTGAGTTCTTTCTGAATAGTAAAAATCTCCCCATACATATGTGATTTGACAAAATTTTTGAATGAGGACTATTTCTGGCCATAGGACACTAGTTTCAACTTTGTAAAGGAGTCCAGGAGTGTAAAGGAGTCCAGTTATGAGTCAAACTGGCTTGTTTGTAGAAATGAACTCAATAAGCAATGAATTTCACCATGCCTCACACAGGTTGTATATGTGAAGCTCCTTGAAACAGTTGAGCCCTGCATCTTCCAATCCTCTGCAGTGAAGCTTGTGTACCAAAATGGACAACCAGCACTGAAATACTTCATCTGAACTTGGCAATTTTGAACATAGTTGCACAAGTACGGTACTTTCCATCAAAATTTCTGAATCCTTGAAATTTCATGACCTAGATATAGATGCTGACTGGCTATTTTAGCATGTGTGGATGGATCTAGGGCACTGTGTTGCAGCGACTTGACTCAGTATCAGTAATGTGGCTTGAAAGCGAAACTTTTAAGTGAGTAGAAACTCGGAGTAACAGAAGAGACATTTTGTTGTATCCTTATTAAACATAAACTGTCTGAAGAGTATTAAAAGAATATATTATTGCAAATCCAAATACAGAATCCAAGTGCAGAGGTTACAAAATACCAAAATACATACAACCCTAATTTATTTTTCTTCAGGTATAGGTCTTACAGTGTGGTACATAATTACATTCAAACCTGTCACAGAGCATGAACTATTTCAGTGCACAGGTCAGCATATGTTCTGAATAAGGGTAAAAGAACTAGACACCTACTTGTGCAATAAGCACTCTCAGAGACTGGAAAAGAAAGAACAGGATAAGGCTTTGTTTCAGTCTATCAGTTTGCTACATTCTCAGGCTATAGATTTTTAGTAAGTTACATGAGCTATGGAAGTGGAATGAAAATGAAGGTAACCACGAGCTGTAAACTGGGTAAAGGATCTAATCAATCCTTGTAACTTGCCTCCTAACAATCTCAGTATTGTACAGTATGTGTACTCTCCTTTAATACTTGTAAAATGTCAGCTGTGTGCTCTTTGTTGATGTCAGTTTAAAATTTGTTAAATTCTTTCCTTGGTAGATAGTTTCAGCGTGTGACAAGAAAAGCTAATTCAAAATATTGTGATTACTATTGCAATGCATGTAGACTTTAACCATATATTTCTCTTTTAGCAAATGGTTTGCTGCTTTAAGAATGTTTCATATCTTGTATCTATAAACCAACAGTAGGATACTTCTGAATATGCAAATGACACCAAACTGTGAGGTACAGCTTGTTCATTCGAAGGATGAGATGGCATCCAGAAGGACCTAGACGACTTTGGGTAGTGGGTCCATTTGAACCCTGTGAAGAACAACAAGGCCAAGCACAAGATTCTGCACCTGGGTCAGGGAAACCTCAATATCAATGCTGACTGGAAGATGAACTCGTTTAGAGCCCTAAGAAGAAGGACTTGGGCATGGTGCATGACAAAATGGCCATGACTCAACAATGTGAGCTCACAGCCCAGAAAGCAAACTGTGTCCTGATACATCAAAAGGAGTGTGATCAGCTGGTTGAGGAAGGTGATTATCTACCTCCACTCTGCTCTGGTGACAGCCCACCTGGAGTGCTGTGTCCAGTTCAGGTGCCTGGAGAGGGTACTGAAGAAGATCATAAAGAATCTCAGAAGGTTGGGACACTTCTCCTGTGAAGAAAAGCTGAGGAGAGAGTTGGGATTGTTCAGCTTAGAGAACAGAAGGCTCCAGGGACACCTCAGAGCAGCCTTACAGTACCTAAAGAGTGCCTATAAGAAAGACAGTGAGAGATTTTTTTTTTTTTACCAAGGCCTGAATTGACAAAGAGTAATGGGTTTAAAAGTGTATAGATTCAGATTAGACACTGTGAGGGTAGTGAGATATTGGAACAGGTTGCCAAAAGAATCTGTGGATGCCTCACCCCTGGAAATGTTCAAGATCAGGCTGGATGGAGCTTTGAGCAACCTGGTCTTGTAGGAGGTATCACTGCCCATGGCAGCATTGTTAGATCACCATTAAAGGTGCCTACAACCCAAATCATTCTGTGATTCTGTGAGTGTAACAACGACTAAACTAGCCCCTGGTTTCTGACACTCCTTTCCACTTCCACTTAGAGCAGCAGGAATATATTTACAAATGTCATCCTTGCTTCAGGGTCATGCAACAGGAAGATGCTTCAACCAAACCACAGTAAAATATTCATATTGGTTCACAATCCATGAGTCCACAGACTGATAGCTGAGTTTCTGAGCTGTATTACTTGCTTGAGACATCTAACTGAGAATTTTGTCTTCCATCTGCATTCCTGGAACATTGAAAAGATCAGGTCAAGCTGAGGGGTGTGTGTGAAGTGTATGGGGGCAGGTGTCATTTCCTGAATTTGCCTCTTCCCACACACTCTTGAACAGGACAGAACATAAGTTGTGACTACAACGGGATTATTCACTGAGTATGGCAGGATCAAATTGCTGTTTTGAAATAATCTTTCCTGCATTAGACATGCTAACAGCCAGGAAGGAAGAAATAGCCCATATGAGTAATCAGATCATCCTCCAAGATGCAGGAATGGCACTAGATTTGACTTTTGCTATTTTCTCCATTCTTATAGTGTCTCATGACTTTTGGTCTGATTACCAGAATCAAGTTCAAGAACTTTGGGGAAGGCCATAGGGTACATAGCCAATCTCTACAATGGCAGAGTTTATGCCAGACATAGTACTTAAATATGATATTATTAAAATATCTTTTCATTATATTGTTTGAAGTGGAGCCACTCAGTCTGCCTTGTGCAGTCTGCCAATTTTTAATCATGAACTGAAATTTGAAATGCTTATTTTATCAGGGCAAAAATGTTAACATTAAAAACATTATTATTAATTTTAAAATAATGTTTTAGTTATTCTGCCTCCAAAATGCAGTTAGATATTCTGTTCACAAATTTAGAAATGAATGTAACTTATTTTCTTGCTTCTTTAAGAATATAAGTAGGTTTTTGTAACAAACTCTTTATAAGATTATAGACAGTATATCCTGCAGACATATTATACCCACAAACATGATGGATATATGGGCTATTTAACCCAAACTAACCCATTATGTCAAAATATTCAACAGCTCTGTCTTTTTGTTCTTCTGTTTAGTGGAAGTTCCACCTGGCAAATTCTTTGCTATGCAAACATATTCCATTGCACACTTTTCTGATGTTGTTCTTTAAAAGGATTCTTTTTACCAGTGTGTTTTTATATTTAATGATTGTCAAGCCAGCAAATGTTCTAGTCTCAGAATGACCTCGTTACTTAACTTTGGCTTCACTCTGCTTTCATATCTGAGGTTGAAACAAAAGACAATTGAGTGAAGAACTCAGCTCACTATACTATGGATTGCCTTGACCTTGAAAGCGCTATATTTCCCCTTTGTGCTCACCACCTACACTTTTCATCCAAACAGATTGCTTTACTGATTTGTTGTTTGATCAGTAAGATTCTTGACTAGGTGTATCTCATTATCACATCTTCTGTCACATTTAGATCTACTGCTGAGACTCAGTGGATCACATTTCTTCAGTAAAGCTCTAATGATCCTGGCAATTATATGGTAGGTTATACTATTGACAAGGCATATTCATTTAAACTTTTTAAATATTTTAAGAAGTCTCACAGAATTTTGCTAGTGCCTGAAAATAATCACTTACTGAGTATATCTTTGCCTTATAAACACTTCAAGTTTTGGCTTACCACAAGAATTTTTCACTCAGGGCTAAATGAAACCCATAACCTCAGCTTATTGCTATTCTTAACTCAGGATACGTCCTATGGAAGTCACAAAAGTGATAAACCCTTATATTTTCTTATGCAGTTTCTTCTCAGTCCTTCCAGATTTTGAGAAAAAAACCCCAAACACACCAAACAGAAAAGTTGGCTGAACAGGTAGCATTTTGTAGTCAATGAAGAAGAGAGAGAAAGATTAATTTTTAGCAATTCTTCTAAACACCTTTATGAAGAAGGTGATTTCAACAGTTTCCCATGACCACATACCTGCAGTTCCTAGAGGACTATGTTTATACCAAACAGAATAATCACACCAGGCATCATTCTATCCAGGTGGTTCTGTGCAGGAGAGAAAGAAGCATGTCAGAGTGGTTTGGACAGCAACAAGAGCAAAGAAAGTATCCATCAAGAAGAAAGCAATAAGGAAAGCTGTATGTAGATATGCATTAGTATGTGTATTAAACTAGGACTTAGCTACACAGGATGCACCTTGGGATTCACAGTGCAGCAGCATCCCCTCCTGACATAAGTCCTTAGGGGCTTTATCCCAGAAAATTAAGCAGTGAGAATTTCTCTCTTTCTAATTATTCTATGTAATAGCTTAATGAACATTAACATGGGGTATTGGCAATGATTTTTTGAACACACTCACCACCTTGGGGAGAGTCTGACTTAAAATTTCCACCACACCAGAGATGCTATCAGTATTCTGTTCAGCTCTATTCTTCCACCAGCTAAACACCTGCTCCTGGGAACAGAGGTATTTGAGAGCTATTGACTTAAGAAGAAGGAATAAGCAGCAGACTGCCCCTAGCTTTCCAAAAGGAAGGGTCTTTGTTCTCTGCCAGGACAGGAAAAAAACCAGTAATAATACTGATTCCATAGACCAGAATCCAGATTTGTCATCTGCCAGCTCAATACTCTTAAGCAGCATAGTGGGAGAAGCAGAGCCATATTCTGCTATGTTCCACTGCTTTACCCATGCTTAGTCATGGGCTCCACAACCACACTTCATCGAGAGCAGTGAAGTGCTTCTCTGTCTGGACAGCTTGGTGATAGGGGCATTGCCTGGGAATAAAGGGAGGAAATTTATCTGAAAGAGAGATGAATTCAGATGTCCAGCTGAGTACTCTAAAATTTCAGATGGAGTAACAGTAGCATTCAGCGTCAAAGGTGTGTGGCTCCTTGTATTTTAGGACAGACCTTCCATTTGTGTTCCATAAAAAATTTTAGAAAGTATAAGCTCACATAAAATGATTGCCGCTGACAAAAGGAAAAAACAAAAACCAGAAAAAAACCCTTCATGTTCTGAATTCTGAGTGAAGACACAGATCTGTGCCTGACAGTTCTTACTGGCTAAGTCCAAACAAGTCCTCCTTTTGGGTGGAGGCTTTCTGGTTCTTTGAAGTGTCTCATTTAGTATGCAAGTTATCAAGGTACTTAAACTATTTTGATTGCCTTGACAGGCTCCCTGCTTTTAAGTCTTTACAACATTTTTGCACAGAGAATAAAACTCAGGGTAAGGTACCAACACCAGTGAAAATTTTACAGTGACTAATATTGTTTTGAAATCTAACCAGCTGAATACATCTGCTATAGAACTATGTGGGGCCTGAGGGGCAAAATCACTTCCAAAGTGTGTACAGTTTATGCAGCTTGCAATAAATATCATACACAATTATAATTCCACTTTTATCAAACAGGCAAGAATAACTTGTCAAAAATATTTTTAAAGGCCTATACATGAACTTCTCATGTCTATTATTTTCTTGACAACTAAAAGTTATAAGCTAGTTAGGCAGACATAGAAATTCAACTAAATATTAAGAAGATAATTTAGAATTTCAATCTCAATTCGCTTTTGAGGGTGAAATTAAACATAAACCTGATGAACTCACAGGTTTTGATTAAGTAGAAAAAAAACCACCCAGAATAAGTGTCCTTGCATGATTGATCCAATTGCTTTTTATTGAATATTTCTTTTTTTCTTAAAGAACTTTCTTCATGAATTATGAATGCTCAGCATTCCTGAGTTGTGCTATAGGCAGTTCATGCTCATGGAACAAACTGGGATTCTAATACTCATTGCCAGTTTACCTTGTTCCATTTCTGCTGCTTCCTAACCTGGGAACTCAAGATTCAATCCTTTATTAAAGTAGAAGCTCCTCATCCCACAGTCTGATTAGGTTCAAATGCAGAACCACATCCCTCAAGAGAATTTAGGGCAGCACTTGCTGCTTCCTCACTTGGAAGGTGATACCATTTCTTGTCAGGAACAGGCTGGTATTCAAAGGTCAGAATGATCCTATCTTCTTCTTTTTGCTTTGATTTCCCATACTTATAATTAAAAGAAAAAAAAAAAAAAAAAAGAAAAGAAAACTAAAAAAACACTCCCAACGGCTTTTTTTCTTGGTTTGAGTTTATGGCGTAGCCTTTCAAAAAAAGATTTTTTTAAGATAGCTAAGAAGTAATGAGTAAATGTTGAACTCTTCTAAGGTATCTTTCGACTTACCTGAAGTTTGTAATGAGTAATAATTCAAGCACCTTGTAAAGCTCAGTCGTTGGCGTGATGTAAACAGGCATTTTACATGTGGAATGAGAAACAATGGGCCTACAGTTTTACTTCCTATAATGTGGGCAAAGTCCAAAATTCATGGTGAGTGATATCAAGAATAAACTATATGGCTATCACTCCAAATTTGATACTAGTTAGTCAAGATTATGATGTCATATAAATAAACAAGATGGTTCATTGTCATTTGTGTAATTGTGACATTGCTGTAAGACACTGAAAATCTTTAGAAGTTTTCTTTTTTGCCCAGACAATAAATCAAGATCAGAAAAATAGAAAATACTAATGTGAGATAATATAAGAAAAATGATAAATCGTTTCCAACTTTAGTTGGAAAAGGAAATATCTAGTCGCTAAAGAAACTCCTAAATTGATGTCTGTATAATGACTTCAGTTTGTTATTAAAAGAATTTTAAGAAATAATTTTCCCGACTGCAGTCTTTTGAGATATGTTGGGTCATTTTCATAGATATTCCAGATTAAAAAATTGTGAGATATCAGACTCCACTGGAAGGAAGTTGTCCCCAGGCTGCAGAAATCCCTAGACACTGTTACCCTACTAAAAATAGAGTAGAAAAATTTCATCTGAAAAAGCAAAAGACAAACAGTAAAGGAGCAAAACTGGAGCCCATGTCAGACTGGAAAGGTAACAAGGTACATTCTACAACTTAAATCAGTATGAGGAAAGCCTTGAGCATCAATTGATAAGTGAGCTTCATCCTAAAGAGGGCAATAAACTAAATATGTTCCTCTAGATGAAGTTCTCAACTTGACTGAAACGTACATGCTTCTACTTCATCTCTTCCATGTTTTTAATGCTTCAGACAGATGTTCCAGCTGGGAAGACAAAGTGAAGTTTTAGCTTTGTCCTGTTTAGCTTTTTTGTTATAAAAATTTTATAACTTGATTTAAATTCTATTACTTGTAACTAAAATATATATATATATGTGGAACAAATGAATAACAAATACCTAAATTTCTCTAACAACTTGTGGTCCCAATAAAGATGCTACACAATTTTCTTAACTGACAAATTTTTGTTTTGAGACAGGACAGTTCCCTTTTATATTGGTGGAGTCCTTCAATAGATTATCAGTTGAAATGGTCAAACTCAGACACAAACATCCAACCCAACCCAACCACACAAAGGAAGCACACAGAGGGTAAAATCAAGTTTGGGTAACCTGGAAGGAGTACAGAGACATCGTTCAGTCATCTAGGGTTGAAGTTAAGAAAGCTGAAGCCCAGATGGAATTAAACCTACTAATGGATGTCAAAGACAACAAGAAATGTTTCTGTAAGTATGTGGGTAACAAAAAAAAGGTGACAAAAAAAAGGCACATTGCTGAATCAGAGGATCTGATTACACAGAATATGGCTGAAGTATTGAAAGCCTTCTTTTCTTCAGTCTTTACTAGCAAGACTGCCCTTCAGGAATCCTAGGTTCCAGAGACCAGCAGAATAATCTGGAGCAAAGAATATGTATCTGTTGGAGGTTGGGCTGCTTTCTTATAGGATTTTTTCCCCAAAAAGTTGCTAGGAAGCTGATTGCTGGGTGCTTGCGGGCACTTAAAAGTACTTTGAAGAGACAAAAGGGGGTAACTGTCAGAGAGAGGGTGGGACCAACTACACCTGTCTCTTGGGGGCTTGGAGGGAACAGAGCGGGTTCAGTCTGTGACTCTGGAGAGATCTCACCAGACCTCACCTGGAGCTGAGCTCGGAGTGAC
>JAWWMU010000054.1:20764401-20811062 GCA_035048155.1 Cinnycerthia olivascens
CTTCCTTCCTTCCTTCCTTCCTTCCTTCCTTCCTTCCTTCCTTCCTTCCTTCCTTCCTTCCTTCCTTCCTTTCCTCCCTCTATTTTTTTCAACATATAATGCCCTGAAATGATGTAAGGACTGTGTCACAACCTATGAAATGCTTTGGAAGCCCAGATTGGAAGGCATGTGAGTAGGATCTCCTTCCCAAGCTGACCTCTGGGAACAGACTCACAGTTGTCCCCAGAAGCACAACTGAATTTAATCACAGAAGGATCTGGTTGATTCACTCCAAAAAAAGATAAGACCTGAAGAGGGAAACAGAGATGTTAAGAAAATAAAGACATTCTCATCTTTCTGCAGGGTCCCAATCAGGGAATCTCATTTTGCCGTGTGAGTTTATGGATACAAAGAGTGAATTTTTTTGATATAAGAAAGACAGGCCTTTGATGTATCATAATATCAAATCTTTCTGGTTCTTCAAGCAAACTGAAAAAGACATTTGGAAATTTCTGTAAACTTAAGGATACTGCCTTGGAAGTCCCTTGAAATTTCACTAGAGGAAACTAAATTTGAAAGATTCAAACTTTGAGAAAATAAAAATAAAAAAAACAATTTAGTCTACAGCTATTCCAGAAGGGCAACTTTTTTTTTTTTTCAGGATTTTGTCAATATGGAACAATGTTTTTGTTGGAAAAAGTTGTTAATCTCTTTTTTTATTCTCTATCTTAAGAAACACAATATCTTTTATTTATTTATCTTACTGATGGTATAAAGTCATAAGAGTTTTACAGCACCAAAATATAATTCTCCTATTCAAACTTGCAAAATAAATATCTACCTGGTGGATCATTTTATAACAAAACAGTAAATTAAATACAATACTGCTTCATGTTCTACAGCCTCACCTCTCGGGATTCAGAATAAGACTGAATATATTAGGTGTTTTTGAGCAGTGTGTGATAAAAATTCTGTCTGTTTTCACATTTGTGTGCTTAAACAAAGACTTTGTAGTTCCACCCAGCTTAATAAGGAAATCCTAGCTGTTAGAACCTCATACACAAATACATTTCTGAATGGGTGCTAGGGATGAATAGTCTCTCCGTCATGTGTGAGAAGAGCAACACAGAGCAAAAGCCCAGGAGTGATTCTTGCTAACCAAGACACTTCCCCAGGTCTCTGTCACAAGCACATTTTTCTGTCATTAGAGAAACACAGGCACTTCCAAAGGGCTCTCTGGGGCCATGGGCTCAGCCAGTCTCTGCAAGGCGTGGATGAGCATGGTATGCTTAAAGCACCCTTGTCAGGTGTTTCAGGAATGATAGGATACATTAAAAAAATAAAATATTTACTTTTTCTCTTTTAATTTGTATATTCTCTTATATATTTACTCTCAGCTGGTGAGGGGTTTGAACAACCTTTTCTGTTAAGGAAGTATTAATGGGGGACTAAGCAATCTGTTGTGAGAAAACTAATTCCCTTTGGATAATGTTGGCTGCATGGAAGGGCAAAACCCTTCAGCAAATACACAAAAGCAAAAGTCAAACCAAAGCCAAAGTTAGAAGTAAGCACATTTTGAGCTAATGCAGATTCATCCTGCAGCTGCAGAGCAAAGCCACTTGCTCTGCTTATAAAATCATGAGGAGTGTGAAGAATCACTGAAAAAAAAGAGGCATTTGGTGCCCAAAGCTGGTCTTGAGGGGTAAATAGGTTGGAACTGGGGAATGCTCTGCAGGCAGCTGTGAGGCTCTCTCTGCTCCACAGAGGAATGACCCTTTCAAAGAATAACCTGCTTTTCCTGCTTGGCCTTTGCCCCATGTCAGGACACAGACAGAAACAGAGACATTTCATAAATGCTTAAGCATAGCAGCATGATAGCCATTCCCACAGGAAACTTATAATTCAAGCTGTTATAAACTCAGAGGAAAGGTCATATTTCCTTCATGGTGCATCTCAATTGAAAGCAAAATGGAGATAAGAAAAAAACAGTGACCACTGAGTTTTGAAGGGAGCTGCAACAATGTTGAACATGTGAGCAAGTCTGAATATGAATTCATTTGCTTAGTTAGTTACTCGCTCAGGTAAGTTGAGGCTTTGCTTTTTTTCTTTCACTGCCTTCTCTATATTTAATTTCAGGTTTAAACCTAAAATGATAAATTGGTACAGTGTAGTTAAAATTATTCAAGTGCTTTAAACAACTAACATTCAGTGTGATTAGAATGGAGATCAGACAAGCTAAAGTGTCAGAATATGTTCTTACTTTTCATTAAAATTCAGGTTTCTGAGAAGTGACACATTTTGAATTTTGATCAAATTGATTTATTTCCATTAGTTGTAAGTGCCAATTAATTGCTTGCTGCATTAATGAGAGATTGGATCATTTTAATAGAAAATCCAAACCCAGTGTTCCCTTTCACTGTAACAAGCCCCTTCAGTCATCTTTTTTTAACTACTGGAACACTAATAAAATCCTAATTTAAATAGGAATATTACCATTGACTTCAAACAGGGCCAACTTGCATGCTGTTTTAGAACAAGATAGAACCTTCTTGTGATTCTGCTCAACAGAAATTGATTTCTTCCTTCCCTGAGCTACATTAGTCAACATTAAACTCAAAGTTTTGAATAAAGCTAATTTTTCAGATGATGGCCATTGTTCATTTACAATGATTCTTTATTTGATTTATAAATTTAGAGGAAAGCGATGTCCAAAATGTTAAGGAAAAGATGTGATATTCAAAGGAAAGTACAGAAATTTGGCTTCTCTAGACCAGGAAGGCAGAGAAGGAATATGCTTGGTCTTTATGAAAACGTTGGACTCTACATATTGTATATTGTTCCATCTACTTTCAGCAACAGAAAGATGTTATTCCAAAGAGCAATTATCTGTCCTGGGTAAATTTCTGAAAATCAGAAAAAGACTCCTACATTTGTGAGAAAGGTTTTAGCAGACTTTTCTAAGTGGATTGAAGGAGAAAACGCAGATGGCTTTTACAAAGGAACACTTTCTGATTGTCACAGTATTGTCAAAATAGACCCAACTCCATTCCTATTATAAGCATTTAAAGTCAGAAGGAAAAGGTATCATGTTAATGATCTCAGCTTCATTATCAGATGCAACAAATTACAATTAAATATCTGGGGTTTTTTTTGCTTAGAGCTTCTATAAACTTGTTTGGGGCTTTCTGAAGTCAGCTGTACAACTGTATTTTTTTTCCTCATTTCTAGTGTATAACAAAGATTGTTACAGCACAAGATTTACTGACCTATCCTTATCTGACCAGAGGTTAAGCTTTTAATTTGATCTCCTGAGATGCTTATCACAAATCCCCTGAGCCCAGAGGAAACCAAGACAGTTACCAGAGGCTACGGGCCCAGCGTTCCATCAGATAAAAGGAATTAGGAAGAACCCAAGCCCTAACTACCACCTGTACCTGCTTGTATGAGATAAAACTTCCTTTGAAAACTGTACAGAAAGGGCTTTTCACGGTACACCTGAAGATGTGAATTATCTTTCAGGTATGTGGTTTGAGTGGTGCTAACACAAGACAGTGAAAGTATTTTTGTAATGATCTCTGGCAGGACAGATATTTAAATTTGTTCAGAATAGCTCATACTGTGAAGAGCAGATCCTCTTTGTGGCAACTGTTCAATGTTCTCTTCTTCCTCCCAAGCCAACCACCAGCCTACAGACACAGCTGAAGGGATGAGCCAGTCAGGCCCTTTCTGCTGATTTGTTTGGACTTTCTCAGAGTTTTTAGGTAGTTGATCATCCCTACTCCTCCCAGTCCATGTACCTCTCTATGGTCCACTCCTTATATCCTTCCACCCCACACTTTTCCCTAGTCACTCTTTTCCTAAATTTGCTCCCCTCTGCATTTGTTGAGTCTTTCCACCCTGAGCTCCTGATAAAACCATACAAACTACCTCACAACACCACGTCCTTATTTTAGTCCTTGTCTTCTCTGTGAAAACTTTAGGTCCCAGGCAGGAGTGTCACCAAGTGGGAGCCAGTCTTGTGAGGCTTATCATTGACGTAAAAGAAGGATGAGGAAGCAGTAACAAGGAGCCATCACTTTATCACTTAAGAGAAATAATATTATTTTGGGTCACATTTTGGATCAACTAGTTTTAAATTATATGGGACCTAGAAGTATGCTAATTCGCAACGTGCAAGGTAATAATAATTTTTAATTAACAGTAGGCTGATTTTGAAGTCTGTTGAGAATAGAATTATAAATTTTCCATAAAATTAAATAGTTTGATGAATGAGAGCACCTGGGTTAAAAACATGGTCCTTTTGGGAAATGCTGGCATAAACATTAATAATCACAAACCAAAAAAAAAAATAGAATAATCACTGGTTAGTCTTCCAAGTAAGCTATCTGATTTCTTCCACAAATTTTAAAATCTATTAATCCTTGCCTGTTGAAAACTGTGTTGCATTTAGTGGTGGATGATATTTAAAATAAAAGAAGCGAGAACACCTTATACCTACTACATAACTAGAGTTAGAAAATTGCTTGTTTCCAAGCAGCTAAAGACAGACTGCTCATGAAGACTTTGACAAGGCCAAATACTCATTTTTACCTTTAAAAACATATGATTTTAAAGTCTCTAACTATGGGAATAAATATTCTTTTAACACTAGTTTTGTGTGCAGCTTGATGTTTGTCACCATGTCCATGCTCTACAAATATTATTACACAGAGTAAGTCAGAATGCTGTTCTAAATCAGGTTTCTTTAGTGATGATTGAAATAGCTAAGAAGAAGTTTCTAGGGTGAATTTATTATTTAGTTTTTAAGCAAATATATACTCCCAGGTAGTTCAGCAGAAGCAGCTCATTACATTCTAAGATTCCTTCAAATGTTTTACCCATAGCTATTGTGTAACAACTCCTGACTAGTCTTATACTCATGTATTCAAAGGAAACAGACAGAAAATTCTTATTTTTGGGGGACGGATGGTCTAGCTCCTTGCCAGGCTCAGCACATGTTCAGATGAAAAGCAAGTACCCACTTGAGGCAGAAGGATTGGCACAGCCAGGAAGGCTGAATGGGAACTGCCTTGTCAGTGTGGGCCATTCAGTAAGATCAGCTGTATTCCTAAACATATTGAAACCTCTCGGAACTGATCACACAAGGAAACAGGAAAGCAAAAGGTCTTGGGACAAGTCCCTGCCCAGTGCTATGAACTACCAGCATGGCGTTCCAGCTCACCACTGAATTCTCTTGAAGATGAAGAGCAGCTTGGCTCAGCCCTCTCAGAAGCAAAAACTCATGATGGGTACCTGAAATGGCTCTTTTATCATTACCTGAGGGGCTGCTGAGAAGCTTGTCATGGTTCACCAGGCACAGCTCCTTCCTACAGCTGCCACAGCCTCCTTGCTTCAATTTGCAGGCACACATTCTCTCTCCAAAACTTTGTTAGCAAGATCATTTTGAGTTTTATGAGAGCATTTCTTTTTCTAATTTGCTTCAAGTAGCTGAATTAAATAATGGAAGTGGTGGAACATCTAGAAAGAATAAGTACAGGCAACCTCTACACCTCACCCTCTACGCGCACGCATGTGCATCCATTATTTGGGACTATCTTTCCACCTGTGCTGATATGGATGAGAATTTACAACCGTTTTGAAAAAGTTACAAGCAGTACCTCAGAAATTCCACATTTTACTGAGCTGTGTTATTATGGCACTTTTGTCAGGCAGCCAAATGCTATGTCAGCCCTGCAATTGATTTACAGCAACATCTGTAAGAATATTTGAGGAGAGGAGGAAACTAATGTCCACTTTCGATTCCAGCATTCCAAAGAAACTAATGGTCATAGGGGATTCACAAACAGAAAACACAGAAATAAAAAGCATGTTTGAAAGGTTATGTGCTCAGTGTTACAAAAAGGAAGGGAAAAAATAACAAATAAACGCAGTACTTTTCAGACAGGAAAATAACCACAGCCTTTTCAGGCATGTCTTAACTTAGCCATATAAAGCACCTGGCCCTAAAAAAAGCAGACCCTTTTTTTTTTTTTTTTTCCCTGACAAATATATGAAGCTTGAGCAGGAGGCCCACATAAGCTTAAAACTTCTTTGTGAAAGACCTCATTTAAAAAAAAAAAAAAAAGAAAGAAAAGAAAAATCTCACCAAATTTATAAAATAGTTACTTTGTAATTGCTATGAACTGTAAGAGTAAACTTCTACTGTTCCATTTAAGAATGTTTTGTGAGGAGAAAAGAGGTCCAACAGTACTGAACAGGTGGAAAGCTTTGGGTGGAGGAAAGAGGTAGGAATACCTTTCCCAGATCCCTCTCCTCAGCCTCTGCACATAATCCATGACCAGACATTACAGACTCAAAGATGTTTCCTCAGCTGCCTTGTCTGAGAGAGAACTATCTGATGCAGCCTTTTATTTGCACTTCAGTTTAACAGGAGATGTGATTGGGGCGCTGCTCACACAGCTGCTGAATCTGAGGTGCTGTTTGAGATCTGCTGGATCAAGGCACCCCCAGGGCAGGAGCCATGCAGAGAAGGGCTGCCTCTGCAGCTCCCCTGCCAACAGCACACACAGCAACGCTGAGAGGCCACTCGGGGCTCGCTCAGAACCCACCTTGGGAGCAGCCTTCTACAGCTCTCAAAGCAGAACATTTCTAATCACACAGAAAAATAGCAAGCCTGACTCTTTATGATTATAGAAACTTGTTGAATCAGTACTTTCAAGAAGAAATCATGAGAGAAACATGGTCTGGTAAGAAGGAGAATCAATCCTCAAGGACCTGCCAAACTCAGATCAAATGGATTTGGGCAGAGGGATGTACAGCAGGGAAAGAACAAGCAACAGCTCTGCACACTCCAGCTGTGTGCCTAGTCTGTGTTGCCCAGATAACTCAAGGGGGTCTGCACTTTATATTCTAGTTCTGAATGGAAAAGAGAGAATTCGAGAAGAAAAATGAAAATAATTTTGAGACAAGTCATTTCAAAGTGAAAAATCAAAACCTTTCTATTTTTTCACACTCTTTTCACGTTCTGATTTAAGCCACTTAGTAAAGCAAGTTCCGTGACTTAGTATCACAGTGTTGCTTTTTGATTTCATCGTCTCTTTTTTATTTTTTTTTCAAAAAATCCCATACTTTGAATGTAAATGCTGTTTCAGACAAAACTGTTAAGAGTGTGCTGGTAGGCGAAATAACACAGTTGTTATAAGCTACAGAACAATAAACAAACACATTTTTAAAACAAGGCACTTAAGAACCTCAGTTTATGTTAAAGGATAATTTTATTCATTAAGTTAATGCAGCTTTCTGATTAGTCATATTTTCCATCACCACCACCATTTTACTACTTTACCGACTGTGTGGTCACATTTACATGAAATTTAATTCATTCTAAGAACATTTTTACACGTGAGGTTTTGTGCTGTTGCCAAAATCTGAGAGCAGATTAACTTTTCCCTGCTAACAGCAAATACCTACGAGGCTGCTGCAAGCACCCCTGACACTTTCCATTCTTTAGCTTACATGGAAGGCTGTGTAAGCTAATTACAATGGAGGCTGTGTTTCCCCTTTCCTGAGGGAAGGTTAATAGAGAAAGAACTTTACACTAATAAAGAATCCAATCACTCTGTGGCAGAGGCCAGGCTGTGGGCAGCTGGCTGCTGTAGCACTGATGCTTTCTTAATGCTGCTGGTGTACAGACCCGCAGCAGGTAGCACTACAAATACAGTTTATTTTAAGCCAGGAGAGTGGCTAGTTTCAGTTATGAGTTGGCTTAACTACGTATGTCTTCTACCACTTATTCAAACAGCAGCTTCTTCATTACTGTGCTAGTCAGCCACAGCTATTAAAAAACATAGAACAAAAGACTCATTTGGAGATGTGTTAAAAATTATTATGTGGTACCAGTGAATCAAATATCTTTTTGTGTGAGCTCTCTGGTTAATCAATAAACCGAAAAATTCTTCTGCAAGCAGTAAGGCACATCATGAGGGACCTCCATATGCCAAATGAAGGACCAATTCTTTCTGCTCACTTCTAAGAGTCTAGAATCACAATGAGATTGAAAAGCAATTCCAAAAACTTCAGCAAGCGCCTACTTTGTCCTGAAGAAAATGCACACCTTTCCCATTCAAGGGCTAATTAAAAGGAAGCTTTAACTCCTTGATAAGCTTATAGAATTATGAGGAGTAAATGTTAAGACCTGTACAAGTTACTCCTTGGAACAAGGGAACTATTCAAAACCCCTCCATGGAGGGGAACTGGAGCCCTGCTCCCCTAATTCCCTTTACGGTAACCTCTGTATCTCTGCCTTACAGTAGCTCTGACTACCTCCCTAACATGCAGCTTGGCAGCCCAGGGCAGAACTAGATATGCCTGTCAAGTGCTGGCACGTGTATGAAAATCAGGATGAAAGTAGTCCACCATTTGTTGATGTACAGAGGCTGAATGGAGCCCTGAGTTCTCCATGTCACAGCAAAACAAAATGCAAGCATTTTGCAAACATTTTGTAAGCAACCAAAGGACATCAATGTCTATTCCTCCATGACAGTATTTTTTCAGTGACTTCTAAAATAGTAGGCTGAACACCAGGAATAGTATCAAAGGTTGCTTCTTTAACTGGGTAAGAACTGATGTAGCTTTGCATCGTTTTGCCATAAAAGAATCTGAAGCCTCACTGTCCAAAAAGATGTTATTTCATAAGTCTCTACAATCAACACCTTAATTTTGATAATCCAGCAGCAGACCCAAATCATAAGTCATAGCTTCTCCATGCACATCTACAAAGGAAGTACATGGAGTTCACATATTGCTATGGCAAATGAGAGTGTCTTTGGACCATGTTGCATACCAGCCTTTCAAAGTAGAGGCCTACAAAATCCCAAATCCTGTTTTATATCCAAGGGATCTTATTACCACTGTCAAGTAAGTTAGATCTTCATTTCCAATGCCATATTTGAAATTCACATGCCTTAAAACTGGCCACAAATAATTTCAGAAGAGAGTACATACAGGTACTCAGACTGCAAACTGCTGCACTGAAATTGCTGGACAACAGCCCATGGTCAACAGCCAAACTGAACAGGAATAACACCAATGCCCCTGTTGATGGCTGAGGTCCAGGGATCATGCAGAAGTGCTACTCAGTATCCCCTAATCTAGAGTAATTTATGGTTCTGTTCTCTATTGTGTGGGAAAATAAATTCTGAAGTCACAAAGCCTAAATTTGTTTTACAAGCAGTGAATTTAGAATTGCTACCAACTTCACCCTCAGGTCCTGCTGTCCCATGGCATTCTCGAGTCACATTGATCACACACATTCTGACACAGTGGACCCCACAGACCACATGACTCTGGGAAACTATGCACTGCACCAGCAATATTCAGTCTTGGACCCAAACACAGAAAAACAAACAGATCTTGTTTCTTGTCTACCAGAAAAGGAGATTTTAGAAGCACTAAGAGGTAACTCTTCAGATGATGTGATCTTTGGTGCATTGCTGCTTTTGGCACTTGAAAGCAGAGTGGAATTAAATA
Organism: Cinnycerthia olivascens; assembly: GCA_035048155.1. Classification (NCBI taxonomy): domain Eukaryota; kingdom Metazoa; phylum Chordata; class Aves; order Passeriformes; family Certhiidae; genus Cinnycerthia; species Cinnycerthia olivascens. The sequence goes on from JAWWMU010000054.1 coordinate 20,773,909, forward strand.
TACAAAAAGCATTGTAAAACTTGTAAAGTACAAAAATGCTCTTTATTATGCTTATAACGTTGTACTATAAATATTTTACCCTGTCTCCTGAATTATGCATTTTCTGCACACTCATACCAAGTTCTTCCTAAAGCTGTGGCTAGCCTCTCTCCAACACTTCCCCTCCTCTCTTCCAGCACCCAACTGCTGCTGATTTACTGCCTGCAATTGCACTGTGCTCTGTAAACTGTGTCCATTTGTCCCAGCCTGTCACCACAGTGGCAGGGCAAGCAGAGAAACTGGAAGCTGAGGAGCATAGGTTACCAGAGAGGGCTCCCTGAGGACATGGGAACAGTACTGAGCTGTGAGAAAGAAAGCAGTGTGGAAAACAGGAGAGAGCAGCTGTGCCTTTTGATAAGAGGTCGGATGTGCACATATTTATTTCAGGGCAACAACTGACCCTTTAATACTTAAGCACAACAACCAGGAGAAGCACCTTTTGCCACACATTGGTGAGCCAAGACACTGTTTTTATTCCCTCCTGTAACACTTCTTTGAAATATAAAAAAAGAAGGTATCTGGAAAGATTTTAATCGGAGTAAAATGGTATGTACACAAACTGCATCTTGTTATACATTGGTTTTTTTCCCTTCACTAAACAGGCTGAGGTTCTCCTCTCTCCTTATTTTCTTAATGAAATAATTTCACAAGACTTGTAAATTAACATCCAACTAGTCAAGACACATTCTCTATGACAAAACAACACACAAAGTGAGCAAAAAAGACTTTACTGAGAAAGTGTAATTCTCTGAGATGTGTCATATCCGCAACAAGAAATCTTGCAAGTAGCTAAGAGAATTTCTGCTTATGTTTATATTCAAAAAGAAACACAGTCCCAATTACAGTCCTGGTCTGTAAGGCTGGCAGAACACAAATGTTTGCAGTGCAAAGCCAAGTCTTAGTTTTAAGCTTCTTTGAAGCGGCTCATGGAATAAGGCTTAAATGTTCAAGAGATCCCCGAGACCGAAACAAGAAATGTTTGGTGACACTAATGAGCCCTCAGTTGGACAAAGCTCTGCACCTAACTCTTTGCCATCTTTCAAGATCCCCTTACAGTTAAGAATTCTAAATTGAAGCATTTGCTGCTGAAATACAATAGCAGTCCATAAGGTTGTGTTTGAAATTTTAACACCCTTCAGTATGCAGGTATCCCTGCATGTGTGTCATCTCACACACACCATTTAGGTAACTCATTTAGGAAATGCTTGCTCCAGAGAGATTGTGGTAAATTAGTAACTCCATTTATCTAAAACTATTTAGGGCTTGCAGAAACTATACCTCAGCAATTGCTTGAGTTCAAAAGGCAAAACATTTTGTTGTGTAAAGCATTAAGTGGATACTGCCCTTAAAGAACATTCTACAAGTTTGAAGTGAGCCCATGGCAAGATTCCAGCTGTGGCTGGCCATAAAACTGCAAAATGTCTGTTTTGTCATTCAGCAACACAACACTTTCTCATTCAAACTCTTGAGATGCAGTGTAAGCTTTACTCAGGGTTGACTGCAATTTATTTCCCCATCACATTAACTTACAATTTAGCTTTCAGCTAGGTAAATACCCAACAACCAGCTCACTAACATCTGCATCTTGGGAGAAGTGAAAAATAAAAAAAAACAAGGCAAGCAAACTTCCAAGCCTTTAAAACAGATGTTTGGGAACGACTAAGATATTGAAACTATCTTGCACTGTACAGTTTCCCACTGTATTTAAGCACAACCCACTTATAAAACACAAAATCTCAACTCTTTGTCTAGATTACTAAATGCAACTCGATGAGAAGCATTTAAAATTCAGTCATTGACCCTGAACATTTATTTAAGCACGGACACTCCAGCCTTTGGAAGATCAGTATTTTTGCAAGGGAGATGAAAAAGAAATGACATTGCCACTGTTCTCAACCTTCACCCACCACCGGATTTAAAGCTTGTTTTTCATGACAGACCTTTAACATAGAGTTCTTAAGGATAAACACTAAATCTGGAGTTACTGTTTTTAACTTCAGTATTTTTTAGTATGTCAAAAAAGCAATGTCTGGTTATAAACAGGAGCTATCACAGGCTCAGCCCTCCTCTCCCTAAAACAGGCTCCCTGGGGAGGGGGTTTGGGGCAAGAAAAAAGAGAGGTATTAAGTGAATCAAATTTTAGATTTCTTGTCTTATTGACCTACAGGTTTGTGTTTAACTGAGGAAAAAATTGCTCTCTTTCAAATGCACTTAATTATAATAAATACCCGTACCAATGTCTGCCACCACATCAGCACATCTGGCAGCAGTGAAGACAAATTAAAAATAAGTCAAAAAATCTGGCAATATGATCAACTAAAGCACGCAAAATCCATTCTGTATGCTTAGACCACCAGTGACTAAGCATGGACTAACTTCCTGTCTCTAATACTGGTGCCTAAATTAAAGGGAAATTGCATTGCAATCTGGGTACCAGGTTTCTGGCTGCAGACAACTAAAAGCCCTTACTACACCAAGCAACAAAATCTTTGCTCTCACTTTAGCCCCGATGTCTGTGATGGCCTATTCTAACAGCTGCTTTTAATTTAGTTTAAAAGAAGCTATTTGGCAACCATGTAAGTATGCACCTTCAAAGCAGGCAGATTTAAAAAGCCAATGTCCTGTAGAATTAACCATTTTGAAGTCTCGCTGTTTTAGTGCAGTGATGACAATAGGATTCACAGCTTTTGAAAACAATAGGCATCTGTACATGGAAACACTAAATAAAGACTGTTTTCACTCAGTTTTAACTACTGTTTTATAGTAAGCAATCCTTTCTCTGACTTTGTATAGTTAAAGATACTGGATTCATTACTACAAATATAATCCAGCAAGAGTCTACGATTGCTCAACTTGAATGAGCAATTAAATAAAGCACAGATCTCATCTATAACAAGAGAAGGGCAGCCAAGTAAGGAACAGAAGCATGAATTAAACCAAAGAAAACATTATCTTGTTCTTGGATTACCCCCTCATGTTGAACAGGGAGTGGCTGCAGAAGCAAAAAAGAGGGAGAAAGGGTATGGGAAAGCAAAGACTCAGGCACGCACTGCATATTTGGCAAACACTTGAAAAGAAGCCACTCAGGCAGATATCCAGTGCCTTTTTTTCTTCTTTTACTAAACAGCTTGATATGAATTTGTGCATCTACCGTGTATATCTCTCCACCAGATGCAGGCACACTAACAAAGGCACCGGCAAACTTCTGGTATTACAGCCTCATGGACATGAAAACTGAGAGCGTGTGCGTGCACATCTGACGGGGAATTCACAAATTGGAGGATTTACAGCCTTGCTTTGGTTCAAACAGCTGCAACCCACCTCACCAGTAGCTGTGGCAGGACCATACCCATTCTTTGAAGACGAATATATTTTACACAGTAGATCTAAAGGTACAAGCTTAAGTCAAATAAATGTGCAAGCATGCATCAGCAAGCACATCTGCAACACTGTCTACAAACGTAATTCACACTTTTCATTCTTCACATACTAATGTGGGTCAGAGACCACATGGCAGCATATTTTATTAAAGTAATGTGCAAATAAGATGCATACCAGCAAACAGCATGGAATTTCCATTTGTAAAAAGGTACAAGTAACAGTACAAAATTAGAATGCTTACTATTCATTTCAAGAAAATGAAGTCTGACATAGAAATACATATGCTGTATTATTTACACCATTAATTTACAAAACATATTATTTGCATAAAAAAAGGCTATGAAATAATTACAAATATAGTTTTTTATAAGGATTTTTCCCTGTATAACCAATGTAGAGCATCTTGGAAATAATGCTTTACTGGAAAAAAAAAATATATTTTTTTCTTATTATTTCAGAGCATCATGCGGTTTCTTTCTTCCCTTCTTCTCCTTCTTCCCTTTTTAAATAAAGTTCCATACTGAGGTAGTAGTATGTCAAATTATTTCTTTGGTTCCAGAAATCAGTAAGTCCAAAAGGAGCTACGTATCCGAATCACAGGATTGGAAAGTAGAAGTCCTAATGTTTTCAAAGGACTGTTTCCAAGCATAAAAGCTATTTTCTCCTCTAGAAGCTGTCCTTTCCTTTCCCTCTTCATCTGCCTCTGCATCAAAGTCCAGTGAGACATGATGATTACTATGGGAGGTTTTTGGTTGGCAACTTGCTGGCTGTCTACAGCTTAAAAGAGAGTCCAGCTGAGGTCTCCATAAAGGCTTCCCAAATGTTCCTGAAAGACAATAAAAGAATGAGCACAGAAATACTGATGCTAAAAGCTTTGTGTCTCACCCTACTGTACATGAGTGACACTGAAATGCAAGTCAATACTGACAAAAGAAGAAGTTCACCAAAGTGAGATTTTACTTAAATGCTGCTTTACCATTTATAAGAAAACATCCATGTGACTACAAGCATAAGGCAAGGGACATTAAGAACATTTCCAAGCAGTTGTATAGCCACACCCACATCTTCATTTCTCTTGCTTTCATGACTACTTCCATACCAATTTTTCTTTGGGGAGGGTGGTGAGAGACGAGGTGGGAACAGAGATGAAACTGCAAACACATCACAAGACACTTTCTAATGCAAAAGTTACTCCCTGTTTTGTTCTTCAGTAAATGAATGGCACATGCAAATCTGCCATGCAGTTCAGAAAAAAACAAAACAGGAATTTAAAAAAACTGTAATCCCACAACCTCTATCAGCTTATACAACTTTGTCCCACAGTGCAATCTGAATGCTAACACAATCTTTTTCTGGCTAGTATCTCCCATTAATAATAAAGATGCAGATAGCCACATGCTCCATTCACCACTGCTCATCCAGCCAGTCGTGGGTAAAGAGAACAGTAGCAACCCAGAGAGAATTACACATTTCAGTTCAATAGTTATTAATAATTATCTGGATTTACTAGTCAGAAAACAATCAGTATGTGTCACTCTTCACCACTGGGAAGCTGTTAGTATCAACATCTCTACAAGGGCCTTCTTTTTCCACTGAACAAAGATACAGCCATCGTAAGTCATACCGTAAGGACTTATTTTCAGAGGACAACGTGCCACAGGCTGACTTTGAAGAACTCAAAAATCTTTATTAATAATTTAACACTACATTTTAAAATAAATTTTGAACCCAAAATGCAACACTTCTGCTTTTGTTTAGGTGTTAGAAGCAAGGGTTTCAAGTAAAACTGTGATCTGAGAAGTGATCTGAAAAGGAATTGGATAAAAACTCTATTTCCATCAATGAATTGTAGAGCAGCTTTGACCTAACGCAATATGAAAGGATGTTCCTCACAGCACCAAAGCTGCAAATGAACTGTCTTAAAAACAAAAATCCAAGCTACAAACTTTCTGGATCGTGCATCAACTTTGATGCTAATGCCAGCTGTCTTCTTCACTGTGACTGCACAGGCAAAAAAAGGGGGCTTGAATTTGATGACTGTGTTGAAGAAGCGAATTCACAACTAAAGACAAGAAATCTATCACAACTTCCACAGCCACCACCTCCAAGATCTCCACCAAGATCACCACCTCCAAAAGCCATGGGCTCTTTGAGGGAAGAGTGCTAATGGTTATGAAGCATCCAAGGCAATGATAATGCAATGTAAGTAGGGTATTATGTTCAGAGAACTAATTAAAGAAGTAACTGTGCATAGATTTTTAGGGCAGAAGGAGGACTATGTGCCCTTGAGGTGACATTACCTCCTGGATATACAAACATACAGTTGGGCTGCTTTCTGCAGGAGACATGCAAAAGGCCTATCTGCACAGTCCCACCACAGTAATAGTGGCAGGCAGCCAGGAGGCCAGCCATGTGCAGTCCCAGAGTCTCTGCCAGATGTCCTGGCATCTGCAACATTTTATAGTTCAAACATCTGGCTTTTGAAGGGGGAAAACTTCAGAGCTTGTGCCTCCCTCCCCGCCCCCTGAGAACAAAGAGCCCAGTGATGCACATTCCCCCAGGACCCCTTCAGAGCCAGCAGACCCAGATCTCGATCAGCCAGTGCTGAGAAACCAGCCAGGAGACAATCCATGGTACCAGGGCTGTGCTTGGTGCTAAGGTATCACATGGATGAAAGCAGTATGTGGTTTTCTATGCATTTTAAACTAAGCAACCGAACCTACATCCGAATTTTAATGAGCTTGAAGGATAAAGCAATGCTTTTCTCCTTCCCCAACCTCTCCCTGCAATCTGGATTAAAACTGTAAACCCTAAACTAAACTTTGGGAATTCTTTTGTCATGCATAGCATGAGAAAACAACAAAGGAGGGATAGAGAGGGGATTTTTACACAGAGCCTTATTTTGAAGGGTAAATAGTTCTGTCTGTGTTATACAATAGATACGCAAACAAGTTCAAGTCTCCCCACCTGCCCGGAGTCCTCCTTACACACCTTTTGCCTGTCGGCAAAACTTATGCTATGCCTAAAGTTTGTTAAGGTACATTTAAGTTATGTATGCTAACTTTTACAGAAATCTGCCAGCTATATTAAGACAGATGATAAGAAACGTGTCAATAATGAAATTTTTATGTAAGTGTGACCTATTAAGATCTAAATATCCCCATTACACATTTTTACTATAGTTACTTTTCTGTTCCTCAGCTCCAAACATTTGGGAAAGGAAAAGCTGAGAAATCTGTTTTGCTTGGTGCTGTAGGTAGGAAACAAGACAGCAAAGACAATGGCAGCTTGAAAAAAACAAAACAATAGTTAGGACATACCCATGAAAGTGCTGTTATTTGTAATAGATAAGGGTTCCAAACTTCTGTTTAAATCAAGTGTGTCTGAGTTGAGACTTTTGCTTTTCAGTCCAGTTCCTTCATTTTGAGTATAAATAGAGTTCATCAATTTGCTACTTGTAGCCTGTGTCCCAAAAATGCCAACATACTGGTCAAAGGGATCTTCCTGTGGAGGTGAGTACTGATAGCATTCCTTTTTCTTTAAATATCCAGACTCATAAGGGCCCAAGCCTGCTGTTCTCTGGTCAGGGCTGCAACCTAAAGGAAATGAAAACTTGATTTTATATAGATTCATCATAACAAAGATTGAGTTAGGACTAAAACTTCCCCCCACCTACTTACTTGTACTGTATGCTTCAAATGCATCAGAACTGTAAGCGTTGCCTTTTAAATACAAACTTCCCGATGTCCCCAGATAGTGGCATAGGAATGGATCTGCAACACCCTCCAAGTCAGTTTCACTGCTGTTATCTAGATGGCAAATGCCTTAAAAATAAAATTGATGTGTCAGCACACAGTCTTTTCTCAATCTTCAGCTTAGAGTTTCTTGAGTAAGTTTTAAAGAACCCCATGTGTTCAAATACATTTCATAGTGTAGTTCAGAGTTTGCTTAGGTTTTACCTAACCTTTGGATGAGAATTCTAATCCCAGCAACTGTTCAATTAATTAGCTTGACAGAGAATGTGTCACTTCACTGTACAATCTCTGAATAACAAAACAAAACCAATCACAGGGATCAGATCCAGGGACTTCCTTCTTCCAAAGTACAGAAGACAAATTCATGATCTGTCTGACAGCTGCCTTTCAAAGCAGAGTGTCAATGTCAAAGTCCTGGTTGGAAGAATCTGAGGGAGTCACTGGCTGCCTAAGCAGCTACAAAGATTTTCAGTTCAGTGGTTCCTGAAAGCTTTGGACACAGTCTCTGGCTCTTGATCCACAAAGAGGCTATTCCTCTCACTACCCTACAACTGCAATCACTCCGCTCCCACCTGTCCCAGCTCCTCACTGGATCTCAACCCAAAGCCTTTTCCCAGAAAGGTGCTTTTTCCTCCCTAGCACAAGTTATGCACGGGATTCTTAGGGGCCACACGTATATACATCAAGTACTGCAGCTTCTAACTTGCAGTCACCTTAAATCATTTATTGACTCTGACCATGATGATTTTTTTAACCAGCAAGTTTAAACAGTTACACTAAAGTTCCACTAGTATTACCACACATGCCTACATTCCACTAAAAGCATCCTTTTCAAGCTATAAGAGAGAAAGAGATGCCGTGGTAATTTCTTTTGGACACTTGTTTTGCATATATCCTCATCAGTTTAAATTCACCCTTGAGACTAGAGAAAAACTTCCTGATTTAATAAACACTGTAACATCATTTGGATGAACAAAACCAAGCTTCAGTTATTATTGTGTTGAAAAAACACCAAGCAATAAATTTCACATCCTCTATTAACATGTTTCTTTAGTGTTATTTCTTTTAGTTAGAAAGACAATTGCCAAACCACAGCTCGTCAAGCCACATGAAAAATCTACTTAGCGTTTTCTACCAACCATTACTGTCCCTTGGCTGCAGGAAATACCCTCCTACAGAAGACGAGAGGAATTGATGGTGACTGCCATTTTCAGATGAGCCATATCCATCCTGCCTTTCAGCCAGTGTCCCCTGCGATGACAGATAACTTGGAATGTCAGCAGGCAAATTTGTTTCATCTGTGGGGAAGCAAAACACATACAAAAGCCATCAGCATACTTCAGTTTGTAGAAACATTTTTAAACTTCTCAGCAAAGCACTGAAAGTAACAAATAATTCACCTTTCTGCCTCTGAGTCAAAGCACACAAATTCTCCTAGAATGAAGTCACTGCAAAGCAACCACTAACATTTTTTTTTCCTTTCCAAGGTAAACCTTTAGTTTACACACCTGTATTAGTGATGCTGCAATCTTCATTTCTCCTTCTGGTGTGGTATATGATGACCACCCACACCAAGGAAGTGCCCACCACACAGCAAACCACAGCTATGATCACAATGCCAACTGTGGCCCATCCATCATCATCAAGTGATGGGGCAATGTTTTGAGGAGAGTCACAGGTGGGAGTAGGAATTACATTAAGACGGATGTTGCCTCGTTCCGTTCCAAGTGTATTTGACATTTCACAAGTGTATTTCCCAGCATCTCCTACATCTGTATCCACAATAATTAGTAGCTGATTGCCTGCAGCAAAGAAGTGTCTTTCTGTCACCACGAGAGGGCTGTCATCCTTAGTCCAGTTCAGTCGGGGTGGAGGGCTACCACCAGCAATGCACTGCAGGACTGCAGTTTCACCTTTTGTTACAGTTCGATCCAACAAAGGTCGCAAAAATGATGGTGTCTCTGAAAAGAAAGCACAAGCCTTATTTATTCTAAATGATCTGGCAAGAGTAAGAAGTGTCCCTTTCCTCCACAGCTCAAGAGGAAAAGCTAAATTAAATGTATCAGTAAGGCCTAATAAAGCTTACTCTCATTCTAAGAAGAAACTCAAGAATTTGTACTTAAAGCCTACAATTTACTTATCAATTGATTTGATTCACATGCTTGATTACCTTATAAGGTAAAAATGCCAAATCATACATGCTTAAGATTGCAGAGAACTACAATAAAAATGGTTAACAAAATGTCCAGAAATCAGAAGTTAGACAAGTCTACTGCCTCTAAATGAAAATAGAAGCCCCTTCTCCCCTTCTCTCCTCCATCCCATACATCTCAGATGTGTATACACTGAAAAACATAATTAACTTTTATTATTTTGAATTGTAATATTGATTGTGCTGTTCAGGTTTGCCAATATCTTACCTAGTACTGTTAATGTTGCGTTAGCTGAAATGCTCCCAGCAGTGTTTTGAGCTGTACAGCTGTAAACACCTGTGTCCTCGATCTTTACATCAACGATAAAGAATACATCATCTTCAGGCATGACATGCATGCGCCTCTTGCGCGCCGCAGGAAAATCTGTTCCACCATCTTTCTGCCAAGCAATCTGTGGGATAGGATGCCCAACTGCTGCACATTCCAAACGTGCCATAGTCCCAGCTCGAATGGTTAAGTCCATGGGGATTTTTGTAAATGAAGGCAGCACTAAAGAAAAGTTGGTAATACCAAAATCAATACATGAAACATACTTTTCCTATTTTGTACAGTATTTTCTTGAACACCCTTCATGGGCCTAAAAACACTAGAGAAACATACAACCTAAATTGATCGGTAGCCAGCAGAAAGGGAACTGTGAAGTATGTGAGATCACCTAGATAAAAATCTTGTTTTGCTAACAGCCTCCTACATGACTTTTCCATAGCATACACTTACCTCCTGTGAGGAAAAGTTAACATTTTTCTATCTTGTAACACTGATTTTGCCAGATTTACTATGAATTGAGTCTGTTATTTGTTTTTTCCTATACTATGCTTCAGCACACTGGGACCAGATGTAAACTGAATGGTGGCCTTGGAAATGGATAAATTTTTAAAAAATTATCTCATATTATGGATCTTCTAAAAGATGCAGACAAGAACAGAAAATCCATGATTACCTATCTTGATTAAAATCAGAATTCTAAGTCCACAAGCAAAACATAAAATACTCACTGTTTACTGTAAGTTTGGCTTTGACAGAGTAGGATGAACCAAAATGATTTGAAATAACACACTGGTATTTCCCTTCATTACTGAATTCAACATTGCGCAGTCGAAGGATGGTGGTGTACTCCATCACTTCTCCACCCTGGGCCCGGAGGTGTGCGTAATTCTCCATTTCAGCATCTTGCAGTAATTCGTTGTCTTTCTTCCACGCAAAAGTCATTGGGGAATCACTGCTGCTGGCTGCTGAACACACAAAACTCAAATTGGAGCCTTTAATTGCTGACTGGGTTTCTGGCTGGACAGTGATCTGTGGTTTAGGAAAATCATCTGCACAGAAGAAAAGAAAAAAAAAAACATATATGAGAAGCCTGAGGACTCTTTCCAGAGAGTTAGCAAGCCTTGTTTTATAGGTTTGAGAGAAGAGTCAGATAAGTATTTATTACATGGATCCACCATGCTTTTGTTTTAAATTTTGTTAGCCTTAGGGCACTTAAAGATGCCGTATTTATGAGTTTATTGTGCCAAGCCATCTCTTATTGAAGAGAAAGCACATTTAGAAGCAGACTGTGTGCATAGTTTCTTCAACAGCAGCACTAAAGATGGAAGAACTACCCCCTGACATCCATAAGAACTATTCTGAACATCAATCAGGAAGCCTACCTCTCATCTTTACAACACCTCAGGCTGCTGTGAGTTTTTCTTTATTGAAAGCATAGCTCTTCTGCTATCAGAAACTGCAAGTTACATTTGAGAGTTTTACCCAAACCGACAAAAAAAAAAATCATGTACAAAAGTCAGTGTTCCAGTGATCTGCGTCTGTTTGGGCCAAAGGGGATGGAAGGTCCCTTAAGCAGGGCAGAACACCAGAATTTCAGAACTCCTGGAGGTCCCTTTACTATAGGAAAGTTACCTTCAAAGTGCCACATTGTGAGTTTACAGAATTAGCTGCCTTCTGAATTATTTATTCAATTGTGTGCACACTGCATGCGCAAAAGGAGTGGGCAAGTAGCAAATGCTTGCTCTCCCAAAAGCAAAAGCCTTAATATATTCCCAACTTTCAAGATGTGCCCAATCTCTGGAAAAAACTTCACAGGAACTGGAGGGAAAGCTCTGTGCCTCAAAAATTCCTCCCTGCAGATGCCACTGTTTTTCCTAGCCCCTTTGTCATATTACATCTCAAATGATTGGGAACAACTATGGAGTCAAAATGTTATTTCCTTGAAGAATCTCTGTTACAAAAGAAAATGAGATGTGCATATAGCCCAACCTTGAACTGTCTGAGAAACTCCTGCAGGTATGAAGCTGTGCTCCAGTGACAGGGCAACATGGATGTGGGACTCTAAGCACGGGCTTTAAGGACCTCCCAGGCCATTTGCTTTTCATGCTTCATACCCATGTCTTGCCATTTGCAAATGGAGTTAATGCATTCATTGACTTTGCACAGGAATAACTGAGTAAAACACTCTAAAGTACTTAAATTAGCCTTGTGAAAGGACCGGAGAACATACTTCAATCTTAATTATCTGACAGGAGGTGGTGATAAAAAGGTCACTCAAATAAGCATACAGTACAGAATACAGAACACACTAGGATAAGACTAGCATTATGTTTTGTCAGAACAGAATATACAAGAGCATATTAGAATGAATGTATGACAAAGACATCCATATACACATCTTTTAATTTCAGACAGGAGTCAACACATTCCACTTAATTCTGTAAAAGCAAAAGCAGCCATTGTAAACTTGTAAGGCAAGGTGTGTACACCTGAACATCCAGTGATAACACACTTTAAAGATGTAACTGAAGCATTCAATGACTGTATGCAGAGATTTTAGTTATTTCTGCATGGCAATTACATTAAGTATCAAGCACAACAACTGACTCAGTATCTCAGTATGCTTCTTTTTACTAATATGTCCTAAACAGTTTAAAATTAATTACTTAGAAATAGCATTCAGCAGACAAAAGAAAGATCACAATTCCCCGATTCAACAAATGGAAGATATATATTTAAATCTCCAGTTTAATTTTTTGACAGAATGCATTCTGCATAAATTAGGATGTCTACTTCATATATTCTCCTCTAGCCACTGAATAATCTGTAATTCCCTGTATTACGTCAACCTCCCCTTCTCAGCAGTATCTGAATCTGCTCATTATTTAATTTATTAAATATTTGACTGCTAGCAGAAAGGGAAAAAGCAACATTTTGGTACACTCTTTTATATTATGGATCTGCTTTCTCACTGAAAATAGGGTATGAGTAGTAACAGTAAAAATTAATCAATTATATTTGCTATGAGAGGAAGTTATTGAGAAGACATTTACTTTTTTGTCTCCAAAGAATATAAAGTCTGAATTTTTAGTAAGAAAAATAAAATGTATTCAACAAAAATACATGAAATGCAGTTAGCTTTTAAATTTCCTGATATTTTCAAAGTTCCCACTTTACTTATCAGAGTAATCAAACACACATCCTTTGAATGCTTAGCTTCACTTTGTTTTAAATAGAGAACATAACATAGGTGTGCATGAATGCTACTAAACTCACATAGAACAATTTCATTTTTAAGGTAGATGCTATCACCTCGTATTCTCAGGTCCTAAAGCAACAATATTCTACTAGCATTTACTATCTGAAAAACTTAAATAAAAAAATACCAGCATTGTAACTGTGATAATCAGGGGTTTTTTTAAACACCGTTTATATAAAGGCAGTAATTTACGTACTCCAAATAATTTTTAAAGCAGACAATAAGCACACATAAAAAACCTCAGAGCTGAGGAGAGTTTGGCTTTTTTACCTTCAAATTTTATCAGTCCTAGAATACCCTCAAGACTAATGGAGTATGAAAAAAATTTACATATAACCAAACTCAAAAACTACATCTTAAATTTGCCAAAATATGTCTCATTTAAAAATGATAGTTATTGAAACAGTATCTTTTAAATCTAGAGGCACATACATTTACCCTCATAAACTACTGAGCTTTCACTTGCACACTATGATATGTTCTATGTAAGTGGGCTGTACTTGAAACAGAAGTCAGAAAACCATCACTCCCTATCTTTTACAAAGCCACAAGACTTGAGCATCTACATCACAGCTTGGAAACAGAAGAAAATGTCAGTAAGTATCACATTCTCTCCACTTTGTTACAGAAATCACAACATATCATGGAACCACAAAAAAATCCCAAGCATAAATCAAAATTTGTTTTATGGAATGAGAAATAGAGGCTACACTCACCACAGACAAACCCATCCAGGCTGACAGCAAAAATACTTCTCCCTTTTAGGAGCTGAGGATGGGCACAACTGGCATTTACAAAGCTCTGGAAGTTGTTTTCTGACATCCACTGTGGTAGCCATTTTAACTGGCAGTCACACAAGAGACTTGAAGTATTGAAGTGCCTAAGAAAAACCAATTAAAATCAAAGCCTGTTTGTTTGGTTTTTTTCTGTTTGTAACACAGACCTGTATGGACACACTTCTGTAACAACTAAGGTTTTAGGTTAAACACGCATATTGCAAGAGAAAGGTGGCAATATTGTTCAGCTCAAATCCTCTCCCTTGCCCAGCTGCCGATGCTGTGTCTGATGCCCCCCAGGACATGGGTGGCTGTCCTGGCTGCCAGGGCACTGCTGACTCAAACTCAATTTGCCGTCGATCAGGACACCAAATCCCTTTCCACGGCTGTGCCTCCCAGCATCTCATTCCCCAGTCTGTCCATACACCCAGGGCTGCCCTACTTCAGGCGCATAATCCAGCTCTTTCTCTTATTGAACTTCATACAGTTGCTGATTGCCCAGCCCTCTCATTTGTTGAGGTGTCTCTGCAGGGTCTCGCTGCCTTCGAGGGAGTCAACAGCTCCTCCCAGTTTTGCATCATCTGTGAACTTTCTCAGTATCCCTTCCTGTCCTGCATGCAAGCCATTTATGAAGAGCACAGGATTGAGGATGGAGCCCTGCTGAACCCCACTAGTGACAGGTTGCCAATTTGATGTCACCTCTTTCAGTATAACCCTCTGCACTCAACCTGTGAACCACTGTTGTTCTGCATTGATCAACAGAAAAAAAAGGGTGAGAGGACAAAAACCCATCCTCACTAAAATACATTTTTTGCAGTGACCGCTTCACGACTTCTCTGAAGATCTGTCTCTCTGCTACTACAGGAGAGAAGGACCCAATTACAGGCACTGACAACCAGGTCTTTACTAAAGAATTACAGCACTGCATTTCACTGGTCCAGCAAGCTTTAGCTCAGTGATAGCACTGCTGATCTTAGAGCACATTACATCAAAGTCTCCCTTATCTAAAACCTGTTAGAGATCACCCAATTTAAAAAAAGGACTTTAGAGACAGCAAACATGCAAACATAGCAGAAAATGAATGCCTCCTATCCTACACCCTCTCACTTAAAAGCACCCATCATATAAAAAGTAAAAAAACCCAAAACACTGACATAAGCTTTTTATGCTACTTCAGAGGGATTACAGCAGGGGTTTATCACTGCATCAGGCGACATCTCACAAGGCTTTTATTTATACATTTATCAGGATATAATAGAGATGGTGTCTTTTGATATAAACTTACAATTCTTTGAGTTTCTTCATTTGTGAAAATGCATTTCCTTGAACTGACATAATTGCATTGTTACTTAGATCTCTAGGAAGAAAAAAGAAAAATAGGATTAGAAGAAAATAATAATTTATTAAACTGAATGGATTTAAGATTCAAGCAATAATTTGCTCTTTAAGTGATATACAAAGAATGCTCAAGCTCAAAAGTGAGAGACGCAAATAAGGAGTTTCACAGCATTTCATACGTAAGAATTTCCGAATTAATTCCGAAATTCACACTCAGAGTAACTCCAAAACTGAAAAATCTTCTGAAGACCACAGTAGCAACCATGGTAAGTGTATTTCATCCCAAGTCATAAGTAAAGTTTGTTAGTCCTACTTTAAATTCAGTTAGTATCAAAATTAGTTTTTTTTTCCAGTTTTGGATTAAATGTGAATTTCTATTACTTACAAGTGTTCAAGTGCATCCAAACCAGAAAATGCTTTCTTTGTAATGGATCTAATCCTGTTTCCTTGGAGCATCCTGAAAAATTTAAGCACATGATGCAAAAGAAATGTAATTAAATTGGAGTATTTTTGAGCTTAATAACTGCATTTTTGGCATTTATTCTTGAACTGTAACTAGTATTCACCACTCCCCCATCTCCAATGCAGCAAAATGTATCACATCTAAAAGATACTCATTTATTCCTCTTGAACAAGTATCTAAATTTTACAATTATTTTAGAAGGCATTTAAGATGTACAGTTAAGTGACATGGATTATTCTAAATATATAACTATAAAAATCTTTTAATTTCATAAATGTGCATTTTAAAATTTCAACGCAATGGAGCCACTTCCACTGGATGCTGCTTTACGTTATAGAAGAATAAGCCTGTTACTATGCCTTTGTCATATGATACACTTATTTCTTAGTATGGGAAAACCTCATTCTTTGATAAATATGTCCATAAATATTAATAATACTTAAAATATTTCAGATTAGTTTGACTTGGAAAAGATTGAATTTCTTTTATTGAAATGAACATATTATAGAGTGCAAAGTGGTAAGGGAGAAAAAAAAAAATCTCTCCTACGGAGAGATTAAGTGTTGGCCTTGTCCCTTGAAAGACACAAAAAAACCTAATTTTTTTTTAATGTGTGATGACATACAAATACTGTAGCAATACTCACAGCTTCTTAAGTTTATCCAGGCCAGAGAAAGCACCATTCATATCTTCAATAGTCCATGATATTTCATTGTTTTTCAGATCCCTGTTTAAGAGGGAAAGAAAAATCAAACCACAAAAGCTATTAAAAAGAACAAGGTACATACTTCTTCAATACCATGTATTACTTAAAAAAATTCTAAAATAGCTTTCTGTTAGGTTGGATTTTTTTGTTCAATTGGTTTTTGTGGGTTTTTTTAAGAGAAGCTTTCCCTGATTAACTTTATCATTTCAATTTTTACTGAGAGACTTTGAAGACTATTAGTATTTTTCCCACTGATAATTAAAAAGATCAAAAACTCAATTTTTAGAATTGTGAGCAAACCAACACACTCTGTGCCCTGTGGGGAGGCAGCTCTGGCATATCCCTCTCCAAAGGTATTCAGATACAGGACTATCTTAAGAGAACGTGCATCGCAGGAAGGGAAAGGACCAACTGTCACCCCTTTGAAATTAAACACCCTCCTGTCTTTTTAATCCATAATATTAACACCCAGAGAATCATTTCAACATCCCAAAACACTTGCTTAATTATCTATGAAGCACAGAGATTAGAGATTTGCGCACAGAATGGTGTGTCAGCAAACAATCTACAGGGTGGGGTTGGAGGAGAAAGAAATATCTAGGAGGAAAAGCCTAATACTTAATACCTAAACACCTCACAGTTCTCTAACTTCCTCTTTATGATCTCCAACTCTCTATATTCTTCAAAAACATAGCGTACACTCCTCTAATTTGCATCTTTCCTAGATGGCCTGAGTGTCAGTATGTGAGCAAACCCTTGAAAATAAAGTCTAGAGGGAAAGCAATTGTTTTGCTCATCTGGATGACAGATGGGTCAGTGGTATGCAATGGGAAGGTTTTAATGAAGAGGAATGTATTTAGATTAATTTACTTTGTTCTTTCCCTTCTTTTAAGAAATGCTCTTTCCAAACATGCTCTAATACTTAAAGCAATTGTCCAGTCATGATAATGAGTTTTGTCTTCTTATTCCCGCTATGAGGGAAAATTATTCCGTTAAGATACAGCTATCATCCAGATCCCTAAAACTGTGGGTAGCAGTGCTCTGCTTGCTGCCTTCAGGCAGAGATATGCCACTCCCACAATAATGCTACTG
This sequence comes from Cinnycerthia olivascens, assembly GCA_035048155.1. Lineage (NCBI taxonomy): Eukaryota > Metazoa > Chordata > Aves > Passeriformes > Certhiidae > Cinnycerthia > Cinnycerthia olivascens. Next base: position 20,791,198 of record JAWWMU010000054.1, read on the forward strand.
CAAGTTTGTAACACTGTTAGCACCATCCAGCGTGCACAGCCTTAAAAAAAGAGGGACTCCTCCCTTTCTCTATTATTCTGGAAAGAAATCTTAATGTAAGAAAATCATACACTGATCAGGGGAAGTCAACAAAACTTTCCTGTCTATTTCATAAAGAAAAGAAATAACCTATAAACAGTGGATTTCTCGTAAGTTTTTTAACCTTACAAATTGAGTTCATCAACTTACAAAATCTGTAGACTGGAAAGTCCCTTGAAGGCACAATCAGCAATGTAATTTACTTTGTTGTTTCCAACATACAGTCCAACCAGCACGCTTAAACCAACGAAGCTTGAATCATCTAACCTTGCTAATTGATTGAATGTCAAATCTCTGCAAATTTAAGGGGGAGGGAAAAAGCATTTTAATGTTTATGCTGCAGTGCTTATTTAACTTAGTTCAACCCACACGAATTTTCAGGGAAGAAGCACAATTTTTCCCCTTATGATTATCACAGAACCCACTACACCGCTTCTGACCACACAGCATTTTGCACTGTTTTGAACAATTCACAAATTACTGCAGAATTAATTTCTCTCTTTTGAAAAAGACTGTTACGGCTTTAGTACAACTGCTACAGTGAAATGGAGCAATCACAGTTAACTTCAACTTCTTTCAACAAGATATAACTGTCTTATACAGCAAAGTTGTTGTCACCTTGCAAACTTTGATATGCAAAATTCACAGATCAGTGCTAAGAAGCTCATGTCTTGGCATGTACCCGGCTTTTCAAACGGGAAGAGAATAAAGGTACTCACAGCTCACTCAGTTTTTGGCAAAATTCCCAGGCATCAGGACTGATCCTGCTGATGGCATTTTGGCTGAGATGGAGTTGCTGTAGCATCAGTAAGCCATAAAGCCAGCCTTTGGTTACCTCTGTTAAGTTGTTATGGTCCAACTGCCTGCAAACATCCATGAACAGAGAAAGACATAAGGCCCAGAAAATCAGCAGTGTGCATGCTATGCCACACATCTGACTTCATGACACTGGCTACAGAGCTGGAGCCTCTATTTAAATCTCAAATTGTATGCATGTATTTAAAATGTGCTGCTCTACACATTCACCACTGACTGCCTGCTGCTTTTCAGACCACAACAAAACAATTTAATTCAAAAACATCTTTAAATTTTACCACACAATTCTATTAATTTTGTGCAAATCTACTTCATATGTTATCAGCAGAACCTACCAGCAAACATTTGATACTTACAAGACTTCCATGTTGGTCAAACCCCAGAAAGCACCATCCATGAGCCTCGAAACCCCATTTCTCTGCAGTTTTAATGATTTCAAAGCAGGAAGTCCTTGGAAAGTAAGGCCATCTATTTTTCTGATTTTGTTGCGATTCAGCTCCCTGCATCAATAGAATTTATAGTTACAGCACAGTAATTTTACCCACATCCAACAACCTTTCTTCCCTCTCTGGAACCAACTTCATTTAGACACTTTTCTTGCACATGAAACAAATACAAGAATAATAAAAATCAAACACTTCATTTTAACACATTGTGTTAATACTGTTATGCCTTTCTAATACAGAGGACAAGTACTTGGTAGTTCCTTGATTTTCAGACTTAAAGAATCCCTGTAGACCTAGAATGTCATGATTAATTCCGTTCCCAAATTCAAAACTGAAATTTTTGTTTATACAAAAATTTGTTTATACGGTGTTTATACAGCAGTAGAGCTGTTAAAATTGGTTTGTAGTCGCAATTAATAAACACTCAAGAAAAAGTTAAAATTTTAGTTCTGGTAACTAGACAAAATTGAATATTCTGGGTGATCTCTTTCTGTATGTGTTACATCTCTCCCTCATCTGAATACTTTCAGGTGATAACACAAATTTTAAGCTTTCCTTGCAGATAAGCTACCTAACATAACTCGGTCAGCATACCAACTATGAACAAAAGGAACATTTTGAGGCAAGATCCAAAATTTAAGGTGAATCTGAAGATCAGAAAGTCTATCAACATCATTAACAAATCCTGAGCTCTGCAGGACTGTTCTCATACTCTTCTACTGAGGCCTGAGTAAAACCCTTCCAGCACTTGTATACAGAATAAACACTTCAAAATAAAAAAAGAAAACTTTCCAGACGTGTTAAGCACCCTAATATTTCAGTGTTCTTATAACTTATCACTTTTGAGGCGAACCTAAGAGACTTTGTCATTTTTAACTCCTCACTATCTAATATGGAAAATAATTATCCAGGATTTGACAAACTGCCACCCATTCTCTTGTCCATTTTCTGCACTTTCTAAGTTTTCCAATTAAAAAAACAAAACCCACAGTCTCTTTTGTATAACTTTATTATTTATTCAGTAAAACATTTATGGACAGCACTGTATCAAAGTACGTATGTAAAGCTGAAAGTCCATTTATTCAAGCATATTGCTTATTGTCATGCCACCTGAAAGCAAATGACTTTCCTTCGTTTCACTGTGAAAGCACGAATTAAATGACTGCTGCAGTGAACTATGTAAGTTTACTTACTATTTCACTGATGCTTTTTTACACAAATATTGCTACCACCCCTTTTCCACCCTTTTTTATTTTTTTATAACTTTTACCAGGCAAACGGAATTTTAAACACAAAGACTGCTCACATCTCACTAACATATAATACTAGTTTTGTTCAATACAACACTGTAGTTAGTAAGGGTTGTAGTAATATGTTTTCTCTCTCTGTCTAACTCTGCCTCTGGTTAAATTAAAGGCTAAAGTTCAAGCACTGCCAGGGCTTTGGAAAACCTGAAAACAATTAGTCAATTGTAAGTTACACTTACAGGTGCTGCAGATGGGACAGTTTAAACATCTTTTGAGGAATTGCTGAAATTTTGTTCCTGTTCAGTTTTAATACTTGAAGTGTGGCAGACAAATTGTCAAAGGTACCAGGCTCCATAGAGGTTATTCGGTTACTGTTAATATACCTGTTGAAACAATGTCTAGAAGGTTAAATTTACAGATATTTAATAAATTCTTAACACCAAGTAGTGAAGTACAAAGCTCTTGTGGTGCTTAGTCATTTATAAATGGGGTTTTTTTTTTGTATTAATTAGAGCTCTTGACAGTTTATTCTCTAGTCAAATAGTATTTCACCACCACCATTTTACTCTACTCTGCCAGAGTGTGATAATGGAAGAAGATATATGGCAGTTCTGTTAATTTTTTATCAATCAGTATATCTGGCATTGCAATATTCCTGAATAAGAACTAAAGTGTATTCACAGGAAGTCTATCAAACTTCATATAAATACAAACTAGCCTATCCACGGGGAATTTAAATTCATTTCATCACATAATTATTTATCTCAAGAGACATATCTATTTGTTTCATTTCAGAATAATGGCCTTAGCTTTTTTTAATGAATTAAAACATCTCATTGTAACAACTCATATATTCAAGTTAGCAGCTTATGTTAAACTAGACAGGTGAAAGTAGGAATATTTAATATTATTCCAATTAAAAGATTTAGTACCTTAATAACAGCTGTCAATCTAAATTATCTAAAAGTACCCTGAAGGGGAAAAAAAAAAAAAAGTAAAAAAAAAAAAAAAGTAACTTTTACTTACAGATACTTAAGTTGTAATGATGGAAATGATGACATTTTTAGCTCTGATATGTTGTTGTTGCTCAAGTCCAAAGTTTCTAGACTCTGAAATGGCTTCAGATGTTCAGACAAAACATTGACAATCTTGTTACTGGTCCTGAAATTTAAGGGCAGTAGGGAAAAGACTGTAATTTCCAGAGTAAACACACGTTAACTACACAACTCTGGTAAATGTTAGTTCTTAATTCCTCTTCTTGAAAATAATTTTGAGTTACAGAAAAGCAATAAAGTATGTTCTCTATGCATTACGTTATTTTAAAGTAACAAATTGAAATAGTCTAAATAAATTTTCGCTAATATCTCTTAACATTCCAGTAAACAATGAAAAAATGCAATATAATCAAATTACTGCAATCCATGGCTTTTAAAAAGAGATGTAAAACTCTATAATCACCTATTTCTGAACAGTAGAAACATCTAGTACTTGCATGGAACAGTATGTCGCAGTATTTTAATGAAATTAGGTTAAAGTTGTTTTGTATTTTAAGGAAGTTAATATAATAGTAGCTAAACACAGTGTTTGAGGTTTCTTGAAAACTCCCTTGGTATGGAAGTCCAACTGAATTTCCAGAAAAAAACACAGAGCTAGATTATAAAAGATGGATGACAGTGCAGTCCCCTGAAAAACATTCTGTTAACTGTGGAATTAGACCTAGTATTCCAATTTACAGATTTTTCTGATGAGTTGGCAAAGAACAAAAATTCTGCATATTAGAGGTCATTACAAGAGTTTTGGACTTCATGTATGGTCATTTAGCTCAGCATCACACCCAATTCCACAATAAAACTATGCAACAATCTGAAGATATGGGTATTGTAGTCTGCTCTAAGGAACATCCTTTCTTTCACTTTCATCCTTGAACTTTTTCCAGTGACCCTATTTCATGCTCGTACCCAGCAACCTACCAGCTTTGCCATCTCAGCTGAATAATGTACAGAATCATACATGCACATCAGCAACATTATTGTTCAGGGCTACCAGTACATAGGTGAAAGCATATCATGATCAATTAAACAACATAACCTGAAATGATTCTTGTTACCTTGTAAGTTCAAATTGGTTCTAGCTGTGGCACATTCTATATCTTTAATAATTAACAAAATTTAGGAGCTTTCCCCAGGTCCTAGAGATTGCAGGCAAACACAGTTTTAGAAAAACTATCAACAAGAATATTAATTCTGGAAAGTGTTTATCTTTACTGGAAATACTTGCTCTGGATAAAATAGTAGGCCACACATTAGGGTTGAATGGACAACTCTCAGGAATTCAAGGGGTGTAGGGGAATTACTGCTCAAGACAAAAAAGTTCTAACTCACAAACTGAACCACAAGTGAGATTAATGGGCTTTCTGACCACATATGGGAATGGGTAAGATCCTGCAAACCCTCCAATGCTGAGCTTGTTATCATGTTTCATTCCTTAGGCTGTCTGGTAAAGGCACACTGCATTCTTTAACTCTTAGCTGAACGTATTTATAATAAATGGAAACAAATTACTTTAATAAACAACAACAACAAACACCACCACCATGTGTCAGTTCCAGCAGCCAAAGAAGAATGTCAGTTAGATAACAGGTCACAGAGCCTTGCCTTTATGCATTAGTTTGTTTACAGGGTAATTACTAATAAGGTATTAAAACTGCCAATTACTTGAGTGACGAATAAAATTTTCCTTGCAGTTAAAGTGTGCTCCAGCAGAAGCCAGCAATTTCCTGAACTGCATGCCTCCTAAATTGCAGTGTGAAAGTGTTCAGTTATAAGACGGCTTGCACAGTACTGTCTTTGTGTCAGCACTGCTCCATAAAACAGAAATTCCTCACAACTGGCAGGATAACAGCCCCTGTATTACAAACTTTAGTTGGACCTAATGGAACCGAAGAAAACTCTTACATAGTCTTCAGAGTAGCACTTAAACCAACTGGCAAATTACCTGACACAGACCAGGTTACAACAAAAATAACCAAACAAAAATCCTGCAGCTTGTTTGTTTCAGGAACATTTTTCTTTTTTGGAGATGGTAAGGCCATATTAAGGAGTGACAAGTAACTTCTTTTGCTCATTGAAACTGCACTACACATCATAGTCCTAGTCCATCTCAGAATGAAAATCAAACCAGCCCTCACTGCACCTTCCTGCTTAATCATATTTGTACAAGTTACTCAGTTGCAAAATGGCTGAATGATTCACTCTCTATTGCTCCAGCACCCTAGTCCACTTTCTCTTCAAAAGAATATAAGTATAATAATTCATGCTGAAGATTATTCAGTACTGAAGATATGCAAATAGATGTACTTTAAGACCTAACTTTATTTAAAATGAGAAAAGTTTAATTTAAATTTTCTTCATAATCATTATCCTCCTCCTAACTGCCAAATCACCATCAAAATTAGTCAAAAAACACGTTTGAAAACAAAAGCCTAAACAGAACCAGAGTATGCATGTGGACACAACTACATAAAAGTCTTTTCACTGAGAGGAGGGTGGTGGTAAGAAAACCCATAAGAAAATCTTTCCTGTGAGATGCTTCTACTGCTGTGTTCAGACAAAAGGAGCTGTATACACCCCACTGGTTTAATTTCACAGCTCTTCAAAGGGAGATGAGAGAAACAGAGATCCCATGCAACAAGAAAACCAGCACATCAAGTTCTCCCAGAAACGAACCTGCAGCAATTTGATAACAATTTCTTCATGTGGAATGAACAGCAACGTGCTGCAGCTTCCTTACAACTTCTCCTGTTACAGCTAAAGTAACAGGAGCACCAAGGAATGTGGATAAACCCACCAAAAAGATCTACGTGAATTAGAATGTGCCTCTTGCAATTTGAGTGCCTACACTCTTTGACTTGCAGCAATAAACCCCACAAACCAACAGCCATGAGTGCATACAGCCTGATTTAATTACTTTTACATAGGCCTATGTGAATACCAGCTTAAGAGAGAGTATCAGTTTTTTATTATGGGTATGAGAAAACTTAGCTTTCCCTCTCAACATTCATGACAAGCACACTAGAAGGCCAGAAACCCTGTAATAGCTCTCTCAATCCTGATCTTAAGATTCATTCTATATAACCAGCTATGTATCTGACATAATGACTTGTACTTTCCTTGCTCTGACCTTGCAGGTCAGAAACTTCTGTATCAATTTTGTTGAGCATCTAGTTAAGGCCTTTCAGATATGAAAGCTCTTAAGTGCTGAAACATCCCCCTCTCTCAGTTCTTAATGATCTGAGATAGTCATACTGTCTTCTTGATGAAGATTGTCAGTATGAAAAGTTTTCTACCTAAGAAAAATATCCATGTAAGCTTCACTGTAAAAACACATGGAAAATCCAAGGTAGGAACAGAATAGGACCTGAAGTCTTATCTTTTGTTTCTGTTTGAAATCTCAGCACAAAAAAACACTCCTGCACTTCCAGCATAACTTTTTCCTCCAGCTATATCCTGACCTGCAGTGTTTTGAAAACTCAGTTGGATCTCACCCAACTATCCTGACAAGGAGTATGTGTAGGAGCCTGGAGGTGGAGCAACCTGGTAAAAAACAAGCTGTCTAGAAAGACAATTTTGGAAAAGAGTCCGTGCAGCCTGTTCTGCATAACTGTTAGATGTAAAGTAGCTATCTTAACATATGTGTAAATCTGGACTAATACAGTTCCTCCTGCCCCTCAACTAAGCCCTGAGAGGCAGACTTATTTGAATGACAAACAGGCAAATTAAACTGTAGTGGAATTTCCAGGTGGAAAACAAGGGGACATGTAAAGAGGAAAAAAAAAGCCTTCTGCTAGGACTAGATGTATCTTTCTGACCTGTGTTGAGGCCGAGACAGGGAAATTCATGGATGCCAAGTATGACCAGATGAGAGCCCTTTTGAAAGCAGCCATATCTGAGTCCTTCCAAAACCAACATGACTGTACACATCTCAGCATGTTCTGGGTAGTCTCCATTGCATGCATGCCACTACGGCTCACAGCCACCTTTTAAATTTTTTGGGGTTTTTCACCTGTTTTTCCCATCACTCACTAGCTGACATCATATTCATACAGCTGGCATATTCTTTCCTGCACTCTCCGTCCTCCTCTCCAAGTCTCCTTTGGGAGCAATGATGTGCTACTGTGTGGAAGAAAATTGATGTAAAAAGAAAAAACAAATTATACTAAATACAAAGGATCAAGACAGTAATTGGAAGTGCTGGAAGATACATACTTTGTGGCTTTTAGGATAAGACTGGACAACTTTAAGGAACTCTTATCAGAAGAGCCTCAATAACTATTATTTCAAGAAGAGCAAAAATTTTCTTTTGTTCTTCAGTTTCAACTTATTTGAATACTGAGACACATTGTAATGAACAACTACATCACTTATATACTGAAATTGCAGTTTTAAGCTGAACGCTACCCTTACAAAAAATAGCCTCTGATATGAATGGAACTAAATGCTCTTCCCACCATTAAGACACTCAACTGGACTGAATTAAGAAAGTCTGGGTTGTTTTTTAATATTTGCAAGCGTTAGTCATAGAAATCTTACAAGTGAAACTGTTTTTCTCCAAGACAAAGTCAGCAGAAATAGAGCCCAGATTCTGGCTTCCTTCCAATTCTGCTGGTAGGTTTACAAGTCTGATGCCTCTTTCACACACAAGCTTCTTGCCTTCCTTGAGGCAAGCAGTTGTTCTTTCTTTGAAGGTCTCCTTCATGCCATGATCCATGCCTCTCATTCCTCTTTCAAGCCAGATGTCAGATAGAGTCTGCTTTTATATTTTCTGTTTTTTATGGTATATAGGCATAAAACAGAAAATGAAAACTCAGAACTCTGTAGCCTACCCCGTCCAAAACTTGAAACCAAAGGTTTATTGATTCCCAAATCAAATATAAACTGGGAAAGGGGAAAGAAAAAGATGCAGACTGAAACAACTCTGTGATCAGATATGTTTTCATCATCAAAAAGAAGAAAGAGACAAATCCAAACTTTCAAACACATGATACTTCCATAACAATTCTCTTCTGATTCCAGTCATAGTACCAATATGCAACTAATTAAACTTTCTTTCCAAACTCTCTTCTTAATACCCTGATGTCTGTTTCCAATTCAATTTTCTGGCTTTTCCAAAATAATCACAAGTTACTTAGCATGTGATAGGCAAGTGAGTGTGTAAGTTCACCCCTTTGTTTTAACAACTGTAAAGAAAAGCAGCGCAAACATAACTATTTTGGCAGGAGCTGACAACAGGAATAATAGCCCACTGCAGACTTGATGAGCTGTGTGACAGTTACTTAATGCTAAAATCTTGGGAAATTTTAAATATGACCTAGACAAGCCTAGCATAGTGCCCTCCAGTATTATAAATCATTTTTCTAATCTAATGTACAGAGTTCCTGAGCAAAAACACCTATTCTTTATTGTTACAGAGCAATCCTCCCTTTCAGAGGGTGCAGACCTAAGTCTAAGCAGTTTAGACTGCACATCCTTCCATATGTACCCCTAACTTCAATCATTAATACAAGGTGAGGAATGTTCTCCCATCTGCTTCTCTTTCACTCAAGGCACAAGTGATTTAACTGCTCTATTGCAATCACCACCATCAATCCTCTAAAACATAATCCAAACACTTACGCCTGACCTCTCAATTTCATTCTCACCTTTCTCCTTTTCCATATCATATACCCTACTCCTCTGTAAAAGTCCTATCACTCTTCCATTCTGTCACATCAGAACAGTGTTCTCTATTTTTGTAGTCCATTACTATTCTTTTTAACTCACCTTTTCCTTTACCACTACGATCAGAAAATCATGACAGATTTATCCATTGCAAATAGCTCATAAAATTTGCATTCTTTTCCATTCTCACTGCAAAAGCATTAATCTAGGCTCTCACTCCTTATATTTTTGCTACAACAAACTCTGGGTCTCTATGCACTTCTCTTTCCTATAATTCAGACTAAATTGCTGCCATTAAAAATTGAGTTTCCATGTCTGTAAGTCTGACTAAGTCAGGTTCCTTTTCAAATTCTTTCATTTACTTCTTCTTAAGTCTCCATACCAAATGTCAAAGACTACAGGAACTAATTCCAGTAAGTTCTTCGCTCTAGCTTTTTGCTCACAACTTCAGACCAAGTCACACATGGTTTACCACCACTCTTCTCAGTTTTGGGACATTCTCCAAGCAGCCTTATGCCTGAAGCCCAGTCTGGCGTTTCTCTATCCTTTCTTTCAATCCTTTTTCAAAACAAACTCTTCCAGGCAGCATCCAAATCTTAATCCTTCCCATAATAAAGTGGTAGCTGAAGAGATGACAAGGATGTAAAATATTTGACCAATGTTTTCTTCATACTGGGATCCAGACTCCAGTTTAGTAGGCTAGCTTTATAAACAAACAATACCACTTTCTCTGGCAAGCATAGAAGGGAAAGGCATCCACTCCTACTGAATGTAAGCTTTCATTTTCAGGAGTTTCATCTAAACATCTTTCTTGTGACTGCAGCTTTCTAACTGCATACCGAGACACATTCTCCAGGATTTTACACAAAGTTTTTGCTCCCAGACCACTGTGACAAAGGTGACAAAGAGGCAAACTTCTCATACCTACCCTTCTGTCTTTACTGAAGGCCCTTCGTAAGGGTTTAAGTTACTGTCACAAAGTGCAAAATATCACTCTTATTTCCAAACTGTCAGCCGGGACAAATGCATGATTTATTTTGAGTGTTTCAATTAGCTGAATTTTATTTCTCAATGATTATATGAAGCCTGATCTCGGATGCCCATTGTCACATAACATACATAAATACACTTTTCCACATTTTAAACAGAAAGGGACACACAATACTAAAAACAAAAAATCCTTCTCAACAGCAGGAGGGATTAATTGCCACTTTTCTTCAGTAACTATGTCTGTGCATAAAGGAAGATAAGCAATCAGGCTAATTTTGTACTGGCTGATCTGAAAGCTAAATTTAAAGTTGAAATAGTTTTTCTTAGGTATGCAGTCACCTAGGATTGACTACTTTACAGTTGTTTTGTCCTGTTTTTATCTTCTGACCTTTTCTGTTAGTACTTTCTGTTCATTTACCATTTTAAACATCCAGGATACAAGACATATCTTCAAAGTCAGTGAATTTAAATTCAGCATATATTGGAAGAAAGACATTACAAACCAAAGGCTGTAGAAAACCTTCAGAGAAGTGACTTGTGGTTTCTGTTCAGCATCTAACAAACACATGGTCACATTTCAAAAAACTGCCTCAATTTTGGCAGCACTTTTAACTATCTCAGAACTCAAAAGTGAACGGTCCCTGGCTTAGAAGCTTCCTGTACAGATGGAGTTGGAGGATTTCCCCAGCACAACAGAGAAAATGTCTACCATGTCACATTTTCGTTATGTCTCTTATAAACAGAAGATTTCACATTCTAAAAAAAAAGTGAAGTGGGAACCTAATATAAAACATACATTAATGTAAGACTTGAAAAACATTCCTGAACTGTGAATCACTTATGCACCCTTTAACTTCCAAACCATGACTTTTGCATCTTCCTCTCTGGTTTTACTAAGACCAAGTATTTGTTTGCATTTTAGACTAACATGATCAGTCCTTACAACGTAACAATTTGAATCACCTACGCTATATGCTCTAGTGCCTTTAAATAAAATAACTCCAATAAAATGTAAAATTACAAGTTTCTTTAAGACATTCCATTCTTGGAAACTAGTCTAATGTTAGAATTCCACTATATGCACTAAAGACCTGGGCATGTACTGCTTTTCTAGTCCCTACTGACTGCAAGTGGATTACTGCGCAACATAACCTGGATGTGGGAAATGAGAAACATGGGGATTTTAATATTAGCTCTACACATATGTTTTGATAACAATAAATTCTAGATAGAGAGGTAGGATACTTTAATACTCAAAGTTATTCTGTCTCTTCACAGTCACTGCTACCTTCCATTTTTCACAGTATTCAATGAGGATATAGTGGACTGATGACACCAGATAGTGTCTACAACTATGTAATTTTTAAATTCTGCAAGTAAAAGTAGCATGGGTTTCTTATTTAAACTGTATATCCCTAAAGAAAATCTTAAATAAAATTGCTGAATTTGCAAATCAGTGTTCCTTAAGTACTTCCTTACAAAGTACTAGTAACATGAAAAGTAGTTAACATTTTCAGAAGAATTTTAAAGTAAAGCCGCTATGCAAATAGTAGTTGCTAGTTAAATACCAAGCAGGATGTCTAGACAAGACTATTGTACTGACACTATTTGGTTTCAATATATTTCTGGATTTTTACCCTAGGTCTAAAACTACAACTGCAACAAACCTAAAAGGCAATATTAGTTTTCTTCTCATGTGTCAAGAACACTGGTTCAGGCAGATTTTTAGGATAAATACGACACAACTGGCACATCTTGGATAAGCAATGTTATTACAATGGAAACCACATTCAGAACTTCCACTTGTTTTTCTGGAATGAGGGCACTAGTGCCCATTTTTGTACCTGACACAACAGCAATCTGTCTATCTTGGAACAGTAAAAAGTAAGGGGTTTTTTCGCCAAGAAATGAAGAATTTTCTACTACAACCATTTAAAGCAATTTTCCATTAATTTAACTCCATTTACTTCAGGAATGCAAATTAGAAAACTTCTAACATATTAATACCAATATTAAAATGCTTCTAGGGATAGATAAATACACCTACATTACCATGGTGTCTGCACATTATATACCTGTGGGTAAGCAGTTGTTAAACCCAATACTCTCCTCAAAAGCTTATGTTGCCAGCACATGGGGGACGTGACCTCCTGGCAAGAGCTATTGTGCTGACAATCACTGGCAAATACCTGAACTTCTCTCTTTCCTGCCTTATTATACTGCTCTCTTCATGCCCTCTCTCAGAGCAGGTATACAAAAGGGCTTGGTGGCTGTGCAAAAAGAACACCCTGCAATTTAATTTTCTGAGACTTGACCTAAGCCTCCTGACCAGATACAGCCCAAACTACCACCCATGTAGCTCACAGCAGTATTCAGATTCCCAGGAGGCTCAAAAGCTCTCCTATGACTTGTAACAAGATACAAACTCATCACATGAATAAAATCATAGATACATCTCCATTAAGAATGTGCCTGAATATCCTCATATACTCACTCCTTCACACTGACACATCTCCCAGGGTGGTGGTGAGGGGGTGTGCCTGATACTTTTCATTTCACCCTCAAGATGTTCACCCTCAACTGGCATGGGTAAAAACAAAATGCATTGTTTGTTTCATGTTACAGATTGACTGGGACCATCTCCTGCTCTGGGTATGTTTATCCTGAATAATTCATCAGTATGTAAATATCTCATTTAGATAAAATATCAACTAGATAGCTAGAAATGAGGTAGCTCCAAAAATGGAAACTGGACTAACATGACAATCCACCCATGCTTGTTTATATTCTTCAAAGAATTCAGACATACATGGCTGTGTGAGGATACCTGTACTATTATGGAGATATACCAGCAGTGCAATTTCCTCTGCAGGGTAAGAAAATTCTTACAGAACAGGTAAAATTCTAAGGCTCCCCAGCTCAGTGAGAATTCTTAACAAGCGAAAGAAAAAAAATCTTGTAATAGAGCTTCTTCAACAATGAAGATATTGGCAAGAAAAGAGAGTATCACTCCTATAGCATTCCTTGAAGACTCCTTGGGAAAAAACTGGCTTTTCAACTGACAGTAATAAACCAATATATATGTATCTCATAAAAAGTGCAATCAAATCAAGTTTCAGAAGACTATCATCCTCTTTTCTGCTATTATGTGAAAGCCAGAACAAAGACTCAACATGGAAACAGTGGTTTGCTTTGGAAAGGCTTCACAACCTTCTTTTTTACAGAAGTTTAAAATCCTGGAGAAACTCATCAGATGTTTCCCTGAACACTGGCTCTAAAACTTATATTCTAATTGTTCCATATGTGTTCTCTTTGCATCGCTTAAGACATATGAACTCAGTTTGATTCAATCCCTTCAAATAACATCGACCACAGAAAACCCAAATGCACGTATTTTTTCACTTCTAAAAAAAAAAAGTATCATTAGATTATTTGTCCATTTATGCTACCACAATACTATATCTATTTTTATGATCAACGGTCATATGTTTATTTCTCTTTATTTATACTATTTTCTATAAAATTAAATTTAGTATCTTTACATAAATAACATCCAACCAGTAAGAACAGGAGGCTCAGGGGAGACCTCATCGCTCTCAAAACTACCTGAAAGGAAGTGGGGGTTGGTCTCTTCTCTGAGGCAACAAGCAATAGGACAAAAGAAAATGGCCTCAAGCTGTGCCATGAAAAGTTTAGAATGATATTAGGAATCATTTCATCATGGTAAAGGTTGTGAAGCATTGTAATAGGCTGGAAAGTGAAGGGATGAAGCCACCATCTCTGAAGGTATTTACAAGACGTGCATACGCGGCTTTTACAGACACGGTTCAGTGGTGGCCTTGAGAGTGCTGAGTGAATGGTTGGACTTGATGATCCTAAAGGTCTTTTTCAACTTAAATGATTCTACTCTATGTTTTAAAGAAAAGCTGTGCAAAAGAGACAAGATATTTTATTTTTGAACAATACAATACTACTATAATTTTATGTTCTATGTTCATCTGTTTTGATACAGAACAAACAATTAACTACTGTAGACTGGAATTCGTAAGTTAATACAAAACATTAAAATAATTATTTCTGTGATATTAAACTCCAGAAACCTCTGCTGTAGCTGTAGAATAGGTATTAAATCTCAGCTGTAGCACAGTTACATTCAGTAATCTCCTTATCCACAAACAGAATTAGAATGAAAACAAGCTAACACCCAACCAGAGCAATTTTAACTGCATTAGTAGTGTGATAAAAGCTTTTAGAAAATACTTTTTTTTCCTTTCAAGTGTTAGCATATACAGTGCACAGCACAGATCTAACAAAGATTTTTCCATGTTTGACCACTTGAGTAAACGTCCCAAGCCAGGGACCTGTGGATATGAAACAAATAATTCAACAGTGACTGATAACTACTTATTCTCTCAAAGGAATACCAAAATTTTTGCATAACTGCAAAAGAATGATTTTAGGTTCCTCTAAACTTGTTGAGTTTCCATAAGAAGGAGAAACACTAAGAATTCAGAAGTAAAGCAAGATGATATAAGCCACTTTATTATGCTAATACTTCTAGCATGAGAAATATAATCTTTAGATCAATTAGATGCTTAAATTACAGAATGCTATGCCAGTGTAAAAGGAATGCCAATATTACTGCAAAATAAAATATGTCCTTAAATTCCAGTTATTTGTCAGACATCATCTGCTTTTTCTTTCATTCTTTTCTGATTTTGATCTGTAAGAAACTACATCAGTATCAAATGTCACTCAGTTCTTATTCAAACAGAGCAGCCCAGACACAGCGGCTGCACCAGCTGACTTGGCTGACCCAGGCTCAGAGTAAAAACAAACCCCTATAAATCACCAGATGTAAGCAATTGAATAGTGATCAATTTAATTATCTGAACAGCTTTCCAAAGTTTATTGTATTGTTTTAACCCTTCAGGATTCTTCAAGAAAGGCAATTTGCAATTTGTAGTCAAGGGGCAGGATTTGGCCAGAGGGCTACATATGAATAGCTTCAGACACTTTAGATTCCCATTGATAAAACACAAATCTCACACATGAAAACCAGGTCTTTTCTTTTTTTCTAACTAATAGTATGATAGTAGCTACTTTTTTACACCTTCCTTCAACAGTTTCTTAAAACTAAATCACAGAAAAAAGTCCAACTAATTTATCATTGAAACATCAGGAACAAGATTTCCTTTAAAATCACCTTTTTTGGTTACAGGCACTATAAGCCTTTTACAACTTTATACTCATATTACAAATGAACACCAAGTAACCTACTCATTCCTTTCATGAAAAACAATGAACATGGACACAATCAAGTGTCACAATTTCCTGTATTAACTGCAGTCATAAAAAGTGTGCCACACATTAAAATGGGCTCAAAAAAATTTCAAGACATTGGCAAAACATCTTCTAACCTAGATACTTCTTCTGAAGCTGCATCTCAAGGGGATTTCCCTGTATTGCCCAGTGAAATTTAATGGAATTCTGCCATGATTTAGCACATCAGGATCTCAGCCAAGATGCATGACTGAGTATAAATCTTGTTTTAAAGACAACACTGTACAACTTTGTGCTTGTACAGTGCCTAGCACAAAAGGACTGAGGCTCCTGGGCACTACCACAACAGAAATTAATTCTAAAGCAGTCCTTGTATCTGGGAAGCACAAAAACTACAAGGATTAAGCTCAATTATACACATTTTAAAGAACTACTAAATAATATGACATAATCAACTTCCTAACCACAAGCTGCTCTATTTCCAATTATTTTACTTTAATGTCTGTAATGCACACATTTCCATGAACTCTGTAGAGTTAGTTCCACTAACCAGGGACAAGAGTTAAGATCTACTTACAAAGACAGAAGAGTTATATTTGCCGAGACTGGTCCCAGATCTGGAATGATCTCCAGCTCATTGTTGTTCAACTTCCTATTAATATTAAAAAAGAGAGAGTTAGCTTTGATATTAATCAGAAGTATGTACACTGGACTTGCTAAATTGCTGAACTGTGTCACCTCAAAATTAAAAAATAATTCCTGTTTCACTTAATGTAAAATATCAGAACAGCAAGAATCTTTGTTGTTCAAGCAACCATCCCTAGAGAAATAACTATTCAATTAGCATATACAAACACAGGTTGGGTATTTTTGGTTGGGGTTTATGTTTTGGTAGGGTTTTTAATTAAGACAAATTAACTTACACTTCCTGAAGACTATGAAGGTGATCCAAGATACTGGTCTTGATTGAAGATAATTTGTTGTGACTTAAGTCCCTATGAGGTTACAAAAACAAACACCCCTTCAGTTTTGCCATACAATATCAGGTAAAGCACTACAATTTCAATTCAAATTATGCTCTCACAAGCACATAAAAAGATTTTTTTATATTAGTAAAATTAGAATAGAAACTCATTTGCTTATACAAGGTATAAATATACAAATACAAATGCAAACACTTTGATCACTGCTAGCAGTGTCAAAGTAATTCCTAGTATCTCTGAACAATATAGAACTATTCACTGGAATGTGCATAGGGCCCATGGACAGCATCCTAAGATTTTGACGTAGATATAGCAACAACCCCTCTTCCACATCCCCTCAAAACAAAAGATATATGGCTATAACAACCTCTTGGTCAGTTTAATAAGGAAAATCCAAAAAACAGTAGTCACTGTAGTCTCATTCCTTGGGTTAATCATAATTATTTCACTCTTCTCACCCAAGTCTCAAAAGCAATGCATAGCTCACATACACACAGTAAGGACCAACATAAATCCCAATTGTATTTTCATGCTTCCACAAAATTCAGGACGCCGTTCCCACATAACCAAATTTAATGAAGATCTTAAGAAATAGCAGAAGAAAACAGACATAGCAAGGGCTAATTCTGAGTTTTAAGATGTCTGTATACTAGTGATATTAATCCCACACTTAATTACACTTGACATAGCCCGAACACTCAGCCTGTGCCATATTGAAGATCCCCAGTATACAGTGATGCAGTTTATAAGCAATTGTCAGCACCTTGGTAGCATTTGCTACCTAAACAAGCCAGGTACTAAAAATGCAACATTCCTTGTTAATCACAAGAAATACTTTTCCTTACAGTGCCATGCATCTTTACCCTCTCAAACACCTGACGCCATACAAGACTCCAAAGAAATTTTTGAATTTTTGCTGGAGCCTCAGAAGTACTGGAAACATAACAGAAGTAAGAGTGACTGTAAAGTAAGAGACAGAAAAACTAACTGCAGGAACTCAAACCTGCACATCTCTAAACCTCTGCACAAGTGGTACAGACCCACAACTCACCTTGAAACCATAACTAGTTCTGTTGAAGACCTCCCCCTTCTCAGTCACTCATCCAAAACGTGCACTTTTCTGTTCCCCTACTATAGATTATCACTACCTCACTAACATCAATCCAGCCATCTGCAAGCAATGTAATTTTGCTGGACAAATTACAGCATTTATCCAAGTCAGCTAACAAAAACAACATTATTTTTGATGAGTTCCTAAATTCACTCCAGTGAGTGTTTGTAATGCAGACATATAAAGAAATTAACCAGCGCACCTAAGCAGCCAGCAGTGAGTATCAGGTAAAGGGTGCTTTAAAAAGCACTCTTTTGAAAAAAAATTGCTCCTACTCCATAAAATACTTTTCCCCATGCTAATTAAGCACTAAAGAGTCATTCACCATACCTGGGGTCCTCATCAAGCCACACATGCATGAAGTGTTATTTCAGGTTGAATCTATGAGGAAATTGCATGATTCCTCACTTTTTCTGGGTAAGATGACTCAGTACAGTCATCCATGCTGAGCACACCAAACACAAGCTTGACTGCCATGGATGTGTCTACTTTCCATCCACAGTCCCAGAAGCGAAGAAAGCTGATTAACAGTGTATCCCAGCTGCACAGACCAGAACTGTCTTAAAAGAAGCCAATTTCAGGGTCTGTGCTAGGCATACTGTTCTATGACTAAACCCTGGAAAGCCACAGATCCAGAGAACTCAATTTCCCTGAACCGTGATTCCACATCCTCAGACACAGGGGTGCAACCCAGCCAGGCACCTCGGTTTCCTTAGCAGAACATGTGGAGAGTACAAGTCTCTCTTAGATTCTCCCAACTAACTCATTCAATGTTGACAGGACAGTTTCATTGTCACTTTAGTCCTCTCCTGCAGTTGGCAGTTAAAACCTGCCCAGTAATAATAAAAATTAAGTATAAAAAATAATCCCAGGCATGTATGGGTATTATGAGGGGTACCACCAGTACCCCTCATAAGCTGAAGGGTGTGTTCTGAGCCAGCCAACTGGACCAGGCCCACTGTGCTGCTGAGCTGTGGCACCAGAGCCTGGCTCAGGGCCACAGGCAGGGAAAAGACTGCGTTTCCCAAGCTAGGGCTACACGGGAGCATGCGCAGGGCAGAGATGCAGGTGTGGATGGCATTTTCCAGAATAAAAAAAGGGGGTTGAGGGCTCGTAGAGAGCCACCTAGAGAAGGGGAACACATTCCATCACCTTCAGGCGGCCACAGAGGGGGTGTTTTCAGAGATCCAGCTCTAGACTCAAGCACCTAATACATACCTGCACCTTTTTTCAGGTGTCTATGCCCCTACAGATTTTCTCTTGACATTGGAAAACCAATATAGTGTCACTGTTTTAAAAAGCCCACTAATTTCAGTTTCACTACTACAATTTTGAGTTCTTCTGTATATTAAGTTAACCACACTAAAGTTAGGGGACTGCGTCTTTCACTGCTTAAAAATCTAGTGCAAACATTCTCCTGGCCATACACTGGAGAAAAATGCCTTTGTTTAACATGTGAAGGCATTACCTGCACAGATTTGAAATTCTCATGCTGCATTCTTAAGTGTAAATACTGAGAAAGTATGCTGCTACAAAAATTTAGACTGCAATCTAACTTGGTCCTTAAAGGCAGAGTAGAGAAAGTTTTTGCCCTTAAACTTAATTCAATATTTGGCTTTAGTCTGTACGGATTATAAGAACTATGCAAATAAACAGCCAAAATTCAGTTAAGCTATGGCTGTTAGTGCCTAACATGTTACTGTTGTTCATGCTTCAGACAAGACTTAGGAATCAGTAATTATTTCAACAAAGAGCTTTCAACATTAGTGCTAAAAACCTGCATTTCTTCATTTCACCTAAAAACTCTGCAAAAGGTTTATTTAAGGCATGTTTGCCTAAAGGACCTACCAGACAGTAACAGACGTGAGTAGATTTGTTCTGCTGGAGTTATAACATGTTAAAAAAAAAAAAAAAAATCTGGCAGAGTCCTTAAACTATAAAAATCCTGCAATTACAACCACTGCTGTGCATGATCACCACACTGGAGCCAGACACTTTCACTCATAGCTCAAGCTCACATCCATCTGGAGTCTATCAAGGCAACCGTGAGCGTAACTAACACTAGGTTTCAAACTACTTTTTTTGTGTTTGTTTTTTAACACTAAAGATACATTCACATTTTCCAAGTAGCACCTACTTTAAAAAATACATACATAAAAATTTCTTATGCCTGGTTTACTTACAGCAAGTTGTCA
>JAWWMU010000054.1:20815703-20847132 GCA_035048155.1 Cinnycerthia olivascens
CAGCCGCGGCCGGGCCCGCGGGGCTGCGCTGCGGGATGGGGGTCGGGGCGCGGCTGGCCCGGCATCCTGCCCCACTGCTGCCCGGCCTTGGCGGTGGCACCCCCCCGGGCCCCCGTCCCGCCACGGGCCGCAGCACAGGGCCGGCCTCGCAGCACGGCGGGCGCTGCTGTGGGATTTTGCTGCCGTTCTCGGCTTGCCTATGGGCGGGCGGGAGCGGGCAGCGCGCCCTGTGTGCCCTGAGCGTCGCCCACCGCGGCCGGGCCGAGGTGAGAAGGCACGGGCACCATGGCCGTGCTGGCTCGGGGCTCCCTTTGCTATCACACCAGGTAGCGTGTGTCGTGCTAATCCAGAGGCTGCTCCAGCGGCCCCAACGGCTTCCCAGCCAAGCCTGGGGTCACTGGCATGTAAAAGGTGAGGTGAGGTTAACTCCTGCCTTCCGGGTCCGACATGGCTAGTCCAGACACCGTAATTAAACCCATTATGTTCCCCACAGGATCCCGGCTACAAAGGTTCAGGGAAGTGGGCAGGACGTACAGATTCCACATCTCTGAGGTAATCGATGTAATTTAAGTAAATACCTATTGTTCAAGTTCCATATGTAAGTCCGGGATTCAATTACCGAAGGCTTCAAAGCCCCCTACTCTGCAACAGCAGCCATCAAATTGCTCACGAACACTGCTGTCCCTCCTACCTTCCTACGTCCACCTAAAAGAAGGCAGACATCTTACACGCTCTGAACCTGGAGCCTCAAGGAGCTTGACAGCTCCAGTATCGAGATTTGTAAGGCTGAAACTTTGTCCCAGGTTTAATTGTTTCCGTGTATATCTCGTGATACAGGGTTTTTTGTTAAAGAAACAAAACTACATTTTCTCCAGGAGTCATAACTTTGCAAGCCAGACTGACAAGTCCTAAGTAACTACAAACATTCATGTGCCTCTGTCAACGTGACTGTTTCAGATGCATAGGGTGTGCAGAGCAGTGCAATGTTTTGTCAGCTTGTGCTCCATTGACCACGGGTGTTCCTTAAGGAAATTACCGTGGGAGAACAAACATGCTGTAAGGAACACACTTTTTTCTACATATAAAAGCAAGTGAACAAGGAAAGGAGGAAAATATAGGATAGAAATTGCTTAGTATTTTACAAGTTACTATTTTTATTTAAAGTGAATGCAAACTGTCCTGGTACCATTGGTATGTCAGTATCACAGTTTCTTTTCCAGTCTTCCTTTGGAAAACATCAGGGTGATGTTAGATCAACAAAGCCTGTGAAACACTGAGCTGTTCTAAACAGACAGCAAGACAGTGCCAAATCTGGATTTTTGATGCTATCCATCATTATTCTGTACCTGTTTCCATGGAATTCAGTGGGAAAGCTTCTTTTCTCAAGTTCCAAAATTTGTTCTAGCTATCCAGTTGTTTCACACTGTAACACCAAGATACAGAGACACTTGGGCGTGTTGTATATGTAAGGTATGCTATACTTGCTAATTTTGTAAAGTAGTCAAAAATTCAAGAGAAGGATCTTAATGTTGCTCCAGGTAATTATCAAACAATCCTCAAAAATTAAAATAGATTTAAAGTAACTAAGCTTTTTATTATTACTTTATTATTAAATTCCCAGAGTGCCCAGCAAAGGGCCTCACTTTTCTGGGAAATGTGAGCTTCTCTTGTCTTGAGTGTTGGTAAGAGTGGTGATTCACTAGCAGGTGGCAAGAGAGTCATTAAGCTGTCAGTTTTAACATCCAAGGAAAAGAAAAATTGGAAACAAAGCATTTTGAACTTAATTTATCATAGCATTCAATAATATATACGGTGCATATGTGAACTATGGAACAAGGGAATCTGAGAAACAAAAGGAAAAAAAATAGATGGAAAGGGCAGGAACTTCTGGTTTTGTAATTTTGAAAACCACTCATGCAGTCAGGGAATACTGTGTCCTTAGAAAAACCTAATGCATATTTAGTGCTAGTAATATATGAAGCTGTTTTAAGTTAAGCAAAGTAAATCAATTCAGAAAATTAGTTCATTTGTCTTTGCAGCTTCTTTTCTCAAAATAATCAATAGTATGAATCCTACAATGCTTATCTATACTTATATGTATGTGTACTTCAGAGTCCATGACAGAAAGTCTTTCTTCCCACAGGGAGATTTGCTCTCTTCAGAAGTCTCAGGGACTGATTCTGCGTCTCATATGAGCACTGCAAGCTCTGGCACCCCTCAGTTCCATGAGTTTCTTCGTCATTGGTTTTAGGCTGAGTGTGTACTGTCACTATACATAAACAAATACAAGTCCCTCCTTCACAAGTTTGGCTGGACTATATTTTATAAGCTTAAAAGTAAGCTTATATCAAAATAAGAGGTCTCCTACTGATCTACCCTGTTATCTCCACTTGTAGCAAGGAACTTCTGGTGATCATTATTTGGCATTGGCATTAGTGTAACTGCAGCTTCACCAGGATTAGGGGACTGATTTGACTGAAACCCCTTAAACATAATAACACCACACTGCACACACACTTTAATTCTGAGTTGGAATAATTTCCTTATTCAGTTTTCCATGTAGCTGCACAAGGAAGAGACTTTACTTGTGGTTATGCAAAGGCAAATCCTTTCCATGACAGCCTGAATACAGGTCAGCCTGGGGGAATGATGTTGAAGAGGGGGAAGTATTGCTGCAGAGAAAGATTCCTGTAAAACTAGACCCTCAAGCTCTCTCTTTGGCTAACAAGATTAGTTTCCTCCACAACACTACCAAGCATAGTCCTGTGGATGAGTTGGGAGTGCAGGACAGGAGATTGTGTAATGAGACATAGCCCACTGTTTTGGATGTTATGGCTTGATTCTAATGGTATCATTTTCAGTCTGATTATTTTAAATCAGTTGAACACAGGTTTACAGATTCAAGTCCAAACATATGTTGTTTAAAATATGTAGTCACTTCAGGCAAAAACACACCCAGAAGCTAAGTATGATTTTTTTGCATATCATTAATGCACTGAAATCAGGCACTGCTTTCAAATAATCTACTTCCAGAAAAGGTCAGCCCTAAATCAGACTGGGTTTAGCAGATTATTAAAAATAATTTACCTATTGCTAAATTAAGCAAAACTAAATTAAGGTACTATACATTTTCTGTTCTGAATTCAAATTAGAGCACCTTTTATAACATTACTAAGAGTTCAATTAGTCTAATTACAGGGGTTTTATTCATTTTGCAAAGAAATCTCAAATCGTTGCATCAGACAATTACATATAGTTGTATATAGTTATGTGTAGTCAGATCTGCAGGATTAGTATCTGAAGGTCAAAAGGACTGAACAGTTACATCTACTAAATACTGAATGATTTTGTCCACTAAGGCCACCTTAGGAATTAAAAGTCTTCCCATGTATTCCTGGATCACCTTGTAATCCAAATCTGTGTCTCCTATTCATTTCAGATTTTCTACTTTTCATGGGTAAATGAAGAGATTTGGGTAGGGTTCAGCAGCAAAAAACAGAAGAGGAGCAGAACAACATTGTTTACACTCTGACACATCTCACTTCAGATAGAGTGAGATAGAAACCAATGGCCCATCTATTTACTTTCCTGTCAGTAAATGACCCTGTAGGAGCGTTGGCAGAATTAATGTCCTGTCTATTTATTCCTAAACTTTCACAGTTGAGTTTTATTTGTTGTCAAAGAAGATGTTTAGGGCTGTCTGAGAAGAGGAAATGAAGAGTTCATGCTCTCAAGATCATTACTGCCTGTTGGAGATTCACCAATTTAATCCATTAAAAAGAATAATCTTAAGGCTAACAAAACTTTTTTTTTCTAGAACAACAGCTGGAGAGAGAGATGAACCAGTGAGACTCGTCCTGCTTATAAAACAAAAGTGGAGCAGGACATGTCTTTTGTGGAGGCTGCTTTCCTACATGAAATACCTTGCAACAGGCAAGAGAAAGTTTTGCCTCAGGCACCTGTCTGGAAGTTACTAAAGAGTCCCACAAAACCTCTGTATTGTATGCAGAAGAGCCTTTTCACTTCCTTGTGTGTAAACAACGATCACATCCAATATCATAGAATGTTTTTCATGGAGATTACTCTAAATGAAGAGCTTTTCCACCTTCCTTTGCTTCTGCCCATTTGGTATAGCAATTGATAATTACTTTTAGATTATAGTAGCGCTAAGACTTCATGACCATTTATTTCAAACCCTGTGATTAACCATTGCAATTTCATTTGCATTTGAGTAAAATAATAAAATATTCTTAAATAATTTCCTAGTAATTATGAATCTCCTAGTGTGTCATAACTCCATGGTGAATATTCCAAGGTGCATACAGAAATTTATTTTTGGTAGTAATTATAATTGACTTTATGTGATCCAACAGTGAAACCATGAAAACCAAATTATGCATAATTGAATGCACTGATTACAGCCAGAAAAACTGTATGAACTCTTTCTGAAAACTTTGCCTAGGGCAGAAAATGTTCAGCTTTTCTAGAATTCATCCAAACAGTGAGTGTTTGCCTCCATTACGAATAAACTTAAAACATCCTAAGGCAAATCCACATTAGTGACGATTGTTAATGTCTTCAAGTCATGTCCTGTGTGGGCCTAAGTAGGAAGTTAAGTGCTTGATTGGAAGGACAATTAAACAATCAACAGCTACAATGATGTAACTTCAAAGAGGAAAAAATAAGACTTAGTTTTATGTCATTAAGGAACACTCATGCTGAATGTTGTCAATTTGAATAAAAATAAGTAGATGTAATTTCAGGATGGTGCTACTGTAATAAAACACCTGCCAGGTCTGTTCTACCTGTTGTTTTAGTTTGTTGAGAGTTTTTAAATAATCTTTTAAAATAAGTAAACATTTTGTGGTAAGAAAGATGAAAAAGTGGTCCAAAAGGGAATCTGAAAGAGTGCTCTGTTGAACCTAGCAGTGGCTCTTCCAGACAGTAACGTCTTTGGCTCTTTCCTGCTCCCCTTCACTGGGGTGAGGGATTATGGTACCTGAAGCTCAAACATAAGTTCCCTTTTGCAGTGGGAATGGAAACTTTTGCCACAGGAAAAAGGGCTTGAAGGCTGTGTCTGCTTAAATAGTCACAGGCCGATTGGTAAGATTTTTATCAGTGTTGTGCAGCCCCGATGTTAAGTATTCACTACCTTTAGGTGTGGAACTCTCCTTGAAGTCAACTGCTTAAAGAATCTCACAGTAAGAAATCAAGTTAGGCCCTAAATCTTTGAAGAATTTATGTCTGATTGTCTATTCTAGGGGGAGAATGAGCTGCAGCTGGGACCCATCTTGTGTAATTTTAGCAATTTGGAAGTTTGGTGTCTCTTCTAAAGCTCCTTCTGTAGTCAGTGGAAAAAGACAAATCCGGGAAGTGATTACTACCTTTCTAAAATAGACAATCAAGGAATTTAGAGTGAATCAGTCTCTGGAGATTTTCTCCTTTTGCCTAAAAAGAGCCTTATGTCTAGTTTAGTCTAGACCCTGTTTTTTTCAGATGATTCTCAATGTCTGCCTTCAAACATACACATTAAGCTAAATAGAATAATATGGGAACATATTTCTCAAATTTCTTTTTATAATGGGGACCTGTATTGGTTTTGCATGGCCTGGTTTTGGTAGTGAGGATGCTACAGAGGTGGGTTCTGTGAGAAGCTTTTATAAGCTTCTTCCATGTCCAGCAGAACTAGTCCCTGGTGGCTCAAAAAATGGACATGCCACTGGCCAAGGCTGGACCAATCAGAAATGCTGATAATGCCTCTGTGCTAACATATTTAAGAAGAAAAATTTAAAAAGTTGTGGCAGAGTTTTATTTCATCCAGAGAAGAACGGAGTGATAATATGTGAGAAGGACAACTCTACAGACACCAAGGTCAGTGAAGAAGGAGAGGGAGGAGGTGTTCCAGGTGCTGGATCTGAGACTCCCTTGCAGGCCATGGTGATAACCATGGTGAAGCACCTACAGCCCATGGAGGACCATGGGGATGCAGAGTTCCACCTGCAGCCTGTAGAGGACCCCCACACCAGAACAGGTGGATGGCTGAGAGGAGGCTGTGATCCTGTGGGAGGCCTGTGGAGAGAGGAGCCCTGCTCCCGTGCGGGAGCTGCCTGTCCTTGAAGGACTGTTGCCCATGGATGGACTGATGTTGCTGCAGTTTGTGGGGAGCTGTTGCTTGTGAGCTGGAGAAGTTCACGGAGCCAGGTGCAGCCAGGGAATGACTCCTTTTCCTGAGCAGTGGGAGAAACCTCAGGTGGTGAATTGACCATAACCTCCCATTCCATGCCACCTTGTGCCACTGGAGTAGGAGGTAGAGCCCCAAGGAGGGAGGGTTGGGGACAAGGCATTTTTCAGGGTTTATTTTACTTTTCATTATGCTCTGATTTTGTTAGTAATAAATTCACTTCATATATCTAAGTGGAGCATGTTCTGCTCATGATGGTATTTGATGAGTGATCTTTCCCCATCCTTATCTCAACCCATGAACCCTTTGTTACGTTTTTTCCCCTCAGTTCAGCTACAGAGGGGAGTGAGTGAGTGGCTTTTGTGGATGCCTGGCATCTGTCCAGCATCAACTCATGACAGTACCTTAAATATCATTGTAACAATAGCAAGCGAAATTTATCACAAATATGAATTGTAGTTTTAAATTTTATTATACTTCTGTAATAGTTTGTTTTCTGCTGATGTAACAAGTTCTACTAAGGATTTATTAACAGATTAAATCTTACAAGACTTAATAAACCAAAGAAATGCTATGCATAAGTGAAGAATCATGCAAATACAAAATGAGGGCCATTTGGAAGGAAGATCTAGTAGCGCATCACAAACTAAATAAGTATGTGTCAACAATAACAATGTAGGAAGCATTTTGGGGTATATCACTTGGAGTTTTTCTAGATGAGAAAAAGAAAAAATGTTCTGCTGACGACTGAGATGAAGTACTATATCCCATTTAGAAGTCACATATTAAAGGGAAGGAATGGAGTAGGCTACAAAAAGCTGGTAGCAAGGTCAGGAGAACAGAGTTTCCAGCTCTCACAAAATGAATACCCAGTGTCACAGTGCAGCAAGTAGCGCTTGAAATTTTGCACAAAGCTATCCCATTGCCATCGTTGGGAAACCAGTGAGTCATTGCACACTGTAGTGTCATCTGGACTTGCTCCCCCCCTTCTGCTGTCTGCTGCCTCTTGCTGTCCCAATTATTATATGCAACAAAATAAGCAAGTGCTGTCCCGGTGAGAAGTTGGCCAAACACACATTGCACCACTTCCACAGCTGTTCAAGTGGTTACTTGCAATAGCTATGTTTGCCAATAAAGTCTGACTTTCCAAAGCTGGAGCATCAAAGAGCAGTCTGGATCTGACAGCAGCACGCAGCCTGCAGATCTGAA
This sequence comes from Cinnycerthia olivascens, assembly GCA_035048155.1. NCBI lineage: Eukaryota > Metazoa > Chordata > Aves > Passeriformes > Certhiidae > Cinnycerthia > Cinnycerthia olivascens. The sequence continues at coordinate 20,823,094 of JAWWMU010000054.1, forward strand.
TGGCTGGGCTGAATGGGCTGTGTGCCAGCTACATCCCAGCAGGAGTTGCAACCAACACCAGTCCTGTGCACCAGCTGGCCACATTGATGAACAATGGTCTGCAACACACTCTTTGCTTTGATCTTGTTAATATGGAATCAAGAGAAACTTCAAGGGATCCTGGTATGAATCCTTTTGGGGAACCTTATACAAGCAAAAGTTTCTGTGGCCTCTTGTACATCTCTGACATTAAGGCAACTCCAGCTGGGAAGTCTCTGAAATAGAGATGTCACCTTCCAAAAACTCTGTTAGCTGCCAGTGAATACCAGGAAACTGAGGTTTTTCAGCTTCCTAGTGGTCATGGCACTTCTTTTGACCCTTAGGAACTTTATCAAGTGGGTTTTCTGCTAGGGTAAGCTAAGCTAACCCTCAGCATACATTTCCATAATGTCAGTTGTGAAGTTTTTCCTTTGTTGTTTTCCCTCACAGGTTTGAAACCTAGTCATCTCTCAGTAATTTCTCCCTTTTGCTAACCTCTCTACACTCTTCAATCTATCAAACAAAATATTTAGCAGGGCAGAGAGTTGCATATGTCAATTCTTCAAATACTTTCCTGCTGTTCTCTCCAAAGAAGGAACTTCTGGTTCAGGGACTCTCCTTGTAGCTGTGTTCTCTATTGCTGTTCAGCTTGTGGAGAGGAAATAAATAGGATATAAGGGTGCAATGCTTTAGCACTGCCACAAGACAAATAGCTTAGTGTACAGTTCTCCTTGGACAGTACTGACCTCAGCATTAGAAAAAGCAATCTTCTAGAAAGATATCAACAACACTGTCAGCATCCTACCGCATTTGAGGTATGAGGATCTGAGGATGAGAAGGCACGGTGCCACAGTGTGGGATATTATGTACCTTGGTGCACATGTGCAGGGTCAAAACCAAAGCAGTGCTATCACACACATGGTCAGGCTGGGCAGAAGTCTGGCAGTGGTGGGTAAGAAACCATGACTCTCACTGAGTTGCAGACACTCAATAATTGTGTTATCCTTTGAGTGACTTATAATCAGCATAGTCTCCATAAGGTTGGCTAAGCAGCTGCTACAGTATGAATTTCTCTATTTTGTGGGGGGATTAAAAGAAAGAAGCTATAAACTAAAGTAAACAGGAAGAGATTTGCTGATCATTTTAAAGTTTGGGAAAATTGCATCTTATTTTAATCACAATGAAAAAAACATTCCACCACAAATACACCATCTTACCATAGTAATATTTTTTGTTCTGATTTTTTGTTAGAAAAAACTGCTAATGATAAACGCAAAATTACTTTTCTAGAATTTTGATAAAATCATACATGCCCTTACTGAGTGCCACATGTGAGTAATATTTCAGTTATCCCCCTGATGTCACTGAGATGGAATCAAAAGTGATGAAATTTTCAGCAATGGATATTTCACTGCAGCTGTGAGCAGTGTGCTCCTCAGAGACTAATTCTCCTGGGGCAATGTTAAACCCTTGGGCTTGCATCTTATTTGTAAAATAATACTATTTAAAAATAGGATCTAAAGAGATCTAGCCAAGAAACTTCGCCATGTGTATATTTCAGAATATAAAGTAATATCATAAATTATAAATAAATATTCTTTTTACAAATATGAATGCATGTCATAAAAAATAAAACATAAAGTATGTTAAAATAAAATTAACAAGAAGAGAGCATTCAGAGTTAAAACTAAATGTGATTGTCTAAAAAATGTCAACAGCTAAATATAAAAGGGTAGAATTTTGTTTAAAATTTTTAGATATCACAGCCTGACTTCTCTTACATTTTAAATCTCTTGAACTTAGTCTACTGCTTTCCGAATACTTAATTCTCTAATTTTTTTTAACAGATAAAATAAAGTGTATAATTAATTATAAAATATGTAAATATATGAATAATTCTACCAGAGAAGCTGCTTTGCAAATGCAAACAATCCTTTGTTGCCATCTTTGTTCAGGAGCATACACAGATCTCCAGAGCTGAAATGGAATATTGAAAAATGTAGTTTATTCAAGAGCACTCAAGCATGTATTTTAGAAGGAGGTTTGGACACAGAACTGTAAGCCCAGTAAAATGGATGGTGAGAACCCTTTGTGACCAGTTCACCTTCATGAACTAGACTTGAGTGTTAGGCTTGTAACAAAGCAGTCCTGAATACAGTGGATGCGGAAAGTCATAATAGCTGCAAGCATTCTGAGCAAGTTTCCCTAAGCTGTCTCTAGCACTTCTCCACAGCAGAGCAGGTGTGCCTGAATAGCCTTTTGCCTGTGGCCTGAGGACCTTTCCATACCTATAGACAACTTTTCAAGTTGACAGGGTGAGGTAGTGGAGAGCAAACAGAATAAATATCCCTGTGAATGGTTCCCCACACCATTTTCTCAAGCAGCTGTGGCTTCAGATTTTCCCATCCAGCACACTGCTTGCTCAGACCTGCCCTAACCACCCTTTCCACAGTGTGAGCACAGCTGCTTGTGGTGCCTTAGGTGAAGCCAGATCATGACTTTTTTGTTAGAGTTATTTTTAACCTGTCTCTGTTCGTTTGGTTTGTCATTTGGCCCTACAAATTATGCCAGCTGCCATAATATGAACCAGTGACAAGGCATTAGGAGTCCTAGGTGCACCTTAAATGGTTGTTACTACTGAAAAGAGCATGTCATATACACTGAACCCTAAAGAGTACCATTTAATGTGATGGTAAATCCAGTCTTTGTGCACTGAGTCTGAGTCTAAAAATGTAGCAGTCCCTTGAACTTAAAAAACCTCACTCTGCCTCTTCAAATGAATTAAATATTTTTTCCGTAGACATATTTGATCTTGAAGCTTTGCTGTCTCAAATGTTGTCTCCCCTGGTTTTGCTTTATGCAAGATCAGAATGGATCGATCTGTAGATCAAAAAAAGCTAATATAAGACCCTAAAGACATCATTAAAATTCTTACTGTCCACTTTAGCAGAATGCAGTTGTGTATTCAAACCTGATCCAACTCCAATATGCACTTCCATTTACTCCAGTAATGCACAGGTGTGGTATTAATGATCATGGAACCTGCAGTACAAGAAAAACAAGCTCATTTTCATAAGCCTGGCAGACATTCATAATACCAGTAAGTAATGTGTAGGGGCTCAAAATTTGAAGAACAGTTGAAAACAAACCTGACAAAATGCATCAAGGCTTGTACTTTAAGATCTTCCATTTCTAGTGCTAAAACTTGTCTAAAGCCACAAGTTTACATGCATGCTGCAGTTCTTTAATGCACAATTTTGTCCTGGTTTCTTGATTTGACTGCTCAGACACTCATTTGTATATCACACCTGTAAATTCATATATACGCATAAATATATTTTATGTGTACTTTAATTTTCTGTGCACATGACATTTAACTTCATGAACTGCATGTGTTTTTGTCACAAGTACAGTATGTTCCAAGCACAGCTAGTGCAGCTTTCAACTGTGACTATCTCTGTCAGCCTCAGGCTCAGCAGCTTGGCAGGAAAACCTGCAAATCCTGCTGCACCCCATGGATTTCTGTGATTTGCAGTGTTGATAGAAACATCCTCCTTGCTGAGGCGTTAGAAGTTCCCAGATGAGAAACCTTTGCTTCACTCTTCCAAACTCACCAAATTGTTACACAGCTGCAACTTTGAGTGTCTTTGATGCTAAATTTGGAATATGTGTTATTGCCACACATACAGTAAAAACAAACAAACAAACAAATAAACCATCAAGTAAAAATAACACTGCAGCTAATGGATGTTTTATTGCATGGTTTAAAAAAGGCTGGCATTTCTCCACATGAAAGAAAAAGCTAGGCATTTCTCATCATCAGAAAGATGCTGTTCTGTCCCACAGTTAATAGTGTTATCTCATATTGTCTACCAGTGACCTTAACACAATCCTACAGCTGCTGCTGTGGATTTGGTGAATCATTTTGGAAACAAATTTGGTCCATTCTGGTAAATTAAGTAGAGTGCTCAATAGCCTGTATCACTAAATCTGATGTAGTGGTTTGGGGGGTTTTGTTTGGTTTTGTTTTGGTTTTTTTCTAACTGATCCATCACACATCAAATTTTCAGCTGAAAACTTCAGTAATGACCAACAAAGGGTCTGGAGAGACACTGGTGAAAAATGTCCTGTAGGAACACAAAATTAGAATATCCTGAGTGGAAGAGACCCACAAGCATCATTGAAGTCCAGCTCCTGCTGCCAAGGCTTGTCTTCTTTGTTTTAATTTGCAGCCTTAAAGAATGGGTTAAAAAAGTGTTTTATTTATATTTATAATAAGTAAAAACTGTAAACATAACAAAGGACAACAAATAATAAATGCAACTTGTAGATATTAGAAATAGAGACAAGATGTAATGTAGGCCTTCATTCTGCAAACAATTACAGAGCTGTTCATTTTTAAGAGTGTGAGAGTAGAGTGTGAGAGTCTTTTAATTCCAGCAGTCTACTCCTTTATCTAAAGTCACAAAAGACATGAGCACAGTGTTTTCTGGAGATTATTTATACAACACGTTAAATCCAAATGTATAGTGAAGTGTACTTTGAAAGTCAGATTGCAGTACAGGAGAGTACTTAGAATGCAAAAAAATTCAGACAAAAGTAGGTGAACAAGTGACAGACCAGGGAAGTGCCCTGCTTTAGCTGAGCACGCAGCACAGGGGAAAGATTGGAACCTGTTTCACCCAACGGGACATTTTACGCTTTCCATTCATTAAGTTCATGTGAAGATGTGGGTGTGAGAAGCCGCTTAAGAAGCCTTTGCAAATTATGTTTGCTTTTGAGAAACAGGCAGAGCGCTTCTATGTTACATTGAAAAATCTGACTGGGCTTTTATAAGGTATTTATCTGCTGTTTATTTGCTTTTGGAGGTTGCCTTCGACTGAGAGGTCATAAGAAGCTTTCAGGGGCCCTTTCCAATGCACAGCAGTAATTAGAGCTGCAGGAGCCATCCCTATAGCAACTATTTTGTGTTCTCTGTGAAAGCCTTCTTGGCTTGCTGAAGCCAGAGTTTAACAGCACAGATGTTCCAGGAATCCATGCTTTCCCTTCGTATCACTAGTCCTCTCTATGCGATTGTTTGGGTTCTATTTAGTGTAATCTCTGGATTCCTACTGATGTTGTTTGCTATTATGTGATGTTTGCAAATCTTGCAGAAAAATCAGAAGCCCTGGGTGTCACTAACCAATAAGAATCTTAAGTTCAGATCCTGGCATATACATGACTGCATATGACAAGGTCACTGATAATTCTTCATTGCTTGCCTTGCCTACTGCCGGGCAATCTGCTATGTGTCGCCCATGCACTTTGTTCCAATGCAGTTTAGGTTTTGCATTCTTAATTAAAAGTACTTAAAAGTGCTTCTTGAGGGCTGTACTCAGATCTGCTGACCTTAGTACATGGGCTTTGGATCATTAACATACCCTATATTTTTCTGCTTTTTTTTGTTCTGTCGTCATTCTCCTGCTAGTGTGAAACAAAAACATTGTTCTTTGGTGCATTCTCTTCTAAGGTCTTTCATTATATGCTTGGTAACTGCTGTGACACTCTAGGATGTCATGCAACTCTGTCTTCATTTGCTTACAAAGCACCTATTAGATGATAGTTTGTGCTTAAGTTCCCTATTGACTCTGACTGATTTGTGTTCTGACTGATTTGTGTTCATGGAGGCCTGTTGTCTCAGCAAGTCAGGTTTGTTACACATCTCTTAAAGATCAAAAGAATCTCTGCCTGAATTTGTAAGCAAGAGTCAGTGCACACGAGTAGAAATGGTGATAGGGAAGTGGAAAGAAGAAATAAGAAATTCTTGGTCAGAGTGGTCTTAGGTCACAGCACTAGCAGAGCAACCAATTGATAGGCTTTATAAGCAATGCAGACATCTTTGCCAATGACCTTAATTTTGCCCTCCATTCAGTGCACTTCATAGAAAATGGAGTATTAATCTGCTGCTATCTTGTAATTACTGTAACTTTTAATAATTAAAATATATATTACAGATCTCTTAGTTCTGTTGATTCCTTCACTAGGAATAACTTTTCATAAATCTGTGTATGCTACTGATTTAGCATTTCTGCTGGTGATGAGCCTCAGCTTATTTCAAACATGTGATGCGAGCTTTTGTGCCAGTTTCTAAATCCTCTGGAGCTACTGCTTTATCCTGCCTTTTTAAACAAAACTCCATCTTACGGCTTTATCCATAATAGGGACTAACTTCCTGAGGTGTTTTCTCCTGAGATATGGCTACCTTTGGAGTATGAACACTTGGCCATTCTCAGCACTCTCAACAGATAAACAAAGTATTTTATTTTATTTTATTTGCTTTATAGAGCTGTAAGGATGCTTGTCTTCAGAAGACATGCTTTGATGTGTATCTCTGTCATTAGTAATAATGTTAGTGAGTTGTTCCTTATCCCTGCAGTAACACCTCAGTGAGGTGAATTGTAGCATGTGGTGGTTTCTTTGTGATGGTTAATGATAATGAGAACATGTATCCCAGTAACTCATCCCTTTCCAGAGAACATGAACTTGGGTTTTCATGCAGTGCTACTACTGCTCCAGAAAGTACAATTCTAGCTGCCCTGTACATTGGGAACATTTTCTCTCTCAGCAAAGATCTGAAATTATATGATATTTTCTGAAAATCATCCAAAAATCCTAAAGATATAAAAATCCTGGATCAGGATCCTGCTTTCTAAGTTCTTAATATGACTTTAAAATATAATGGAGTTCCAGTTGTGATACTTTTATCATAGGTAATTTTTTCCTGTCTTTGTTTTGTGTGCCACAATATGGAATCATACCATCCTAGCCAAAACATTTGCAATCAGTCTGTCTCTGTCTTGAATTTCTTTATCCTTGCTTGTTCTCTAGGAAGAACTTCAAATTGGAATTTGAGGAAGAAAAGTTGGGTCCTTGATTGAAAAAAAAAAATATTTTCTTAGATAGATGAAGAAATTATCTCATTTCAAACCAGTCATGTTTGTTAATGTCATCACTCATCGCTTCCAGATGGGTCCATGCTACTTTATTCTGTATATAGACAAAATATAACAAATATTTTGCAGAAATTTTTGAATCATGGAGTAAAATATTTTCTAGATCCAGAGGAAAGCAACAGAAGTGCCATTACAGAGATATATGTAGCTGTCACGTACAGCAGTAACAATTCTATTTTCCATGTAGGATATTACTCTCCAGGACTTTACTCTCTCAGGTGTTAGCTGCAGTTTCCAGATGTAACTTTATTATTATTATTAATAATAATATTTTATATATTTTTCTGGTTGTGTTGTTCCACTTAATGCAATATTACTTATTCCAGAGAAGAGAATATGTCTCTTTTGCTCTGTGGAAAACATAACAGTTCACATTTTCTTTAAGTTTGGAAACACTGGGCTATTACTTAAACTTGTTTAATAAAGGGGAATTTCTGATATTGGCACAGAATAATTCTGTGGAAATGTCTTTTTCTCTGCAGTGAGGATTTAAATTGCCCAAGATACTCAACACTTTGAAAGTACCATTAGCATTTCACTTTTCAGATTTCCATTTGTGCGAATAGAAGAAAATGTAGGAATGCCTTTTTCTGGTTGACTCATTTGCAGAATTTCTGTGCCTCTTTTCTTCAGCTTGTTCTTTTAGCTGTGTTTGCCCTTGTAACTTAAAACCAGAAGGGATGTGAATAGTTTGAAAGAAAGATATTTGCTTAACAGCTAGTGGCTCCAGCTATTAAAATCTACAGCATCCCATTGCTCTTGCACGCTGAGGCAGCCTGAGGTTTGACTGCAAAGCTTATAAAGAATTGTGTATTTCTTACTTTAAGTAGATGGTTTTTTGAGACTTCTGCAGTGATTTTGGTAATGTTTTGGGTGTTGGGTGTTTTCTAAGAAAATGAAGTTTAGAGGATTGAGCAGTCATTCCATATTTTTGTCTGTCAGGTTGTCAAGGATTTGGGATGTCCCGTGCAGGGCCAGGAGTTTAACTCAATGATCTTTGTGGGTTACTTCCAAGTCAGATATGCTATGATCATCTCCTATCATTTTGAACCTACTATTAGTTTTAACCAAGACATGGGTATTCAGTCCATAGAATCAGAACAGACGTAGTCCAGAATGAATCTCTGAAGTATGTACAGCATCAGTTTTCTTCTATGCATCCACAACAATTGTTCATATAGTGTGAATGCAAACCACAGTTTTTTTCTTTAATAAATGGCTGTAAAAATATACTTTTGGGGCTTGCTTTGTGGCTAAATCGAGTCAATTTATGAGCAATTTTTAACGGAGTTCTGCTGTGTTCATTCTACCTAGCATCAAGCAAACCAGTTGTAGTTAAACTCTCAGTGTTTGGATATTATCCCCTTTTTGATCACTCCACTGCAGTTGCTATAGGAACAGAGGGTATATTGATGTAGCCCAATTAAAAATATTTTGACCAGTTTCTTTATTTTAAATTATTTCTATGGTAATAAATTTCAGGTCCAATTATTGTAAGTATTCTATTATTGCTACCATAACAGAATAAATCTGAATTATTCTAATGTCAACATTTTTCAGGTATGTTGTGGAAGAGACTTTCCACCATAAAAAGTCTGAGATTTGTAGTTTATTTTCATCCAAAAGAGACACCGGAAGGGCGTTTAGAGCAGATTTTTGACTGTTTGAAGTTTGGGTGTGATTCAAACCAACACTGAAAGTAGAAGTCTAACTTTGTTACAATTAATATAACATCTTCAAATGTTATTGAAATCACTTAAATTAGCCTCCATTCTCATACAGGGAACAGACCCATACACTGTAAAATTCCCCACCCCAGGAGAGGTACCTGAGTGTTCACACCTATATCTGAACATATATTAACCCACTGGACTTTGTGTTTCGGGGCTTCCCCCACCCCTGACGGACCAGGACTGCGACCATCACTTTGACCAGCAGACATTGGGATTGCAACAACCAACTCGTGCTGCTGGACCCATGGTCACTTTTACCTTTCTACTCTTGTCCTTTCTTTTTCTTTCCTCCTTTTCCCTTAAACATTTTCTGAAGTGTTATTTTTATGCTTTTATATTTTTGCAGTTCCAACCAAAATGGCTACATTTTAAAATTTGTCTAGTACTTTATTCTACCTTAATGCTCTAAAGTTTGCAGGTAAAAGTTTGAAATTGAACCTCCTAAGAATTTTGTTTCTCCTGCGCACCACCCAGAGTGAACCAAGCAATTCTTCCCCAAACTCACTGAGCAGAATGGGGCAAAACAGTGTGCTAACTTCAGCATTTGTGATCATATCCATACAATAGCACTGTACAGTGGGAAAAACCCTACTTCCAGGTCTTTGGGTGCAAGTTTGTGTTGATTCTGCATGTTTCAAAAGAGGAAAAGAGTTGCCCGCACACTCTAGAGCAAAATCTGGTTCTTTGCCTCTGAAGTAATAACAGAATGGCTTGTGTATATAAATTATTGTTAAGGAAAGACTGTTACTATAAAGATTAAGTGACATACAGCGTGAATAATGTTCTGCACCTACTCAACTGCCCCATGGGCTAGTTAAGGAAAGCTGGTCAGCAATTCAAGGAACATGTTATTTTGATGTAGAAGGTTCAGTGGTTGAACTGAACCTTCTGGTAGAACTGAAGTGGTAGAAAAAGAGGTACATAGGTACCCAATTGATTTATTTAATCATAGGTCTTTTACGCTTCTCCTAATTAAAACAGGGAGAGTTAACCATCAACTTTGAAAAGTTATTAGAACACAGAATCATAAAGAATGTAAGGAAAAAATGATGGAAATAAAAGATTTCTTCTTCTGTAATCTTCATCTATTCCCCTGTTATATTCCAGTTTTCATTACTTTTTTTTTGCCTCTGGAATAAGTTCACTTGGCTGTGTATCTCTTGAATCTGTATTTTCCTCACTGACATAATGAGAGGTCAGAAATATTGGAGACCAAATTCATCATTCACTTGCCCAGTCCATTTATATGTCAGTCTCACCACATTGTGTGGTTACAGGTAAACAAACAGGTTCCTCTCTAGGTAAAAACATATATTAAATTAAGTTTGTGTTTCAAAATAAATTATGTATAAATCTTTTTATAGCTTCTTAATTTAATGTGGGTTTAGTTAGTTAATAGCTTAAAGAGTAAAAAAAAATAAAGAGCTAAATATATGTAGCAAAACTGATTAGTGTGAATTCATGTATACTTTTGGAAAGCAGCTTTGGAAATATGAAGTGTATCATGTCACATAATTTTCTCTGAAAATGAAAATCTTAAAAAACTCCAAAGCATAGTAGTTCCATCTCCCTGAATGAAATAGGCTTATTCTTTCTTTCTGAACATCCTTTATTTGATATAATCCTAAGGAGCAGTCTGTGGAGCTAGTCCTGTATTCTTCATCTGAGGAGCAGTACAGTTGTGATGATACAGTCAGCTCTGTCATTGAAACTGTCTGGACCCTGCATTATGGACCAGAGTAAAGGACTTGAACCATTGGAAAAAATGTTGAAATGGTAAAATAAGGAAATGTCTCCTTATATTCTGTAGTGGTTTTCTATCTTAATTTCTAATCTGTAATCTACCATATTTCTCCTGCATTTGTCTTTCTCAAAATCCACCTCCCGATGCCAGTGTGACCCTATCTTCCTGCATGTCATTACTATGGTTCTTTACTTATCTGCTACTGAGAAAATAACATTGTTGTTAGCTTCTGAATGGTGGAATCCCTAAAGGCATCCTCTGTATGCATTTTGTTCTGGATGATTCTTCTGGGCTCCCCTGCATTCCTTTTGCTTTCAGATGCTGTACTGTTTTCTTTTAGAATATTGAAAGATAATGTCTGATTGCAGCCCTCTTCACTTGGCAAAAGATTTTAGTTCATGGAATTTCCTAGTTTATTCCAGGTCCAATGTCAGAGAAGCACTGAAGTCACAAATTCTTCAAGAACCAATTTGCAGAAAGATAATGGAACAAGAAGTGAGAGTAAACCAAACTGGATTAATCCTTCTGATTAGAGTGCACTGGCTGTCAACTGGACTGAAAGATCATTCACTTTATCAAAGGGATTTTCACAACATCTAGCAGTTCTCATTATAACAGGTACAGAAGTATTTGGACTTTTAAATTTTTCCCACCTGTCAAAGACCTTGCTGAGAATAATCAAAGTGAGTATCTGAACTATCTTGATAACTTCTTCTTTTCCTTTCAGACTCAAGATTTTGAAAATCTGAATTCAGATGTTCCAGTAGAGCACGTTTATCTACTTGCTTATTAGCTTATATTCTTGTAAATTAGCAAAAATATTTTAAATATGATTTACAGCATTTTGAAGTGAAATAGGATATGTAAAGCATTGTTTCAACTTTCAGTGTTTTCAGTGTTTGGAATTTTTTTCAGGACCAGTAAAGCATACATAGAGGTGCTACCCCAGATATGTATCTGCACCTAACTCCACATCAAATATTCTGACTATGTGGAAAATATTGAAAAGACTTGTTCTTTGTAGTACTATAGATTTACATTTCTTTGCCATGTAGTGCAACAATGGTATTTTAGAGGAAGAATAATCAGAGATTCACTGATATTCAAAATAAAAATGAAATATGAACTGACAAAGTCTGTTAAACACATGATAGAGCAACCATATATTTTACTTAAATACTGTCACTGAATTTACTAGACTTCTGTGTTTAATTCATGGAAACATTAATTACAGTGCTAAACCACTCCTGACAGGCACAGTATAACAAGTCTTCAAATAATAAAACACACCTAATTTCATCTCAAACCCTTTTCTATAAGCAAATGCATGAGTGTGTCTCCAGAAGTACACAATCTCATCTACATGGAAACCTAAATATTTAAAATTAGTAACACTACTGAGGGAGGGGAGGGGGGTTTACTATGGAGGGACTTGATCTACAGCTGCTGTTTAATACCAGCCAACTTAAATCTCATGCCAAAAATGTCTTGTGTTTGTTTTCTTTTGTGAAGAAGCAGATGATTGTCCAGATGATATGCAGATGATTAAAAGGAAGCTGAATCTGTATCCTATCAAAGCTCCTCTGAAGCTCATCCATAATTTCTCTTTTCTCCCACTGTACATACTTTCATGTGCAAAAAGCTTCAGACAAACCAGAGGCTATTGATTGAACAAAAAGAATGCAGTAGTGTACCAAAACTGAATTTCTACAGTAAATTGCTATGTGATCAATATGCAATACATTAAATGTCTTTCTTGCAATGACAATTATCCTATGTCCTATCCTGCTTTATAAATTACCCCGGAAACAATAGCTGATATAAAAACCTTTGTGGTCTAGGCCAACGTGTTCCATTTCCCCATGAACCAAATAATGGCATTTTTGTAGTAGATTTGTTTGCCGGGGACTTTTTTTAAAGATTGAAACTTCCAGATCTTGTTATGTCAAAACCATAAGATTTCTGCTATTGAGAACAGAGTTTTTAAAAATAATTCGATTTTTTAAGGGACTGTGGTATTTATTTAGCACATTAGAATACCCCCTGAATATTTTCTGTTCAGAATTAACACATCAGTTGTGGTTTTAGTTTATGTTGTAGCAAATTTTTTTTTAGAGGTCACTGTAACTTACAAGAGACAATTTTGTCCAAGTTTATTCTTTTTCAGTGTGAATAATTGCACTATGCAGTCTTTACTGATGTGGGGAATTTTAAAGCAGAGTTCATCTCCCCTATTTTAGACAGTTCCTTTAAGAAGGGATGAATCACTCTTTAGATTCTACTGATCATGTACACAAGATTTTGAATTACTATAGAGACAGTTTAATATAATCAAATATTAGGTTCTAATGCAAATTGCATCCTGTCTTCTATCACCTGATCTCATAGGAGAAGAAATATATACAGTTTTCCTCAAAGAATTTTATAATCAATCTCTCATATGGATAAAGGCCAAGAGAGCTGTGAGTGTTCAGTCTGGAGGGGGTGTGTCATTAATGTGTACAAATATCTGAAAGAAAGGTACAAAGAAGAAGGAGCCTGTCTCTTTTCAGCGGTGCTGAGTGACAGGACCAGAGGCAACAGAAACAAACTGAAACTCAGAAGGACCCCTCTGAACTTCAGCACTTTTTACTGTGAGGGTGACAGAGCACTGGCCAGTTGTTGCCCCAGGGAAGTTGTGTACAGCCAACCCTAGGCAGCCCTGCTTGAGCAGAAGGGTTGGACCTGCATAGGTCACTTCCAGTCTCAACCATTTTGTGATATTACATCTAGATTCTATTAATGATATTTGCATAAGGATGTTACTGATTGCAGGCTATTTAAATAATATGTAGGATCTTTGAGGGTCGAATTTTGCTTTACAGAAAGGTCTCTCAGCTTATGTTCCTTCTGCTCTTATGAAAGGGGAGCAGCACACTTCCTCTTTCATTATCATTGGTGGTTTGGTTCACTTGAGTGAGTTGTCTGACTCTTAAATGAACTGGATTTAGCTTTCTGGATCATCTGCATGCTAAACGCATGAAGGGGAAAAATGCATCACGTGCATCAATAGTATAAGGGAATTCACAGCCAATGGCAAAAAATAGTTTCCCCTTCCTTTTGTTGTCTGCATGTCAGACTTCATCCTAAGTGTCGCCCTCATTTTTCAAGTTTTCTGATGTACTTTCTAACTTGTTTTTTTTCATAGTTCTTAGTTCTTTCTCACACACGGATGTTATTATTAGAAGTATGTTGTTGTTATGACGAGGTTGTTTACATACTTTCTTTTGGTGTGAATAAACAACTGATGGACAGTTGTCTTGATCAACGGGATGGAAGAGGTGTCAGCCTTCTTCTCCAATCCCTGATCTGTGTGGAAATGCTATAAATTTGGAATCAGATGTTTTAATAAATAAGTTTTAGTCTTCTCATGAGAAAGTGTGTCCATGTACATCCTTGCGTGTGCCACAGCGACATCCTAAGAAAAGGAACAGGTTAAGGAGCAACTGTTTAATTTTTCTACTTACTCAGTCAGGTTTTGTGGTCAACAGTGCTGATGGCAGCATATGCATCAACAATTTACTGTACCCACTTGCAAAAGAGCTTGATCTTCTGAGCAGTACTGTCTTGGTTTAATGTCTCAGTCCGGACTTACCTACTCCAAATCTCAGATCAAATTGTCTGGAATCTCCTTAGAAAACTCGTCGTCTGAAAAGGTGTCCAGTTTTGCATGACTTCAGAATGAAACCAAGTGAAACTCAATGGTTGGGATATTTTTGCTTAGACCTCCTGGGTGCATGTGGCTCTGTAAGTGTGAGCTGGGGCTGGTGGTTCAGGGAGCCACACAGAGCAGAGCAATGAACAAGCCAATGAACCAAATAGGCAGCTCAAGTCTTGCAAAGAGAAACTGCAACTTCACAGGCCATTTAGCTGGTACAATTTATTCTCATTTATTACAGTAAACTACGTATTAGCAAATGTTAACAGATCAGGGCAGATTTATGTCAGGGAAGGCCATTGTGCTAATGAATGGCTCCCTCATTAGCATTGCCTGGAGCATCACATTCTCTCTTGGCCTCTCCTTACCACATTTTCCCATTACCATCACAGCAGAAACAAGCCTTTCACATCCTATAATCTCTGACCAGGAGGAAACTTGTTTAGAAGGTAAAAAAGGGAACTGGCAGATGGCTATTTGTATGAATTACAGCTCTGGTTGTTTTTGTTTGGGCATTTACTTGAAGAAGCACAGGAATTATTGGGTGCTGAGCACCTCTCAAAATCCATATTCTAGTGGTTGTTGCTGCTAGAGTGGTTGTAGTTTGTACATGTTTGCATTCCTGCTAACTGACTGTGACTATCAACTTTTCTACTGTTTTTTATTTCCTCTGGATACAAAATAGTATTACTAACACCTGTCACAATAAAAGATTTTTCACTATCATGCGTTTTTTTTTCATTAGTGCATATAAAGTGTTTGCATTTTCAGCACTACAGTATCTGGCTTAAAGAGGAAGAAATATTCTGTAGGTTTTGCTAATTAACTACTATAAAGCATTTGATATCTTGGATTGGCAAGTGCGGTCAAAGCATAAAATATGATCAACATACATTTAAATCAATGAAAGACCAAGAGCATCACAATTCAGAGAGCAAACAAACCTAATTGTTTACTCTTCACTCTGCTACAGTCTGTAAGTGCAGGCTCAAAATTAATGTAGTATACTTTAGCCATCCAGCTAAAACCCACAAAAATCCATATAAAACACCTTCCAAATTCCTCAATGCCAGATTGTGCTAGTTTAAGAAAACTTTCTGTGATACCTTTTCTTCTTTTAAATGCTTGAGTTTTTATTAAATACCAATTAAATAGCAGTTTGAAAGGATTGGAATGATATATTCTCACATTCATAATCCAACTATTGATAAAACTACTCCTAAATATCTCTAATGGTAGAATCTGCATTTCCCCCACTCTCTTGTCAGACAGCTCTAAAGAAAACTTTGTATACTGAGTATTGGCAAATTGTCTGAAGACAACACCATGACTTTTTTTTTTATATAACCTGTGATTACATGATTAAGTCCTGGTTTATAGCAATCATTAACTTATTGTTGGTCTTCTTGTTAGGCAGTCTGGATTTCACTCTATGGGCATGTGCAAAGTTCCTCATTTGTTTTTTCTCTTCAAGACAATTTTCATTTGCCGTATAACACCTCATTGAAGACAGGAAAAAGGAGAGAAATGCAGAAGTCCAGATTTTCCTAACTGCTGTAGCCACTTTGAATCGCCCCATAAAACTTCCAGATCCTTTTCCTTGGGGAAGAGTGCAGGTGGTGGTGGATTGCAGGAGCTGCTCCTAAGCTCAGTTCTTGCCAACCACCAGCAGAGCAGGCGGAGAGGGGAGGGAGAAGGTGTTGGTGGGGCTGTGGGTGTCTGGCTGCTGCCCTGGGTGGGCTTTGGCAGCTGGTGACAGGCAGGGCTGCTCAGAGTCGGCTAGGGGGAAACAGCCAGGGGCTGGAGACTGGAGACCTTCAGTTTTCCTAGAACTGTGCTGTAACGTTTTCAAAAATGAGGAATTCCTGAGAATAATAGAGAAAGAAGGGGGTAAGAGAAAGAGAACTGGAAACGGAGTGAACCTGAGCATCATTCATTCCCTGGTGAAAGGGAGGGGGAAAGGGAAAAGACAGGAATGCAAAGCTTTAAACAGTTGAAATGTTGGTAGTTCCAGTTTGGAAAACCTTGAATTATCTAAAAAATTGTCGAGATTTGCTTTGCAATTTTCCTGTTTAAAAAAAAACCCTAGAAAATTAATTACTATTCTTTGTGCACTCCACTGATTCTCTCAGGTCGGATAAAGCTTTGTGAGGGTACTTTTTTCCCTCTATACTAAATTAATATATTTTAAGACCAGAAGGGACTGATCATCTGACCTCATATGTAACAAAGGCGTCTCATTTGCTGTATATTAATTACTGCGTCAAGTCTGATTCAACTGCATCATACCGCAGAGAAATCTTCCCACTTCAAACCATTATCCCCCTGTTTATATGTCAATGAGCTCTATTGTCCTCTTTTTCCAACCATCACTTTGGGAAGTCTAACTTGCCTGGGGCTCAGGTCCAGCTGAAGTTTCCTCCTCTTAGTTCCCCTCCTTCAGTCCTAGGAGAACAGTCTTAGTCTTCCTGATTAAGTACACGACTTAACTTTTTATCATGACAAAAGTAATCTCATTACCTAAGCAAATGACATAAAACAATGCCAGCAAAGCAGCATTTTTGGTTTTTTCCACCATTCCTCTCACAAAAGTACCAAAAGCAAACTGTAGTGATATCTGAGTTGTTTATTTTTCCCCTCATTTAATTAGTTAATTAAAATATATATGTAAATTTGGGTCAAAGATTGTTCCCGTAGGACTTCACTCAAAAATTACTCTAGGTTTATAGTTGCATTTTGAGAGTTGCTGGTTTCTAATCTGTGCTGTGTGCTCTGTTGACTTTACAGCATTCTAGTTTACTGTACATAACATTGTGTGGTGTCCTGTCAAATAATATTTGATTTATTTACATTATTACCTTTATCAAATCTGTAATTTCACTGGCTATTAAATACTTCATTGCTGTTGAAGACAAATTACCTCTTGGCAGGGAAAGCAGAGGTGACAGGCTGGAGCTGTGACAAGGCAAGAACCTGGAAAGGATACAAAGAAAAGGATCTTCCTGAGGGCAGTATGGGCCATGAATGGCTTAAACAGGACCAGCTTATGCAGAGCCCCAAGTTAGAAGTGTGACTCCCTGGGAAGCACAAGAGAGGAAGAGCTGTGGTCCTGATAGGAGTGTGGAGGCAGTAACTCTACTGACAGTCAGGGTTTAACATCTCAGACACTGGCATGTGTGAGTAATTCCTGTGAATATAAAAGAGATGTCTACGGGATTCCTCTTCTTCTCTCCTGTGTTCAGTCTGGCCTCCTTTAATGATACCATAATAAATGTATTACAGAAAAACCATAGATTTCTCCCTTTTCTTATTTCCTGTACATTATTACACGTACTACAAGGTGGGATTATATAGATAGTTATTTTCTACATGTACAGGATATTCAGGTAATAGAGTCAGTTTGTGCTCTTGGAACAGCAGATGTATTAGTTTCTTCAGTAAGACATTCCTCTTCCAGCATGGAAAGAACATAAGAAATCAGGAATGACAGTTACATTGTAATACAATCAACATTCCTGATTTAATGAACTTTTGATAATAGTCTCAATAAGATAGTCTGCTGCTTTGTTGAAAATTAAATCTTGCAAAATCCCTCAAATGAATACAGCACACTGGAAAAAAATCTATTTTCTTTGAGTGGGCTACTTCAACTGGCTTCAGTAATGCCTTCAATACATATCCTCTGCTTAGTCTATCAACGAGAAACTTTTAGCAGAGGTTTTTGTTTGTTGGTCTTGAATACAAGAGTGATCAGAAGGCAAAGCAGCAGGGCATTGAAGTTTGTCTCACTTTGATTTGCTTCATTTAGAAGGGAACAAATCCAGTCATGTGCCAATCTAAGACACTTTCCAAGTTGTGCACATTAAAAACTAGTACTAGAGTAATGTACTGGCCTTTCTAATAAGAAGAAACATTCTAGGATGTATTTGGGAGAGAGAGGATGAAAAAGATGAAGCAAATGAGGTATTGTCCTACAACAGTGGGAAGCCTGATGAGAAAATGAAGGGATTTTCTTAACAAATGGACCAAGTCTCCAAAGCATTAAAAAAAAAAAAAAAAAAGACAGCTACAAAGAATAAGGAAAAAACACTTTCATTCTACCAGTGTGCAGTCAATGTTAAAAGGTTTGTTATTAAGAAAAGGTAGTTGTGGAGGGGTTTTTTCCTATTTTTTCCATCCAACTCCCTTTTTTTTAAAAGAGGAAGAGGATGTTATTCTTTCAATTAAGATTTAATGAAATAGGACTTTTCATTACATGTATACACAAACGTGAAGGGCAAATCATGCAGGTATGCCACAGGATGCCCTCCACAGGTGGCTCCTGTGGGCAAACGCCTGGGCTGCTATTCTGAGAAGATCCTCAGAGTCAGCATGTGGTTTATCCAGTACCAGACATGCTGGGTCAGGCAGTCATGGTATCCTCACATGCCAAGACCAATTCCTTGCACCTTCTCTGGCTATAGGCAGTGGCTGTGAGTGTGTGCACCAGGTGTATGTTAAGTGCAATCTCACTGAGTGCATATATTCATAAAAGATATTGCTGGCATCTTTAAATTCCTGTTTTGTAAGTAATTTTTGTTTTGCTTGCACTCTGTTGTATTTCCTTTCCATTATGTTGGTGGGTAAATAAGATTTTGCTTCCATGATAACTCTTACACAGCCTGTGCTTTACCAGGTGACTCAGCAGTACAAATAGGATGTGGATTAGTTATGTACAAACAATCACAGCTATGCTGAATTACCCAGAGCACACAACAAACAAAGTATGTTGACATTATGTTTCTGTCTGGGCTTTCTGGCAGTTGCAGGTGCTGCAAAGTGTTGCCTGATCTGGCAGAAATTTACAGTGGCGTGACAAAAAATACCTGATGCTTCATAAAGCCTGATAGCATAACAAGAACCCCAGATTTGGTTTGGTTTTAACAAATTTGCAGTAGATTGAGTTCAGACTATGTTAGAGGGCCTTTTTTATTCTGTAGCCTTTTTAGAATGTTGTACTAAAATACCTACTGGATTTACTGTATCGTCAAATAACAATTTGAGTTTAATGGGAAGAAGGGTTGTTGAGGAAATATATTCCAAGTCAATAGAGCAAAGTCACTTGGAAAACATGATTCTCTTATTGGTTCGTCTGGTTTGACAAATGACTCTTAAGAGTCAGCTGAAAGAGGAGAAAATCTTTGATTCTGGCTTTCTGATTCAAAAAGCAGATTACTATGTATTCAGCATTATTTAAAGCTATCTGCTTTTAATATAAGTTGTTCACAAACATATTCCAACTATTAGTTTATACCTACAAAT
Source organism: Cinnycerthia olivascens (assembly GCA_035048155.1). NCBI lineage: Eukaryota > Metazoa > Chordata > Aves > Passeriformes > Certhiidae > Cinnycerthia > Cinnycerthia olivascens. The sequence continues at coordinate 20,842,579 of JAWWMU010000054.1, forward strand.
CAGAGTCTGTGGCATATTCTGCTTCCTTGAATTAACCTCTGCATTGGTGGGCAATACGTGGAAAATGGCACTGACAGGTCATATCATCTGGCTTAATCTTCTCCCTCCCTTACAAAATGAAAATTTGCTTAATCTTCTCCCTCTCTTACAAAATGAAAATTTGGCAAAGTACTTCATATTAATTGCCATGAATATATAATATATATAATCTGATCTATTTTTTATTTCTCTAAAATATCAGTGTTTGATATTTTTTAAATATATCACTGTGCTTGGTATACTCTAAAAGAGGATAGCACTCTGTTGAAGAAAATAGGCAGTTGTTTATAAATGAGGCAGTAAAACTCTTAACTGTTTTGTGTCCAAAGTGTAGAATGAAATCCAGAAGTTTCAGTTAATTTCCCGACAGGCCTGGGGAAACAGATACTTCACATGGAACCCCAGATCCTTATACTATGCAGAGACCTGCTCAGGGTCACTAGAGAAGTCAGACATATATATTAAGCTGACATGCACCGAGGTGTTCAATGAATGTCTGCCAAAAAGTGCTTCTGTCTATTCGAGATCTGCCACTTGCTCCCCTTCCCCCTGCAGTGGAAACTTGAAACCATCCCCTTAAGTAATTGAGCAGGATTCAGCTTTTTTTCTGAAAGTTATTGACTGGACAAGGACCTTTTTACATAAAAGCCTGGGGATTATAGCAGTTGCAAAGGAAGCACTTAATTAATTTTTCTTCTCACCCTGAAAGAATTCATATGCATATCTGCCACTTCCCTCCCAGGGAAATGTGAACCCCTAAACCACACACTGACAGAGGATGAAGGGCAGAGCAGCAAGAAGACACACTAAGAGTTCACAGACCCTTCTTGTGGAGCTGGAGCACACAATTTCACAAGTCAGTGAGCCATACAAACCTGGCTTTAGAGTCTGGTGGTTAGTCAGTCATATGGAAAAAGGTATCCTGGCTTTTGACTCATCTGTTTTATACTAAATAACAAGATTTAGACTGTCTGTATGAGGATTTGTGCATCCACCTCTCTCTTCCCACTTTGCAGCCACAGTGCTGACAACTGCAATGTTCACAGCTTAGTTCCAGCAGCAATGCTGTAGCTTCATTTCATCTGCAGGTATATACTTCCTGCATGGAGTCCTGCATCAACAGAGGACCGAAACTTATGCTTCCCTGGACTGCAGCTAAACTTATGCTTGCCTGGACCTTCAAGGACCTACCTGCAAAAGAGTTTCATCTAGTGTATCTCTTGTACTCTGTCCTTTGATCAAGGATGCTCATCTTTTGAATGTCCTCCTTCAAGTATCTCAGTGACCTGACTTCTACAGAGGATGCTTCTGCAACAGGTTCTGGGATACAGAACCTTGGATTTACATGCTGTCGCCAAGTATTTTATGTGTTTGAATCCAGACCTTAAAAACAATCTCTATGAAATTCAATGCTAATACTGAGTGTAGGATTGTTCATATTTATATTAAATAGAAAATATAAGAACAGGTATGAGGATTCTGTCTATTTTTTTGTCCATTTACATAGCAAAGTAGACACCTGTGACGCAGTACAAAAAAATTAGTTATGCTGCTCCCTCCGTAAGGAGAAGTCTAAGGTAGACAAATATCATACAGACCTTGCATTAGTGAGACAATATGGCTGCAGTCAGACATGATAGGTAAAATAAATGAAATTCTGATGACATTGGTGTTTCAGGATTAATCAAACCTTTGTTGCTTTGCAAAGCATCCTGCCTATATTTCAAGCATGTGGCCTCTACCAAATTCAGGAATTATTTTTTTTTACATTTTAGTAATATTATTGTTTACAGTAATATTACTAAAATATTAAATAAAAATTACTAAATATTAAATAAATGTTACAAAAATTACTAACATTACTGGTTCCAGTTGTTCAATAACATTTTTATTAATCAAAGTTTTGCATAAGTGGAGTTATGTCTCAGAAGTATGAGTGATTTGTCTGTGTATAAATCCTACCCACAGTTTATGTATTTTAATCTCACTTTTGCTATTAATTTATGTTGTGGATCTGTGTTCAAAATTTAAGTTTGATTACTTATGCCACTGAATTCAATGGAGATAACTTAGGCCTTTATCCATTTCATCTCCTGTTTCTATATTAGCAAGATGAGATGAAAAATGATTGTGCTGGATGCTGAAGGAGTGGTCAGGTCAGAACAGATATTATGCAGCTGAATCTTAAAATTGTGTAGGCATTTTATATTAAACTGTCACTGTCTAGTGAGCACAAGTGGCACTGGGAGTCAGGGATAGAAGCCCAGCCCTGCTCCTCCAAACTGAGGCTCCAGCTGCAAACATGGGCTGCAGCAAGGACATCTCCATCTGCTCTTCTTCTAGACTTGTCACTCCTGCCTGAATATCCCAGTGATCTTCTGCAAGTTACCCTGTTGCTTGGTACCTTGCCACTGGTGTGCTGGAGATGAGCGTTTACTCCCTTGGGATAACTCAGACATAAATTTCAGTTCTCTCACTTCCTGAGAGAACTTCCTGGTGGGTGTTGCAGCAACTAAGCAATTATGCACTCTATACTACCATAGGATCAGAAGTGGTTTATTGTAGTCCTGACCACAATTAACATTTGTGTCTTCTCTGGGGACTTTTAACTGAGTTCAAGTGCCAATCCAACTCACCCATTAAATGAGAGGAGTGGGGGAGAGAGAAGCACCCATTTTCCACTTCTGAGTATATGTGGGAGACTAAAGGTAAATACCTCAGAAGTTTTTAAGCTAAAAGAGCATCACCTAATGAATTTATGCAGTTTATGTGGGACAACCTTGAAAATTAGGACTGACTGTACTTTTCTCTGAGACTGGCAAGATTTGGACATTTCATGTTTTAGATGGAACTTGTTCTGAGCAAATATATCTAAGAGAGCTGGTGGAAAAAAATTAACAATATTTTATTTTTCCTCCAAGATTTGCAAATGTATGTTATATTTGATAACATATATATTATGATATCTTAATATTCTTACTTCGGATTTCTGCTAGGTTTTACGTCTTTGTACATCTATGAATTTAGTTCACTGGCTGCATCACTTGCTTCCTCACAAAAGAGCAGATAGTAATAGGTAGTGAGACAGGAATTCTCATCTAATTCTCCTCTGCCTTTAATTGTTTCTATACTATCTATATTAATTAGTGATAACTTGTTTCAGATTGAGGTCTTGGAAACCTGGAAACTTTGAACACTATTATACTGAGATGTATACTAGAATATCAACAAATGCAAATGAAAAAAAAATGCCCAAACAAACAAAACTCTCACAAAACTCAACAGTCCTCCTCCTCCAAAAAAACCAAAAAAATATTTCTCTTTTCTACACTCTTCAATGTATAATATTCCCAGATCACTGGAGTGAGAGTTTAATGCAAATTCCTCAGACAGGTAAACAAGCCTGGGAAAACACTACTCTCTGGGAAAGTTGCCCTGATTCATAAAGCCAGATAAACACAGAAGTTTTTTTAATGAGATATGCAGGAGACAGGACCCCAGACTGAAGCGGAATGGAAAGGACAGGCAGAGAGAAGAGAGAAATTTAATGAATTTGTGTTTACAGCTGCTGACACACAGTAAACTGAAGATATATGCAATTGGCTCTACCTGTGTCTCTTTGTCCTAAAATTAGAGATGATCTCCAACATGAAAGCGGTATGGTGGCCAATCCACTATGTCAAGGTCTCTGGAGAGAACAGGAATAATTCTACTGAACTTGGTCAGAAGTACTAGATGATGAACACAAACAGTGAAAATCAGGTCTGAACAGAAACAGCCATTTTATCACACAGCAGAGCAGTGGAGAGGACTGGCAGGAGCCACAATTTAACCAGCTACAGTAAGAGCTGGTAGAAGCTGTTGATCTACACTCTGATACAAGTCCACTCTTCCTGTTTGCCCTTGTGTAATTCATACAGCTTTTGAATATCTGCTAGCTTATGTAATACATAGAATTCACACTGTGACCTGTCTGAAGGGATAATAATTGAAAAACTCTATTTTGAATTCCCCATTACTTTTGCCAAATGAGAGTTACTGTCTTAGCTAAGCATTCCTCAGTGTCTTCTAAATTACCATGCCTTTGTATAATATGTATGACTAAGTATTTTGTAAACAGATTTATGTTTAATAAAATGCTACAAAGAAGGAGTTTTGATGGATTAGGTTTCTTTTCTAGGATCATAAAGTATTTTCTTACCTAGTTTGGAATACATTTTGTTTCCTGTGATGCTTTCAGTTGAAGCATTGCTATCTCTGTAAAGTATTGTGAAGTTATAAGGTAGTGGCTGCATTCATTATTCAGTAATAAAAGCTGCTGTCATCCAATTCACATGGCCTTTACAGCTTTGCCTAATTCTCTCTCTTATGTGAAAGATCTAAGTCCATTGAATTTATAACCACAGATCAGTATAGTATAGTGTTATTAAATCTTTATCATGAGAATATAAATTAAGTTATAAGGGACTATTGTGTTCAGCCAGTCCTTTTTTTTTTTTTTTTTTTTTTTTTGGG
>JAWWMU010000054.1:20847232-20858742 GCA_035048155.1 Cinnycerthia olivascens
TCCTTTTTTTTTTTTTTTTTTTTTTATAGGACGTGAATGACTTTACAATATCTTCCCAAATCCTTACAGAGTTTTTTCTGTGAACTCAAAGGATCAGCTCCTTTAACATCACTCATGAAATGCTTATCTTGGTTAAGAGACACCAGCTAACCTTACTGGTTTCAGCTGATTCAGGTGTTGCTGTGTGCGGTTCTTTACTGGTTGGGACATGAGATTCCAGAGTTAAAAAATAAGTCTTGCAGAACAGCAGTGGTCTCATGCAGTGCTAGGAAAATGTCAGTCCACTGTGGATACTCAGTTAAAGAGCTTGGATACAAGGCTGTGTCAGAGATTTTTCTCCACAGCTGTCAACATGAAAGCCTGTCCCAAGGAGTAAGAAGCTATTACTCAGATGATAGGAAAGGAAGTTTCATTTAGCAAAATTGCTCTTTGTTATTCAGTCTTGGCTAGGTAGGTAGTAGAACAGAAGTTATTTATTATAAGCTATTCAAGTCTGATTCTTGTAGCATAAAGCTAACATTGAAATTCTGTGGTCTCCTCACTTATGCAGACTTCATGAGAATTCCCATCCATATGGGGTGGCCTCTTCACAGATCTGGTAAATTTGTTGGCAGGACTGAAGCACTAATTTCAGTAAACTTCCTATTTAAATGTTACTCTCTGGTTAACAAGAGCAGTGTACAGAGTGTGCTCAGGTGCTCAGTGGGGTAATGAGCTCAGTAACCAGTGGCAACACTCCCAGATAAGAAAAAGAGCAATGCTAATTTTTTGTGGGAAAGCGTCATGCTGCTTGAGACACATTGTAGTTCTGCCCACATTTAGTAATAAGAAAGTAGTAAAATGTTATGATAATAGGTTCCCAGAACTAGCAATGAAGTATAAACACCTGCATATTCCAGTTCCCTGCCTTTAAATCAATTGTCAAAAAGCCAATCCCTTGGTAATGAGTTAACAATGTTCAAACCCAAAGCAATCAATGAGAATTTTGTCTCTGACTTGTAAAAGGCTCCAGGGAGAGCCTTTTCTATTCTATTATTTAAAATACTGTGGACATATGTGGGATAAAAATAGTAAAGGGAGAATTAGGCATTGGAATGACTAGAAGTATTCCAGCTGCCTTCAGTGGAAAGAAATTTATCTGAATATGGCCTGGAAAAGAATTTCAAGAAAAATGTTCCAACTTGAGGTATTTCTTGTGAATTCAGAGTTTTGTTTTACTGTTAGAAGGAAATAAATTTTTATGTGATTCCCACAGAATCTCAGATATTTGGCTTAATATAATTAGACACATAATATTAGAACAACCAGTAGTGGGTCACAGTGAAGCACCTTGTCTCTCCCTGAGGAAAACAATTCATGCTTTGGGGAAAAGGCATCGTGCATGATACTTCACCTGCCTGTTTTTTCCAGCCTTCTGCAATCCATAGATTTCCTGAAATCACAGCTATATCTTTGTCATTTAGGGCCATGGATGCATTGTTTTACTATATACCTTTTATATTGCTTTTTAACCAGTTCATATTTTGGCTTCTCTATTATTCTTTTAAGTGAATTCTATGAGTTAAGTAGTTACACACTATGCATGCATTTCTTTTTCCTTGCACACTAGGGCTTGATAACTTCATTTGTTGCCGCTTAGTTTTGTCTATAAATGCCTGAATAAAATTATCTTCATCTTCACTGGTTCACAGTTTTTACCAGTAACTTCCATCATAATCCATTGAGTCTTCCCTCTTCTAAATTTACAAGTTCTAGTCAACTTAACCTGATATGGAAGGAAATCAGTAATTTTGATTATAATTGTTGCCTTTGTACCTATTCTTATGCCACTATATTCTTTTGACAAAAATAAGGAAATAATAATCAAAATGGCAACGATTATAATTATAATGTATAATTATAATATTATGTAATTATAATTATATAATTATAATATAATTATAATTGTATTTATAATAATAATCATTATAATAATTTGTATTTTTTACTTTATTCTAAGACTTTCGCTGCTTACCTTTGTAACCAGTACTGAGCACTGAACAGACTTTTACAAACTTATTCACTAACTCCAAGATCACTTTCTATAGTAGTAATACTAGTTTTTAGCCCACCAGTATATAGGTGTCTGAATTTTCAATGAGATCTTCCATGCTATGATTCCAGCTTTTTTTCTTGGAAATGAATGCTGTGAAATGGATTTTAAATCTACACTCACTACATAACCTGTAATTTCCCATGTCTGCCTGCTCCTGAGAACCTTTCAAAACCACTGGTAAATTTGTGAGGTACAACTTTCTTCTGCAATAGTGCTGTCCATTCTTCCTTACTATAAAATATGCATCACTTTTTGATTGATGACTGTATATTTTATGAAGACTTCTATGAGACTTCCTAATATGAATGAAAGATTTCATAGTCTGCAGTTCCTCAATTCTTTCTGGAAAGCTTTTAAAAATCCTTATCACAATGATTACTTCTCGTTACTCTGTTGTTGAGATCATTTCAAATGTTAGCTCTTCCCATTTGATAAAGAAAGTCCAGCTCCCTTTCCCAAAACACAGACCTGTCATTAATTGTGTTGTGTAATGAAAGGATGCAGATTTATAGATCTCCTCTGTGTAGTAAAAACAATTGCAAAATTCTGCTTTGCTTAGAACAGTTCCCTGGTCCCACTGAACAGCCTCTGAGCAGCTTTCCCTTCACAGAAGATACAAGCAGGTATCAGTAATGCAGTCAGTCATTGCAGTCACATCCTTGCAATCTGCAGACTGAGGCAAGCTGAGAACCAGCTGAGTCAGTGAATTCACCTCTGCTTAATTCAGTGGACAGGAATTAAGGACTTAATTGGGAGTTGGATACCTGCATACTCACAGAATCTGCTGAGAAGGATTGAAGTTCCGCCTTCAGGCCGGAAAGATTTTTATTTGCTACATTTATTGCCACTGATTTCTGTTTCATCTCCGAGTAAGACCTGGAGAGGTTTGGTTCACTGATTCGCAGGAGAAGCAAACCAATTTCAGGATTACAGTGTTAGGATTAGTTGTTGGATTTATAGGACCTGAAGCCTTGGGCATCTCTGTCCAAAATTCTATATATGTCTATAGCTTGGGAGTTTTTTTGTTCTGTGTTTTTGTTTGACTGCTTTTCCTCCATATTGTTTTGATTTTAGAAAGCACTAGCCCCTGTGGCCAGTAATCTTCTGCCTTATTGAAGTGTGTATGTTCCCATCAGCTTCTTAGGAAAATTTAACTTCATAAGTATATTTCTCTGGCCAAGACTGCTCTGAAAGTCTAACAGTTTAGAGCACTGCCATCAGGAAAACAGGGTTTGGAACTGAAAAAGTTTTTGCTGAGCTGATGGAAACTTGGCATGCTGTATGATAACTTAATGAATGCTGGTGGAAAACAGACCCTAAAACTCCTGGCAGCAGAAAGTAAGCCAAGACTGGAGGTTTAGTAAACAAGCTGCTCACGCGCAACCGTCAAAGGGTGGGACTACTGTTGGTCACTGCAACTTCAAGTGCTGGCTCTTAGGGGGCAAAGGACTAAGGCAGAGAGGAGCTGCACCAGCAAGGTCTTCCAGATCCCTCCTTACTCCCACTCTCCCTGAAACCATGTGCCAGAGGATAGGTGTCATACAAGCACTGTCCTCTAAGATGGTGAGATCATGCTTTAGGCTATTTTATTATTGAGGTACAAAATTGCTTCAGGTATCTGAGAGGCTTTTGTGTTTGCAAAACCTAAAATACATAGACTCAAAGGGCCTCCTTGGCTGTCACTTAACTCTACAGAGGTTGATTATTATAAGAACTGAAGTTTTTATCAGTTAAATTTCTTCCATGTCTAAGTTTGAAACTGCTCATATGTTGGAGTTGCCAAAACATCATCATGTGATTGCCTTTAGCTTAGGTTTCAAAAATATTTGAGGTATATAAATCAGACATCGTTCTGCCTGGCTGGCTGGCAAGGCCTAAACCAACCAGTAGACTCAGATCAAATCTTAATTTCTGCTCTTCATTTAAAGTGAGACCAGATGACATAATACCCCTTTTACTTTTGTGGTTACAGCATTACCCTGTAGTTAGTTTCCTTCTCTGCTTGAGTGCTTATCTCAGCAAGTGGATGATGAGGTGCTCATTCTGACGGAGAGCTGTGTCAAACTACTGCTGTCTGGGGTGTGTTTTGAGACAGCAGGAAGAGGCTTGTGTTCAAATTAAACAGGGAATGTTCACTGGGGAGGTGGTGAGAGCCTGGACTCTTCATCTTTCCTATCCTGGGTGAACAAGCTCTAGATGGCAAGATTTTCTTTAGATGATGGTAGGGGTTTTTGTATCTCTCTTTAGATCTCACTGCAGAGGGAAGGACAAATTACCATGCCCTGAAATGCTCAGTAGTCTGAAAACCGGACATCCAAAATATGCAGATACACATTACTCTGTGCCGGAAAAGTATTAAAACTCTATGTCCCAGTCTGAGGTGAGAGAGCTAATCATTACACTGTAGAATAAGAGAGGTGTAATTATGCTTTTCCTCCTGTGTTTTGTGAGAAAGGGGTTGTTTAGGGACTTGCAATCAAGGACAGATGCTTTCTGCTGTGTCCAGGGGTGCCAGATCTGGCTCACAGCAGCTGCTCATCCCTACCTTCTTCAGGCTGTCAGCACAAACACAGTAATTTGCTTCAGGCACAACAAAAGAGATCAGCTCTAATGGTGCAGACTGTTGGCATCAACTTGGTTGAATTTCCTTGGGGTGAGGTAGGGAGTTGCCCCACAGACTGAGTCAGTCACAGGTGGCCTGGGGCAGGAATCTCCAGCTGGGGAAAAGAGAAAACATCTGCTCCTGCCCTAATTTTAGGAAGGAGTTCAAAGCTAAAAATACCTTAGGTGGGAAGTTCTTCCACTTATTTCAGAACTCTATGCTGAAATCTCTGGCAAAATTAGTTTAAAGGCTTTGGATGCACTTAAATCTCTCTTTGGAACAGTCCACTACCTAATCAAGTAAGCTCTATTTCTGTCTCTCTCGGAGTCCAGTTCTGGTCTCCTGGAAACTATAGCCAAAAACGCCCCTCAGTGTGGCAGGAGAAAGACTAGGGAATGCAGGGACAAGTGCTCTGCAGTCTGTAACCTGTGCTATCCTGATTGCCTCCAGGCAGGTTGAGAAGATCCCTGTCCCTAGTAACCTCTGCTATTCCCAGATTCTGGCTTCCTCGTTAAACCTCTCCTCTCCTTCCTGTTTTCTTTTTGAGTACATTTTCTTGTCACCTCGTTTTTACCAGATCTGGACTTTGGCTGATAGTGCATGGGGCTTTTTTCTGCAAATTTAGAAGATTCAGCAAATTCTGCCAGGGCCAGGGAAGCCTGGGGAGGGGAGAATGAAGGAATTGGGATGGGTTGGTGTGTATCAGGTGTGCATCAGCCAGCCTTGATCTATTGTGATGGTCGCTTGTGCAATTGCTCCTTAACCAGTTCAGCCACACAGACACTATTTTCAACAAATTAAGTGCCAAAAACCTTGCATCTTTTTGACCAAACAGGTTAGAAATGAAGTACAATAGCACTTTATCTTGGTGGATCTGATAGGTCTAATGGAATGAGAAGATGGAGCTTGGGGTAGAATGAGCAATAGGTGTCTATAAAATTATGCCCAATCTTAATTTGCATAGAAGGGAAAGTGCAATGTCAGTTCTGTGTGCCAGCAAGGTCATTGCTGACATGAGACTGAGTCATACTAGTACTAAGCAATTTCAGAAGAAAGCATCGTCCTGGAGTAAATTCTAAGGGTATATTTTTGGGTTTGCAATTTCCAGGTTGCAGACTTCTTAATAAAAAACTTTTAGTATTTTTACCAGGGGATCTTTTTTAAAGATAAAGCAACTTTTCCAGATTTCTAGTAATTTTAGTTTTCATATATTTTTCTCTATGTGCTGAGAAGGAATAACTTTACTAATATGAATTATATAAAAGCCAGAGGGAGAGAGAAAAAAGAAAATTATTGTTAAAATTTTATTATGGGTCCTGACTATAGGAAAGTAGAAGTGGAGTTTTTTTATGTGGTCTTATACAGTCACAAGTTGTGATTTTCCCAGATAGTAAAATTAACATCTATATTGCTAGGACAAAGCTCCAGATTATCTCTGTTAAGAACACAAAGGTAAATAGGAGCTTTAAATTTAAATATGGGTATGCTTATTTCCTTTCAGACTTGAGTCATCAAAAGAAAGGTAAATCTAATTTCATTTGGGGGTAGACCAATTACTGTGTGGTGGCAGAAGAGAAGGTTAACGCTTGCTTTAGACTTTGGTTTCATTTGACTGGAAAGTGACTACACAATGATGTGAACAGAGTTTTAAGTCATTTAATATCTTTTGTGAACTGAATAAGCAGAAGCTGGCAAAAAGAGAACTTCCCTCTTCATATCAGCAGCAGAAATGAAAATGTATTTATCACATCAATGGGGTTAATTTCTTAAAAGATTTAAACCAAACAATTCTAGTAGGGTACAGATAGCATTAATTCCCAAATTAAAAAAGTAATCTTACTGGTAAACCCATGACATATTCTTTAACTTGATATTTTTTAAGCATTATTTATATGAAGTTTGTTTAAATTGAGTGCAACTTTTTTAGTATTATACATCAAATATATTGTAGCTTAAAATATATATTACTTACAAATATCACAGTGAGGTTTAATTTGGATTTCGCCTTGCATCTGTGTAAAAAACAATTGAAATATCTTGTATTTTCATCTATAACTTTATAGTTAATACTTCACTAAGGATAAAGCAGGCTACATATAATTTGAAGTTGCCTTTTATTCTAATTGTTTACAATGTTATTTTTGTAGAGGTAAATTTGTATTCCAATAATCATCATCATCATTATATCATAAGCCTCTGACATGCAGTATTGCTAATCTGCTGTATTCCTTAGTTTGCCACAGTTCATTGGCACTATTATTGATATTGATGGCTTTATTTTCTCTAGACATTAAGTGAGCAATTCATCAAGAGAAAAACAAAAACTGGAATAGAAAGATAAAACATCCAGGTCAGTAACTCATTGAGTGTCTCACACCTACAGATATTCTGGAAGACACAAAAGCCATGAGCTGTTTTGATACATGGACATGCCAGCATGAGTAACAGTGGGAGTATCAGTGTGTATAAGGGTGCAGGTACTTGCTGTGACCCCAAAGTCTCAACTTATTGTATATTTCAGTAATAAAAGGCCTGGTGGCAAAGATCTGAATAAAAAAATTTAAAAAGACCTTTTAATTAAAAATAAATTGTTTCCAAATTCATTTTTATGTAATAAATTTCTAAATACATTTATAGATTTTCTAACCAGCATGCAGGGAATAAGAAGTATTCCACCATCTAAAGATGCAGACAAGTACTAGGAGAGACTTACAGAACCAACTTGGGCCCAGACTTCCTAGAATTTTTACATCAGATGATGGTCTTGAAATTAGATCAGGCCCGTTTTAAAAGTAGGAGCCTATCAAGATTGTGTGAGGTGTCCAAGCTCATGATGTGGTCAATGGAGGGTATTAGCTAGACCACAGAAATCTCTCTTTCCATTGGCTGTAAAATGCCCCATATGCATTTTTAGTATCCACTTACTGGACCAAACTGATGAGAAAAGGGTTTATTACTGAAAATCCCATTATATGTGCTCACCTCATACTTTTCAATTACTAAATCCAAATGTAAGTCCACCTCCAAGTAAGTGCTGCTGGTTTTATAATTGAAAATTTTGTGACTGAAAATGCTGTTCTAATAAGACCACCAAGAATGAGACTGAATTTGAAATTATTTCAAAAGCTTCTGTGCACAAGAAAACAACCACACTTTACCTTAGTTTACATAACTGGCAATCAGATGAAACAATCTTGAAATGAAGGAATAATATTTTGTTGATGTTTGCGATAAAAGGATGAATACCTGGCGTGGTATTTCAATCTTGATTATTAATAAGCTCTCTTACTAGTACACTGGATTAGCCAGTAGCCAAGTCACTTCACAGAAACACAAAATCCAACTCCTAATCTAAGTTCTTGACTATATTTTATGTCAAGTTTATATCTTTAAACTTGAAAAAAACCCCAAAGCCTAAAGTTATCAGGATTCCCCATTATCAGCTAAGGGAAAAGTTTGAATAGCTCAGTGAGAGCATTAGTGAAACTTAGGCTTGAGCTCACTTTCTACTTTTCCAGTTCTTTCCTTTGTGATTTTTGATCATCTTCTGTGATATCAGTTTGATTTCTTAAAAAAGTAAATGCAGACCACTAGGTAAGACAGGGGATATGTCCTTTTTTAGCATTTTGCCACATTAACAATGCCTTTCTCAATGTAATTGCATGTCCAGTTTACTACATGTCATGATCTCTTCAATGTGCTTTTTCTTTTCCAAATCCTTTGTATTAAAGAACATAAGCAAAGCTTGAGAGTTTTCAGGTTTCAGGATTCCTTTTCAGGTCATGCCAACATAGCAGTAGCCAGGCCAAGGATGGTGAATTGCAATTATTCTCTAATCAGGTTTTCCCCACTAGTAAGTTGTCATTTGGGAATTTGGCTGCTTTTATTGTTTTTTATCTTTTCAGAAGAAATTGGAGTTACTGAAAACATATAGCTTCCCAAAGGATATGTTCTGCCCTTGGCCAAATGTGAATGTGTGTAACTGTCAGTGGATTTTTTTTTTCTGCAAGAAGCTTTAAATTTTGCCTAATCATTTTCACAGAAGCAGAATGTTTTGTTTTCTGTAGCATTATCAGGCCCATACAAAAAAACCCAAACAAAACTACAAAACACCAAAAACCCAAGAAATTCAGACCCAAGAAGTCCCAACACCAACTCCAAAGATATTTATTTCATTTAAACCTAAAAACAATACTTTCATTAGACGTGTGCCTGATTCTCCTTGGAAAAAAACCAAACTAAGTAAATATGTATGAGTTAAGGTGATAAAAAAGCAAAAGAGAATTTACTATTCTTACTAATTTGATTCCAGGTTTCAAATGGCTCACGAGGCCTGAATGATGTACTGAAGTAAATACAGTTGTGGGGTAGTATTTCAAAAGCAGAATGTGATGTCTTGTAGTTATGACTATCACTTATATTTTTAGATATATATCTGTAACTCAGCTGCTTGCTACTTTATTCTCTGTTGTTATTTTCTTTTTTTTCTAACACACTCACCCTGACTTTTTCTTGAGATGTTAGTTTCCTTGCTGTAACTAGGATTTGTCTGACTACACTCATATCTTTTATTCCTTCTTTGTCTTCTCTGTGTATTTATAATGAGGGACCTCATTGAAAAGCCTTATAAAAGTCTTGGGCTAAATTCAGCTTTTGGAACTCTAGGTCAGTGCCTTACTGGTCATGTCCACCTCACAGGGACAACACTGGTTATGAGTGGACCACATGTGCTTTTCCACAGTTTACTGTTCCCAAAGCCCACCATATCCTCTGTCAAAATGATCCATGTTGTCTAAAAGTCCCTTTATAACCTGCTGAAACTAACCTAACTCTTCCTGACTGGAGTGGGGTGAAAATCAGAGAGAGGTTTAACAAATACTTCATTTCTGCATTTGGAGAAAAAGATTGGTTATATGTGTTTTCTGAATGGTTATTACTATTTTTTTTTTTAAATTTCCAAATGTGTCTAGGTACATGATTGAATAGGTTCTATCATAGCCTTCTGTCTGTAAACTAAGAGTCTTTCAGATAATATGGATCTTGTAGATAATTTACAGTCATACTTACAATCTGCTTGTCCTGCTTTTAAATAATTCAGAGAAACCAAGAACGTTTTCAGAAATTGCAATAAAGTTACTGTTTCTAATGATAGTTTTGAAAAAAAGAGAGTAAAGACCCATCTTATTCTAGGTATGTTTTCTTAATTCTGAAATAAGCAGTTAGACATCTGACATGGTAAATAATACACTCAATGCTAAATAATTCTCAATAAGGAATCAAAAGAATGTTTAGAGAATCATTTAATATGATCTTGTCAAAATAATCACTTTTTTAGTTGAGATTGTAAGTTTAGTCAAAATCAGTGTTATACTGTACTAGACTTCTGTAATACATTGCCTGATATCACATAGTTTTGTGTTTCAGTCAAAAATTTAAATGACAAAAGATAAATACAAGGTACAAGAAATGGATTAAAACATTATGTGCAATATGAAGCTGTTCTTTGTCAGTCACTCCTGAGGCAAGATCCCTCAGGAGTCACAGCTTGGTCTTAGGTGAGTAATTCCTTACTATGTGCTTACCTGGGTCTGTTTCATCTGTGCACTGTGAGCTCAGGCAAAATGTTGTGGTACAATCCAGTGGATGCAAGATAAAGAAAAATCAATAGACAAAATAGTTAGGAATGAGGACAATTAGTCACTGGAACCAGCTCCCTAAGTGCTCTGTGGACATCTCTTCAAACAGCGTTTTATAATCAACACTTGCTACATTTCTAAAATAAGTGTAGTGGTTTAGCTAAATCATGGAATCATTAGTTCAAAGTCCAAAGAGGAGAAACAGAGACACATCCTATTAATCTTCTGGTCACAATTCATCCACCAGTGGTATTAGACTGGATTCTGTGCTTGTGTCAGTTTCTCAGTTTGTTTGAAACATCTACTATTTTTAAATAACACTTTCTGTACCTTTATGTTTTCCCTAAAGTATTCTTTATTTTCTTTCGTTTCAAACCATTTAACCACTTCCAAGAGAAGGTATTGAAAAAGTAATATTTTCTGCAGTATAAATATTTCTGGAGTTGTTAATTATCATTGATGCTGAAAGAAATGAGTACAGAAAATGCATTGATGACAAAGACTGAGTGTTGGGTTCAATTTTGCTATGTACTAAGTTTTGCAAATATTACTTTGTAAGGCAGCTTTTTACCCCCTGTTAGCAAAAGAAATTTTGTTGCACTTTGCTGCTTTTTATAGTAGAGAACAGGTGTTGATACTTGCTTTAAAAAGCAAATATTTCTGAAATTAATGGCAAGATTTTCAAGACCAAAAGAGACATGGAACAAAATCTACCACAAAATCATTTCTCTTTGAAAATATCCACTGAACCACTGAACACAATAATGAACAATATATGAGCAGATGTTTGCATTCACGTTATTTCACGTCTGCTTAGATATAAAAGTGACAGCCCTCAGGTAAGTCCATTGATTTCCTGCAAAAACATTTTTAATATAAAAATATAGAAAAATAATATTATCTTCATTTTCGAAATGTTGGGGTTGCGTTACTTTCTTATAGAATTTTTTCCCAAGAAGTTGCTAGGAAGCTGATTGCTGGGTGCTTAGCAGTACTTGGAAGAGAAAAAGGAGGTGACTGTCAGAGAAAGGGTGGCACCGACTACACCCCTCTCTCTGGGGCTTGGAGGGAACAGAGCGGGTTCAGTCTCTGACTGCCGGGAGATCTCACCAGACCTCACCTGGAGCTGAGCTCGGAGTGACTTTCGTGGATCCCCCGGGAATTCAGACCCTGGTCT
>JAWWMU010000054.1:20858842-20869792 GCA_035048155.1 Cinnycerthia olivascens
CTTAAACATGCTTACAGACTCCCACACGCTTAAACACACTTAAACATACTTAAACAGCCTAACAGACTCGCACATGCCTAAACATGCTTACACACTCACACATGCTTGAACACACTAACAGACTTGCACATGCTTGCACACATGCTTAAAGACACAAACAGACTCACACACGCTTGCACACACTTGCACACGCAGACTTGCACATGCCTAAACACGCTTACACACTCGCACACGCCTAAACATGCTAACACACTTGCACATGCCCAAACATGCTAACACACTCACGCCAAAACATGCTTACTCACTCACACACACTTAAACACACTTAAGCATGTTTAGAGACTCACACACACTTAAACACGCTTGAACACCTTAATTGACTCACACATGTTTGCACATGCTTAAACGCGCTAACAGACTTGCACACGCTTTCACATGCTTAAACATGCTAACAGACTCGGACACGCTTAAACATGCTAACAGGCTCACACATGCTTAAACACATTTAAGCACACTTGCACATGCTCAAACATGCTTATACATGCTTACGCATGCTTACAGACTGACACATGCTTAAACAAGTTTACAGATTCACACACGCTTAAGCACGCTCACACACGGCTAAACAAACTTGAACATGCTTACACATGCTTACACACAACCAGATGGTTCTTTTAATCTTTGGAAAATTCAATAAAACATCAAAAGGCTTTTTTCTAAGAGTGTTTTGTGCCAGAGAGCATTTGCACAAAGCAATGCATGTTCCCCAGCATGCACACAAAGCAATGCGTGTTCCCAGCATGCACACAAAGCAATGCATGTTTCCAAACATTCGTGTGTTCCCGGCATTCAAACAAAGCAATGTTCCCCAGCACTTTTCAGGTTTTACACATGGCTTCTTTTTTCTAGCTGCCCAGCATTTTGACTAAACTATAAAACAAGTACCAGAAAAAAATAAAATAGAAAACTACACCGAAGTTTGAGAAAAACTGGGCAAATCCAACAATTCCTTTTTCTTTCTTGTGTCCTGGAACCATGGCTGGGTGAAATGAAGCGCTTTCCATGCATATATCTTAGTTTTTCTTTATCTCGTGAAAGGGTCAGTAAGTGATTCCCTTCAGAAAGGTTTTTTAATGCATCCCTGACACCAAGATTGCTTTTTATGACTCATTCACATTCATCTACTGCATTCTTCCATTTCTTGCTGCCTGAAATTTCATTTGCAAGAAACTCTGCAATGACTGCATTTTCACTCTTAAGAATTTTTCTTTTCCTTTCATTTCCTTTTCTTTCCTTTTTATATTCTTCTCCATCATCCAGTCTCACCTCATTGAGGTTTTTATGTGAAAGACTTCCATGAAGCATACACCATATATTTATTTCCATGGAGCAACCACTCCTTTTCACAAATACATGTGAAACAGGTGACACAGCCCTAGAAAACAAGATACGTGCATCCAAGTCATACTGTACCCTGCAAATGCACCCTACGCTTTTTTTTTTTGTCTTAAGAATGTGTTTTTACAAAGCCATAGCAACCTCATTGGTTCTACTGAACAATGCCAACCTACGACACTTGTCTTGTTCTGAGCATATCCAGACAGCACTGAAGTAGTCATACACATTTCTGTACAGTAATCTTGTTATCATTCATGTTACCTGTCTTCAGCTTTGCATGTAGCTCCTCTTAAAAATAGGTTCAATCAGTGACAATATAAGTATCAAGGCATTTATCAGCATTTGTTGAAAAATTAGCACCACACTAGCTTTGAAAACATAATAAGTGAAGCTATCTTTAGACCTACCTGAGAACCAAAATATTTTCCTGCTCAACTAGTTCACATAAAAATTAGAGGAGGCTGATATCTGTCTGACATTGGCTGAAGCACCAGGTTTAGACAGTGCAGTAACTTCAAAAAGAGCAGATCAAGGCTGACCTGTGATTGTGTCACCAGGAGGCATCTGTGCACATGGATGACTGTCACCTAGAAATGATCTGGGCTCTGGATGAACTCTATCCCACCTGAATACACAGGGCACATAAGTGCTGGCTGCTTTCTTCTGCAACATTTGATGCCCACTAGTGTTCAGTGTGAAAGAAGAGGTTTCCTGATATACACATAAGGCATTAATCTAAACGATTATCAGCATATTTCATTAATGCATCACTTAACTTTTGACCAAGAAAAAAAAGTGGCATCAGCACCTGTGGTTCATTGACCAAAGACTGAGAATAACTGTACTTATCTCTGAAGAGGCCATATTGCATTTTTTCTTGATTGCAGGAAAAGCAATTTTTCTGAAAGTAATTTAATACCATGCAATTGTTCCTTCTCACTGCTCGCTCTTTATCTGTTTTACTGTTGATTAGAAGATCACATATTTTAAAAGATATCATCACTTCCAGTTATGAACTTCACCCAGGGGGTGTCATTCCCTGTGTTGATCTCAAACCAGGCATGGACAGATAAGCTAACATCATTTGCTACGCTCATAAGAGCAGAAAAAAAATTAATTTCTATTGGTGTAGTAAGCTCCTCTTTTAAGTGCCTCAACATTCAGTTTGGGAATCCCAAATGAAAATCTTTAGGATATATGTCAAAAGAGGAGAGTGAGTATTTGCAACAGAAGAGTTGTCATTCAGGATGGCAGCACAGCACAGAATTCAATGACATTGAACTGTTCTTTTTAAGATAGGCCTCACACACTGTAAGCAACCAGACTGAATGTAGAGTGTTTCCACAGTCTCTCATGAATTTCTAATTGGTAACTGACGATGGATTGTTACCTGCACATAATGAAGTTATTTTCCACAGGGTTATCATGTGAACAGATATATGCTAATGTACATAAGTGAAAGAGAGTCATAAAAATTAGTGTTAGGTTATAGGGCTCTTTGAGGCAAACAAATTCCCTTTCCTAGAGATAGTTCTGTTTGAACTAAATTTTGAACAAACAACAAAAGTCAGTCCACTGGAAACAGGCATTTTGGGACATGACTCTTGTTTACACTACGTATCAGCAATGCAAATTGTCTTTACAGGGAATGAATATTCTATTTGCATCCACTTTACATCAGCTTTATACTGCCAGATTGGTATAAAGGGGCCTTTGGAAATCCTTGAAGAAATTTCCAAAGATCTTAAGGGAAAATGCACTATATTCACATTGGTTTTTATAAGATAGGAAGCCAAATTTAACAGGCATTATCTTTAATAATTTCTTCCTCATGGTAAAATATAGGAGGTACAAGAGAAGGAACTAATACCAAATCAAAATAAATTTGGAATCAAAATGTCACCCAAGCAGTTAGTCAAGAAAGTTGTTGTGAACCTCTGTGTGTGTGTTTGGGTTTTTTTGTTTTAAATGGATACCTGAAAATAACAGGCAACTAAATGTAGAGGGTGTGTGTCATATGTCTGGGGTGATGTGGTAAAAATATGTTCTAATGACCACAGGGCATGTACCTGAAGACATTTTGTATTAGTATATGATTTCATTCTTCTATTTCTACTGGATTGAGGCATATAATTTCTTTTAGAGGGGCTTCACTAGAAAATGAAAATGTGTTAAAACACATTTCTCCTTTCTCCTTCAATGAAAATGAGAATAAAATGAGTTTACCTTCTGAAAAACCAATATAACTACTGAATCAGTCAAATATGGTTCGTGTGGTAAACTACACAAAAAAATGGAGAGCTTTTTGAAACTTGTTGGATTTTTTAAAGGAAAATTGAAAGACATCTTCAAAAAGCAACCATTTTATTTTATTTCAGGTGTCATTGTTGCAAAGTTCAAGTGCATTAAAATGACATCCCCCACACCCCATTAGAATGTGTCTGCTGTTTCTTGCCTGAAAAATCTGTAAACCATCAAATGCTTATAGTGCAATACCACAAATTCAGAATTAGGAAGTACAGTATTGGTGATAACATACTTTGAGCTGCAAGATAAAACCAAGATCCTTTTTACAGATGAAAATTTTAAAAATGTTTATCTTTTTTGAAGTGTCTGTCAGGCAGAATATAAATTCCAATTTTGGTTACTATGTTGCACTTAGCTAACAGACACTAGAGTGTCTTTAAATGAATTATCTATCTTTTTCTTATTGATATGTGTTATTTTAAAAAATTATTTAATAATTTTAATGAGATTTTATGCCCACCTGAGGTGACAGCATTTTATCAAAATTTGAAGTGTTTATTATGTAAGCTGTGAATTGGTTATTTTACAGTCCTTGAGGACAAAATGTGTACTGTGATCAGCTTACACATAAGTACAGCTTACACATAAGCTATAATAAAAAATAAGATAATACATATCGTGGTTAAAAGAAATGTAGAACCTAGGATACTGTAACAATTTACATAGATTCCTAGTAGGTCTTCTAGCACCTACCTTTTTGAAGTATTTGCATGTGTAAAACACTTCCTCCTAATCCCATAACCTCCGATCATTTTGTTGCTGTTACTGTGCAATGCTGGAAAAAAACCAACCCCGAACAACCAGCTTCTGAATTATGGAACTTAATTTTCAACTACAGTCATGTCAGATCATGTCAGATGGTGTAGTGATAACTCTTTTTCTGTTTCATCTTGGGTGCTATGCCATAGATATATACATATATAACATGCATCTATATTCTCCACAGTTTAGTGGATATGTAATCATCTTGAAGTACCCAGCAACATATGTGCATAGCCTGTGAATGCACAGAATCAAATAATTAGAGAAGACCGGTGAAGAAAAAACTTAGAAATGATGCCACCAAAGCTAAGTGTTCCAGTTCAAGCCCGGTTTAAATAAAACAAAAATCTCTTTGAGGATATGATTCTTAATTAGAAAAGAGCGAAATGAGATATCTGAACATAAGATTAAAATTAGTGTTTCATCTTTTATACCCATACACAACTAACATGACCTAACATGTTAGAAAATAATTAGCGTGGTTTGGTAAGTAATTTTGCAAGAGCACAGATCTGGATTTTCAGATGTTCACTTTGTGCTTTACTTGGCTCAAACAACTCTAAAGTCTTGTGCCATGATGGAATGATAATTGGGTGTTGATGAAAAACATCAATCATCATTGTATTGTGCTTTGAATTATGTTTGTTCTAAAGTTGAGCAGTAAGATGTGAAATAAACTGTATGGGTTTGGTGATTGCACTTTAAAAGCTCCTTCATTTCCAGTCCAATTGTGAAACATTCTTTAAATCAATAGAGCTAACTGAAACTCTAGGATTACCTGAAAGAGTTTTGAAGAGTTTGTCAGTAAGAAAAATATATCCTGACTATTTTCTATTACACATATCCTTGTGTTCCATATCCTCCCTAATACTTCTGAACCCCTAACGTGGACATTTTTTCACCATTCCTGCTGGGACAAGCCAGACTGATTTTGAAATTTTGTTTAGCAAGTCATTCAGAGGAATTTTTTTCTAATCAGCAGTTTAAATGTTTCAAGTGCAAAGAAACTCAGATAAGGCTAAAGCTGCATAAAGTTTCATTGATCTTAGGTTTATTTACACTAGTTATTTTAGATCATTGGAAGGAAATTAATATTTGCCCACGGTTGAAAACAAGTATATAATTGCATAAAAGAGATTAGATAAAGCCAAATTTGCTTTATATGTGAAGCTGTTTTTATTGTTACTTCCATAATAATAGGCCATTAACTACACAAATGGTTTGTTGATCACAAGGACAGAGCTGAGGCTTGTCAGAGTTATTCTGATGACTCAGAAAGTTCAGAGTAAACATGAGTCTTACAAACAATGGCTACAAATAATGTAATCAATATTCTGTGCAGCTCTTATGACAGTGTATACCTTCAGAAAGGAATACAGATGATGCTATAGCATATTTAATCCTTGAATATGCATTTCAGCTGCCTGGCTCTTCTGCTTTTTCCATCCTCTGATGATAAGACCGCAAGGAAAACAGACTAGAAAATCATAAAAAATCGTTTTCTCTGTTTAATATTTGTTGACATCAGAGAAAGAAACTAATACGAAGGGGTTTTTTTTTTCACTCCAGTGCACAACAGCAGAACAGTGGCATTTTCTGTTACTGCTTTTTCACATCCGGCGTGTTAAATCTTCTGGGGCTCTTAGAGCTAAACAGCAAGTGATCAGAGTTTCTGACATTAGGGTGGGATTTCATAGTTCAATAAGGTCACAAACAAATGTATATGTACACATGATGATTTCAGAGACACATTTGTGTGTGTCAGAAGACACATGAAGGTTCAGAGCTGAAGGAATTTGTTTCATGGAGGAGTTAAGTGTGAAGAGGAGGGATTATCACCTTAGGCTTTTGTTCTTTGGCATTCCTAGTCATAGAAACTAGGCTGATGTGTGAGAATGAGTCAGAAAGTTTATGACTGGGGAGCTTGGTTGATCAAGACCAAATGCAAGAGAGCTCAACAATGTAGCAAATGAGCTGGAGAAGGGTGTTGCAACTGATACAACACATATATTTGAAGATGTTGGGGGAGGAGTAAACAGTAAGAGTTATACAAGGGGAATATTCTGCTTTTTACTCTTTGCTGCAAAATATGTGGGATCTTCACTTTCCCTTTTTCTTCCCCTTGTCATCCATCTTCCCTTGTTCTCAGTAAAACACTTCTCTTTAACTTCCTCCTCTTTGATTACAGTGTCCTTGTTTTCCCACTCTTAAAGTATGATCAACATGCCTGGGAATGTGTGGTGCAGACTGTTGGCTGCAGACCTTCACTTATTTTGGCTACAGAAACTACTGTTAATTGTTACATTCCTCTGCCTCTTTCCTCATGAACACAACCTGCTTTGAAAATTATGAAATTAATTAATAATGCCACAAGATTTCTGCCTAATTTTGCTTTAATAAGGGTTTAGACTAATTTCATCTTAAGCTAGATGCTGGAGTTATATGTCAGGGGTCCTGTAAGTCAGATCTTTTAGATTTCTGCTTTTGGAAAGGAAGAATTACCCGGTTTTGTTTTTGTTTGGGTTTTTTTTTTTTGTTTTGTTTTTTTTTTTTGGGGGGGGGGAGGGGGGGACATATCCCAAACAACAAACAAACAAATAAGCACCCTACAAAAAAAAAAAAGAAACAAACCATCAAAAGAACCCCCACATCCCATCCTTGTACAATGTTGTCAGGTTTTTCTTTCCTGGACAAATAAATAAAAATGATACTCAGCTTCTGGTTTGTTTGTTACTTCAGTTTTCTCCAACAGTCTCTGTCCTTTCCTGTGTGCATGAGGCTGTGCATAGTGCCATGTTCTTGGTCCTGTAGAAATTCATCAAATGTTGAATGTGCAGCAAAGTTCTGAATACTGCCAATAGGAAGTGCCTAAGATCCTCAGAATGATTTAGACTAAAAGCAGTTCTCAGTTGCTTCAGACCAGCTCTTCAGAAGAGCTCATTTCTTGCATACCTTTACTAAAACCAAAATTTTGAACAGTGATGAGAAAAAACAGACTCTGATTGACCAGACTTTCAAAGAGATCAGACAAGATCTAAAGTTTTCATATAATGGCCATTTAATCTGAATGTAAGCAGGGGCTGAGCTTGACTTAAGACTCTATGAGTATCTGCCTCTAAGTTTCTAAGTAAGAGTGTATCTATGTAAGAGTATATGAGTCAAAGTTTCTTAAATTTGTCAATCTCCAAGTTTTCTTTGGCTAGATAGGGAAATATTTTCGTTAAGACTGAGTCTTTGAATACTAGGCTTTCTTCCATGTATTGGCAAGAACTTGAAGTTTTAACTTGAAAATAATTTATTAGCTATTCTCTAGAGGCATAAGTGTATAGTTTCTATGCCTAGGCATGCTAAACCCTGGCAATTCTGGTTTTATTTATCTGGACTGAGTTTTACTGTATTCCTTTAGGTCATATTATCCTGCTTGTATATTGCATGTAGTTTGTTTTTTCAAATGATATATTAAACTAGGCTAGCAGAGACATGCTGTTATTTCCTTCATATGAAAGAGGAATGTAGGGAGACCCAACCAAACTCACCCACTGTGGTTTGTAGCAGTGGCATTAGAGATCAAGGTAGTGACCTCTAGAAGAGCTGGTTCTGTTTTAACCAGTAATCATTATACCATTATGTTACATGCTTTCAATGCTATAAATAGTAAGAGATTAATCACCTTATATTATTCCAAAGCATAATTTAAAAAGGATTTGAGGATAGAAATTCAGTCCAAAAAAATGGTGCTAAAAATACCATTCAGGTTTTTAATGAGTTCTGCTGTTTTTGCAAAGTCTGAGCAAATAACATCTATGTATTTTTCAAAATATAATAAACCAAATTAAGATATGCACAAATTTTTTCCCATATCCTCTTAAGCAATCTTCCTTTTCTCAAAATATATAAAAAAAAAACCCTTAGTGAAAAGCTGAGACTGAAAGAGCAAGAGGATGGGGGCAAGGGAAAGAAGACTTTGTTTAAGAAACATTTGTTTCTGTGTGTTCAGGACTGCATTAAGTGCTTAGCCTGTCCTATCTATAAAAACAGTCAAAATGCTCCAAGGTATTAAACCAAATATGTCAGCAAATACAAGGAGTCAGGTGTTTAGTGCTCTGGGTGTGTGGATGCTTGAGATCTTGCCAGGCACCAATAAACACTTTCATCAGTGCACGGTTCATAATGTGACAAAATACGCTGAAAACGAACAATGGTGGAAACAACAAAATAAATAGACTCTCAGCTTCAGTCTGATGTAATTCATATTAGCAACAAAGTGATCTCAATGTATATTTCTTTTCACCCTGAATGGTTCAGCATGTATAAGCTTTAGGCATGTATCTTATAGTTGGGTTTTGAGAATTTAATCAGAGAGTGACCATAAGCAACTTTTGTATTTCCTTTTTAAGTATGCAAGGAAATCTTGCTGCCTGCAATCAACTGACAATGCCTGGGGCTACTTTGAGCACCATGGAAGGTATGAGGGAAGCTTGTAAGCAAGTGTCAAGAAAACTTTTAACACCTAATGTGTGAATGAAGTTTCAGAGAAGCTAAGTGTAAACCTCTGTCGTTGTAAAGGGGTTTTTACCCTCCCTGAGATAAAAATCACTCTATGTTTCCCTTTATTTTGTAGTCTTTCCTTAGTGTCTCCTATTAACTGACATAAAAAGGAAATAAAAATTACACCTATCTGAATATACTACAAGTTTCCCCAAATATCAGGGTAAAGGTTATAGACTAGAGAATGAAAATGGATATAAGGGCTAAATAAAAGGTAGGCTGAAAGAGAAGATTATTGAGAAGCAATATTAATCAGATCATTTTTATTAGACCATGGGAGGCCAGCTGAACTTTTTAGGATACAACATTGCAGGTTAGATGGAGTTAGGGATTATCATGGGAGGCCAACTGAACTTTTTAGGATACAACATTGCAGGTTAGATGGAGTTTCTAAAACTTTGCACAGAATTTTTTGTGAAACAATTGTTGTGGTGGTGGGGAGCTTTTGTACCTAGACACTCTCTTGCTCATTTAAAAGCAAAATGTTGGTTCAGCTTATAGGTTCAAAGAGTAGTTGGCACAGACATATCCTCACCTGCCAAATATGTCACAGCAGTGTTCCTGCTGGAAAAGGTGTGGAACAGGCAACGAAGAACAGTAACACCTTAAACGACAGAAAGTAGATTCACCCTCAAAGTGATTGCCTCTCAAGGCCCTAACACATCTGAGAAATTGCAGTGGAAATAACTATAGCCCAGCACAGAGAGTGTGGGGAGCTCAATTCCAGGCCCATGTGCTGTCTTTGGGCAAAAATTCGTGTCAGCTGGAGGCTGGAAGCAACTGTGAGTACCTTAGTGGGCAAGGGAAGAGCTAAGGATGTCACCTATGTAGGCTACTGTAAGGTCTGTGACATGATCCCAAATAATATCATTCTCTCTAAATTGGAGAGATATGGATTTGGTGGATGGACTCTTTGGTGGGTAAGGAGTTGACTGATGGTCACAACTCAATGTCAATGGAAATCAGTGTTGAGTGGTGGCCCTGGGGGGTCTTTACTGGGACCAGTACTGTTCAATTAATCTTCATCACTAGAGATCTTTAAAGATAGACTTCCTTTCACTTCCTGCACAGGGTGCTTTATGTATAGTACATCCCAGAGGTTGGATCAATACATAAATGTTGTGAAAGGTGCAAGTATTCTATGTGACCTCTTTACATGATGGTTAATTATTTAGGGTTTTTAGCCTTTTTTTTTTTTAGTGTCTGTAATTGTACTTTAACAATGATAAAACTAGCAGGAAAAATAAAATAAAAATAATTAACGCCGTTAATGTGTCTGCAATTTTCCTAAAGTTTATTTTAAAGGGCTTTGCTAAAGTCCAAAAAAAACAGACTTAAATAATGCTGGGTTAGCATGGAAAATTCAATTTCTTCCCTAGTGGGTGAAAAGTTTTGAGGACACTGAAATCCAAATCAGATGATAATGTGATGCCTGTGTAACACAATGTTTACATTTGGAGTCATTCACAGAATAAGAGGAAACCATTCACAATGTCACATGTACAGATTCTTTGACCCAATGTTGTATTTACCTCTAGTATAGTAGTAGATTTTTCAGTACTAAATTATTTAGACATCCTGTACTTTCAAATGAAAGAAGATCATTATGTCCCTTAGTTTTAGCTTCTGTATAACACAGAACATAATCTTTCATAATGTAATTTACTTCATTTTGCAGTTAATCTTTTTTGATGTCCATTACATTAGAAAATCATAGAAACCAGATTTTAGAACCTGGTATGATAGAGAGGATACTACCCTATACTGTATTGTGTTTTAGTGGTGATCTATCGACCTTGTTTTTAAATATGTGCAGTAATGAGTGAGGTTCACAGCTACAACACTTTTAACAAGGGAGGCTAACATCTTCCTCAAACATAGACCCTAAGTTCCTAAGGCAATGAACAATGATAGAATTTAAGTACATCTCTCACC
>JAWWMU010000054.1:20869892-20881059 GCA_035048155.1 Cinnycerthia olivascens
GCTAACATCTTCCTCAAACATAGACCCTAAGTTCCTAAGGCAATGAACAATGATAGAATTTAAGTACATCTCTCACCTGGATGTACATTTCATGTCATCACTAGCACATAATCCCATGTGCTTCTTGTTACTTTTTTTCCAGATTCAATAGTCTTTAAAGAGAAATATGTTCACCCACTTAAATATCTTAAAAACAAGAATGATGAGTCATGCTTAAGTAAACTAACAGATGTTCCAGTATACCTTGGGGTGAGTACATATGTCAGAATATTCATTATCACATAATACGCAACCACATTATCTTCATCTGTTCCTGTGGTGTATTCCCAGGAAACATAGGCAGCAGGAAACATTACATTCTACCAGGCGATCATTGGGTTCAAAGCACATTAATCAATCTTCACAGTCCCTTTTTGAAGCGATGAAACATACATAGACATTTCTAAAATAAGCAAAACCAAACAGCATAGGCTGCGTATGAAATAGATTTTAGCAAAATTTTACAATAATTTTCTCTACTACCACAAAGAGGATCATACTATGGCAAATCCAGGTGATGACTTTTGAAAAATAACCTTTGAAAAAATGTGAAGATCATTGAGATGAGTGTGTATTCAGAATATTTAAGATAATAATCCTTTCTGTGAAATTCAGGTAAAATATGGCACTGAGATCCTAAATAAACTTCATGGGTTTGCGTTCTTTTCCCTCATTGCAGTTCCCTTTTTTATTTCCGAGTCTCAAGACTGAAATATTTGTTTGTATAGTTATTTATATAGTTTCTGCGTGGTCAAGCATGAAGTTCATCAAAGTGAAGTGCAAGGTCCTGCACCTGGAATATGGCAATCCCAGACACACCTACAGGACTGTGTGAGAGCAGCCCTGTGGAGAAGGACCTGGGAGTGATGGTTGATGTAAAACTCAGCATGAGCTGGCAGCGTGTGCTAGCAGCCCAGAAAAACCAACCAAATCCTGGGCTGCATCAAAAGGACCATGGCCAGCAGGCGGAAGAAGGCAATTCTGTCCCTCTGTCCCTCTGTTCTGCTCTCCTGGGACTCCAGCTGTGGTACTGCATCCAGCTCTAGTCCCCCCAGCATAAGAACAACATGGAACTGCGGGAGAGAGTGCAGAGCAGGGCCACCAAGTTGGTAAAGGAGCACCTGCCCTATGGAGACTGACTGAGAAAGTTCAGCCTGGAGAAGAGAAGGCTGCATGGAAATCTCAGGGCAACCTTCCAATGTCTGCAGGGCTATTTGGGCAAAATGATTGTCAACTGGAGGGTGTGAATACAGGAGGTTGCAATAAGTGATTTAAGCATCTCAACTGCTTTTAAAACTTACAGAGTAGGAAAGCCATTAGCAATTATTTGTATAGTTTTCTTAGAAAGTACTCTCTTTTCTCTACTTTTGTCATACTTCAATCATTTTGGTAAAAGAAAGGAAAAATTTAATACAGTGCATGTGAAAGCTCTGAAAATACAGGTAATGTAAAGAATTTAAAATAATTCACTTCACTTAATCTTTAGAACAGAGACTAAATGTGTCTGAAACATAATAGTCATGCTGCTTTCACATTATGTTGCCCCATAGAACATATGCATTATAAATATTTGTACAATGCAACAGTAAAATAAAATATTTATACATTTGTCTCATTTGTTACTTAGTCTTACAATTTCCTATTTATATTAAATTTAAATGAGAAATATATTTGACTGTAATTTACTGTAATTAATATATATTTCTATAATTTCTTCTACAGCATGAAATGACAATAATACATCTTAAATAAATGTTAAAAAATATTTAAAAGAAGAGACACTTTAACAGGAAGCTCACTACCTGTTTAAGGGTCTAAACCACTTCCTGCTCCAAGGCTGAAAGAACAGGATTCATACTTCTTACAGGAGTTTCTGCACTGGACCATGTGTGCTCATATTTATTAAACACTTTCCCCAGTACCAAACACTTTGTGTAAATAAGATTGGACAATGCGAGAAAAATAGAAGTGTCTTGGTGAAGTTTCATATCATTTAAATAATAATAAAATGCACTGACTAAAATATACACAGTATTTCTTGTCTTTTGAAGGACTACAGAAAGTATTATGCAGTTCCTACCTCTATGACACACAAAACACTGGTTAAAAATGTATGAACTGAGTGTGTCTCTCCAAGAAAAATGTGGAATTATCCACCTTATAAATATTAAAATAAAATTGATTTTATTTCTTTTTATTGATGCAAAGGTGTCGGTATCTATATTCCATAGAGAGAATATTAATATCTTTTCAAAAACACATATAAATATAAATCATGGCAGTAATATATTTCCCCACTGGGTTTATAACTTCTTTCAGTGCTGTAGGCATCTCTTAAAGAAGCAATTGTACTGCAACTGTGCATGGCCATAAAAGGTCCTAGTTAAATATGCTTCCTTGAGTAATTGTTTTATTTTAAACAATTTTTGCAACCAAAACTTATCTAAAAATAAATAAAAAAGTAAAATATTTTTTTCTTTCAGATCACTTTAGAGCTAGGTAGAAGAAATACTTTATTTTAAAGTTGAAACAATTGTATAATTACAGCAAAAACATTCTTTGAGTTTTGTTTTGCTTTTTCAATCTTGGTGTTTTCTGAAATGTCCAAGTCATTAAAATCTGTCATGTGAGTGATTACAGAACATGTAGCAACCTTGATGAGATTTATAGCACTATTCTATAACACCCAGGTATATTATTTTGAACACACTTCAGTATTTTTTATTCTCTCCACAGCAGCAAGAAATAGAAGATATCAGCATGGGAGACTTTGTGTAGCATGAAATACTGGTAATATATTGATGAGTCCAAATGTTCAATTTGCTGTAGCCAGGGTGAATTTAATTTGGTGGACTACATTCAATTTATGCATTGTTACATTGTTCCTTCCCTGATAGATAATAAAGCTGTCTTTATTTGTTTTTTAAGAAATACTTCAGATCCATAAAAAACATAACATTTTCTTCTGTTCTTTATTTGCATTGAATTCCCTTTACACTTCCCTGGCTATAAATGTCACTTATAGCCCACACTGCCAAAATGCTTTAATGGAATTTTGGAGGCCAGTGAGGATAAGACCCACTTTGCTAAACACAGAGAGAGAATGTAAAATGATGGTGAACCACGCGACTACATTTCTCCACTTACTCACACGTACAGTCTAAATGAGCTTGTAGAGAATCAAAACTGGCGGAATTTACAAGCTAGAGATAAAGAAGAATGTCTAATAAAATGGAAATTAAAGGCAATTTATACTTTTACTACCCCTCATGCTAGTTGTTTTTCCTCTTTCCACCTTTTTTTCCAAATCCTTAGTATGCAGACTACACCATCATAAACTGAGATTTACACATTTTAATTCTGATACCCATTTACCCCCCTCTTATGTATTTATCTTTTGATGAAGACCACACTTTTAAAGTTTTTTTTTCCTTCCTTCCCCCGCTTCTAAAAAACACTGGCAACAGCAGTATCACAGGACACATCTTCCCTCATTGCCCTGCCTCAATGCCATTCAGAGATTACTTAATCTCCCAGTAGAGATGGGACCATATGAGGCTCTGACTCTATTCAAGAAGAGTCCTTGGTTCCCTGCAGGACTCTATAACTCTTCTTTACTTATATTAGGCATAGTTTGATTCTAGTAATACCCTGGTACTGCAGGTTTGGAAAAGGCATTCATCATTGTCTTTCCGCTTCTTGTTTAGTGAGTGGGATTATGCAAAAATGGAGTGTGAAAGGGGATTTGAAATGCACTTTTTAACTTGTATGTTACAGAAATTCTGAGAAATCACAAAGCACTATTCTGAATTAGCTTTCTTATTGAAATCTGCAGTTTATTATACTGAGGAGGGACTCTAAAGAGCAAATAAAAAAGTCTGGGTGTAATGACTTAGTGTTTACAGAATATAACTGCTACAAGACTGATTGCTTGATACATTACTTCTTTCATTGTGAGCCGCAAAACAGGTAGAGGCATGGTAGACTAATTTGGTTTATATATTCAGCT
This sequence comes from Cinnycerthia olivascens, assembly GCA_035048155.1. Taxonomy (NCBI): domain Eukaryota; kingdom Metazoa; phylum Chordata; class Aves; order Passeriformes; family Certhiidae; genus Cinnycerthia; species Cinnycerthia olivascens. The sequence continues at coordinate 20,873,941 of JAWWMU010000054.1, forward strand.
GTAAGGTTAGACACTGCATCATTCTTTTCATAAAGCAGGGACTGGAGGCATGTGGGGCCTGTAGCCATGACGACAATAAAACAGCTCCGAGCCTGAGCTGTAAGTAAGAAACTCAGCCTTGTCTCCAACCCTTCCTGCTCACGACTCGACTCTACATGCTCTCTGGAGAGGGGGCTGGGTGCTCATGAATGATCTATTGAGCAGAGGTACAGTACTGAAAAGCATGTCTACAACGAGCCTTTTAGCAGAATTTCCCACTGTTAGACTAACACGAGCTAGTGGTGACATCAGCTTGAGCATGCCAAGAGTCTTGGCAGCTGCTCTACTTCACCATAAGGATTTATTGCTGTATAGTAAACACAGGTCATAAAAAGACAAACAGCTTGTCTACATTAGAACTCCCATTGTTGCCAGCACTGATGGAAGAGTGGAGAACACCTAGGACTCCAGCTATAATCAATATAGTTTGCAAATACCCAAAAGTCCCTGAAGATGAGACACAAATAATGTCAGTCTAAACTGACATTTTATTGGCATGAGCAGGCAACGTGAAAGCAATATCGGAACTTCTGATGTGTTGCATGTTAAAAATGGATTATCTGTGCATCTCACATGAAATAAGCACTAGTGATAAAAGAAAGCACCCATTTCAGATATATCTGTTTTCAGAGCATAGTTCTTTGTTGCTAGTGGTATGTAGTGCATCTTGTCACAGTCCATGAAGACCTAGGGAATCCATGGTGCTAAAAGGACCTGCTCTTTTCATGCACTGCTTACCATCAAAAGACAGTTGGAAATACATGAAATATTATAGGAATGACAAGTGACAGCAATTGGCAAGTGAATGGGGGGGAACTCGGTGCAACCAGTACAACAATTTAACCCATCATATTTTATTTCAAATGAGAATTTCTACAAATCCTATGTGAAATCACATAAGTGCTTTCTGCTTTCCTCCTTCCACAAAGATGAAAATCATCTTGATAATTTATACGTATGATTTTCTATCTCTTTTGAATCATAAGAGATCTTACATCATTAAGTTTGCACTATGCAAACTGGTCTTGCTGGTAAGTATGATTACACCAGGGCCTCTTTTCAAGATGGTCTCAAGGCTATAAAAATCAAATGAGCAAGGTTTATTATATTCCTGGTGACAAGCAAAGATTAATTTAGCAATGGAGTTAGTTAATGAGACCTGTGGCCAGCTTCATCTGGACTGGTGTCTGTAATGACGAGGAAGAATGCTGAAAAGGAAGAACTCTCATTGCCTATCTCTGAGTCTGTAAATTAGTTTCATTTTCATCTGATTTTGCAATAATAATGCTTTCTGATTTTAGATATGAGAAATTACAACACTTTAATTTTGATTTTGCCAGAGCTGGAGTCATTGTTGGATAATAATATTGAGCAAGAAACAATTTTGACTAACTGGAGATGTCAGTGGCTTGTCCTTTGTGTTTCCTCACTAGATGATGGAGTCCCAACAGATTGTAAAAGTCAGGCCTGTTTTTAATAGCAATTCTTGGTCTGTCATGAAGATGAGAAATCCACTCACATGTCATATCCAGTAACATATCACAGTTACTTTGAGAAACTTCTACAATTAACTCCCAGAAATTAAATTTTTACAAGTTTGTTATCTTCTCATGAGTAATTGTAAGATAATATTTGTGCCACAATGTGGCAGCAGGTTGGGCTTAGGATCTGAGGTTTTTCTGTGCAGTTCAGAGCTCAGTAATTTTCTGTACATTGTTTTTCTACTTGTTAGTTGTTTCTTCATCTTTTCAATTTACACTCACTCATGCTATTCAGAAAAATCTCATGAACTGCAAAATACTCTGGTTAAGTGTTTTTCATTGTATTAAGGTAATTACCTTAATTATTAATTTAGGAAAGGCATATTTATAATTTTAGAGCATGAAGATTGCAAAAGTTGGGAAAAAACCCCAACCCATAACATGTCTTGGAAAAATGCACCAAAGATGAAAAACAAATTTGTCATCCTCACAGTCATTTTACTGTTGCTACTTGGCTATATCATTTTGATTAGATATCAAACACTATCTGGTGTTTAATGGACCTTTTCGTTAATATGAAATAAAGGTATTGCTTTTATAATTGAAACAAAGTAAAAATTACATTTGACTTTTTTATCACTAGTAATTTTGGAAGTATTGAAATCTTTCAACTGTAAACATCAACACACAAAGCATTTTACTTGACAAAAAAAGATGTTTCTTTTAATTTACCAGAGGAATCTACCTATGCAAGCTAGTGTCAGCAATTACGATCACATAGACTTAATCCTTCACAAAAATGAGAAGAAAACCCCAAACTCAACCACTGCAAAAGGCACTTAATTTCTTATATAACAATATTTCTGAAAGGCAACTTTTCTTCAGGACAGAAATAGATTAAATGTACTGGATGTATGGAGTTTGAAGCATTTTAACTGGGCCTTTTTTTATAGCTTGGCTTTATAGCCTTGAAAAGGTGCAGCTTGGAGAAGTCTGAGGTTTTTGCCATACCACCTTCAACACCAAACTAATGTGCAGTAGCCATTTAAGATGTTTGTCATCACAGGTGGCAGTTAAAGAAATGATCATTCAAAAATGTCATCCAGGTATCTAACAGCAGCTAAAGGGAAGCCCTGACTGTAACTTTGAATTCTCTTTCTCACTGTTGTGTGCACAGCTTGTGTATTCCCCTGGCTCAGATGGAGCATCTGACATGGCACCCTCTCCTTGCTTTCTTTAATATTATATTCTAACAATGCATCCAGGACGCTCCTGGCCACTGTGCACCCTCCCCCACAATACTGTCCCAAGGCTCCCTGAAACTCCACATGTGGCACTGGAGAACTGGAGAGAAACTACATGGCTGTGCTGGAAATGTCTAACTTGTCCCTTCCAGGAAGGTCAGATGCAAGCCTGAAAATTGGGAAGATTCATATTTCCTGTGTATTTCTGTATACAAGAGCTATATTGTCAGCATCTGGAGTAAGCAGAGGAATAAGCAGGGAAAAACCTACTTTTAGCACAGTTATATTTATAAGCACAAGTCTATAAAAAAAAATGAGATGTGTCTGAGGTAGAATTGAGAATAAGAAACATGCTAAAATTACTGTCTCTAGAGTCATAGACAAATTAAAATGGTTTGATTTGCTGAAGAAGTAAGAGTATTAAACAAATAACAATCTTTACATCCAGTCTATCAATGGAACCTATGTAGTAAAATGCAAAGTGCTAATAAAACACCAGTGGAAAATTATGTTGTTTCAGCTCATTCACTGGTACTATCTTTTAATTACATTTAGATTAACATGCTAGCAAATAAAGGAAAAAATTATTCAAGAATTTATCTTGTTCTTTAAAGTAAGACAGAATTTTAAATATACATTGATACAGGTTTTATGGAGGTCTTTACAAAATTTTATAAGAAAAATTACTTTGTATTAAATCAATATTTTGGATATTTTTATTAGATGCTTATGAAAGAATTTTTCAATATATGCAGGAGAAGGTGCATGTATGTGTGTGCGCATTTCCATGTGTATCCATGTGTATCCAGCTGTATTTGATACAGTTGAGAATATTACAATCTGTGAAAAGATTCATGTATTTTGTACTCACAGACTTTTAGAATAAGGAATAATACAAAGAAACTTTAGTAATAGCATAACAAAACTAGCACTCAATTTTTAGATTAAAAATTATTTTAATCGCTATTTACACAACATGAATGTGTTATAATTTATGTACTTTATAAAAAATACTGACTTTCAAATGGATTCTTTTTTTTTTTTTTCCAGAAGAAAATACAAGGATATTTTTCTACAGTGTCATCCTTCAGGGACTTTAGAATGGTTTGCAATCATTAATTGGGCTTCAGAAGAGTACTCTGATGTAATTTTTTTTTGTGGGTAAAATGAGGATCCAGGTGAGTAAGTGATTTGTCAAAGTCACAAGAAGCCTTGACTTTCAATTGTTTGGCTGACAAAAAAGAATGTTTTTACCACAGGATAACTACAGGCAGGAGAAGCAGAGCAAACACCTGTAGGCTTCAAGTGCAAAATTGGCCTCAGGCAAAGCAGAGTATTTATAAACTTCCTTAGGTATCTTGCAGTGAAAATTACAATGTCTTTATTTATGCTAAGACTTTTAAAAACCATCAAGTGCCATGGACATTTTGTAATAGCCCTGTCTCCCTTCTATCTTAATGTCACTGAGGGCTTGTTTTCAGATAAGTCTGGCAGAAGAAGGTCGAAAATTTGGATGTATCCCCAGAACACCTTGCTTTCAACCTGTAGACAAACTATCCATTTTCATATAACTCTGCAGAATTAATGACCTTACATACAAATACAGGTCATTTTACTGGTCTATGACTGTCAAGAGAAGCACAGAAAAATAATAAAATATACATTGATCTTTGCAAAATGCCAAATCAAATGATTATGTGGTTATTGTGCATTTAACAATGGAGCTCCCCGGTGGTGTCGTTTAGAATGAGCACTTCGTTTCTGATCAGATATGGATGGTTTCTATGAAATATTTCTTTCAAAGTACTGGTCATAATGCAGCACAGGCTCTTGTAATTAATGGACACATGCTCCTCAGGTATGCTACACAAGTAGTATTTACTTGTGAATATTTATTCAGTCACTTTCAAAAGGCTTTGCAGTTTATTAATAGCCTTCCTTTATGTCCCCTTAAAGACTTTATGTAAATCACCATCCTTCTTGTTTCTTTTTATTACTCTGCTGTGTTCCTATTATTATTGAGGTTTTAATGCTCTGCAGATTTCTATCTTGACTGTCTTTATTCACATTCTTATTTAGTCATGATCTGGTTGTGGAGGGGTAGGTGAAAAAGTGATGAGAGTTTGGTTTACCTTTAACCTTTATTATTGGAAAGCCACAAGGAAATAGAGCTTTGATGTACTTAGAAAGCTAATCCTGGTGATTATGTGGAGATATGTGCAGTGGGAACTGGAGAGATACACTTCTTTAATCTCTTGGTGTTGAATACTTAATCCAGTAAAGATTCTTGGCAAGAAGATTTAAGAAAGAACAAGTTAATTAAACTGTTTGCAGGTATTGTTTCCAGGAAAGCAGATTTGATAGCCTTCTAATGAAGTATCTGAAATTTTTGTTTTTGTAAAAGAGCACTTCAATAATATAATTGAATCAGTGTACTATGGAACATATTGTTTTTATGTTTTCAAACTCTTAAGCACCCAAAGATCCAGCTTCATGCTGCAGAAACTGGACTTTGATATGTGTAGATATGACTAGGGTGGTTATAGCAGTGATTTCATTTTGCTTTATTCACTTTTAGCCCAAATTTGTTATTTTTAATGCAAACTGAGTATGATGAGCTATAAAAGCAGCATATAAGTAACTTCAGATTTGTCCAAGTAATCAACATTGAAACCTCAGTTTACTTGGACTGGCAGCGTATCTGCACATTTGCACAGACAGCTCTTCAGTTAGTATCTCAGGGAGATAAAACTGTGTCATGCATATCTTAGGAAAGAATATCATCATGATTATCTGTGTCTGATTTTTTTTTCAGTGAGATTGGTCTTGGGGTCAGCACATGCTAACCAGCTATGCATAGCAGCTATGACTATTTGCATGCTTTGATACCTGGGACAGAAATCCCCCCCGTGTGTGCACATACACGCACACGCACTTGGGATCCTGGGGTGCCCACTTAGTGCTAGCACCAGATTCTCCCTGGTGTAAAGCAGGATTTTAGATCTCTATTACCAATGTGGCTTTTCTTCACTGTAACACCTGTATATAAGAATAAATAGTGTAGCCAAACTTTTTAATATTACAAACCTTCCTTTAATACAAGATGATCCACTTAGTTTGAAAAAAGAGAATATGAGAATATAGGTTTCTGCTTCTCGGTGACATTTTAGAAGTATTCAATGTTTTATTAAAGATGCACCAAATACAAAAAGACAAGCTCTCTCACAAGCTGAATTTATTCAGCTTAGTCAGAAGTGGCAGCTGTTATGAGGACACATGCTCTTTATCAACAGGGGAGAATGAAGGCTGTATCTGGTAAAGGGATAGTAGTGAAGTTCTGCCTCAAACCCGGAATTAATATGTAGCTTTGTTCTTTGATAATGTACAGTGATGACATGTTGATTTAATGAATCTGCACTGTATATTTTAAGTTGAGAAACATGTTAGATGAAGTTCCTGTGCACACACAGGGCTGGATGAAATGAACAAACCTTGTTTGTAGACCAGAAGTAGGACCAGGCTTGCAGACACCCTGCTTTGTTTTTTCATTTGGTTGGGTTTTTCTTAGGAAGATCATACATTAAGACATGTACATTATGCCCAAGTAATTATCTACCCATATACTTTTTATCCATTGAATGAAATATTTTGGGTTTTATTCTTTCAAAATTAATTTTATTATTTTAAAGAGGCTATAAATTACACAGAAAAAGGCATTACACAATCTTGTATGTAGTGCCAAACTACTGGCTATCATTTTCCCTAGCATTTATGAGGGCTAAGAGTCCACATCTTTTTGATAGTAGATCCTGGGCTTCTCGGTTGTTGAGGTGTTTATGAAAATTAATTATTTACAGCCAGTCCAACTTTTAAGGTTAACATTCATAAGAGTACCTAAAGTTGTAGTAGCTAAAGAATATATATATATATATATATATAGCTAAAATATGAAAGATGATAGATTTAGCCAACATAATGTAAACATTTTAGTATAAAATTAAAATGCTATTTAGTAATTTCAGAGTTGTATTAATCATAAAAGAAATGACATTCACATACAATTAAATAGTATCCCTCAACTAAGGAATAATATATTGCAGTTAAAATCCTATTTAAACTTACATCTAGGAACAGCTTTGGTGAATATGAAAGAAAATCTTTTTTCTGCTTTATTTCTTGTTGTTATCAAGTATTGTGTTTGAAGAACACGGGGAACAATTAACTGATGGAACTTATTGTCACAGATTATCATTTATGAGTTTCTCTTGAACATGGGTTCAAGAAGGACTTAGAGAAACATTCAGAATGGGTTTCCAAGCTTACAAAGAAGTTTGGTCCATTTGGCCTGTAGTTCA
>JAWWMU010000054.1:20881159-20917432 GCA_035048155.1 Cinnycerthia olivascens
CAAGAAGGACTTAGAGAAACATTCAGAATGGGTTTCCAAGCTTACAAAGAAGTTTGGTCCATTTGGCCTGTAGTTCAGTCTCCAAACTGCTAACTGCCAGATACTGCCAGGAAGGGATCACACTATAAGCACAGGAGGAATGTGCCTCTTTGTTTACTCATTCCAATGCTCTTTGGCTATCTGCTTCTGGAGACAAGATGTTCACCTAGGCTGATATTAAACGTTTAGTACAAAATAACCATCAAATCTTTTCCTTGACAGAGAGATTTGAAAGAGAAAAAGAACCTCCCAAAGCTATTTTACTCCTCTCATTTTAACATAAAAAATATGAGATTAAATGGCTCCTGGAGAAGGCCATTCCTCTATTAACTATTAAAGAAGACTGAATAACATAGTATATGATACTAAGACTGCAACTTGATCTAAATGATTCTCCATCGTTCGTCTATTCAAATTGAAACTTAAATTCTATAGAGCAAAAACATAGCAAGTTTCTTATGGTAATTAGGTATTTATATAATGAAGATATGAATGAAGACTTTTAGAGAGCCTGTGAATGATCAAGGTGCAGGATAGCCTCATAATGACGAGGAGGACTGTGTTAGAAATAAACTCCTTCCAAGTAAATTAACCTCTCTATCCTATTACAGATTTTCTTGCCTGTTCCACTGAAATGCTTGGCAGTTTTGGCTATCACATCTGCACTCTGTTTCAGCCTCTCCCCTGTTGACTCTGACGTGAAAGGGTGGTGGATAGGGAGAGCTTAGCTCCACCTGCCTCCTCCTTCCTTCATAGAGCAAATTCTTCCCAGGAGTTGAGCAGACAGAACTTCTCTGGCTTATTTGCTTTGTCAAAGATTAAAACAAGAAACTGAGAAAAGTTGAAAGATTAGGTATCAATCTAAAGCTATTTTTTCCATCACTCAAGTCCAAGCAATAGAATTTCTCATTTGTTTTTATTTGTTTACCTTTCAAAAATTCCATTTAATTCCATAACCTCATATGGAAAAGAAAGTTCTAAATGCAATGTATTTTCTTCCTCGAAATACTGATTGCTTTGGCTTACATGTTGCACTCTGGGTTCATACCTTGGCATCACGGTCCGGTATCAATATTTTCAAAAGCTCATTTGTAGCAACTCAGACTTTGTTTTCTTTCTTGCAGCTAATATTCCCTCTGTGACCTTGGTGTGTCACTTAAGATCCAATCTTTTGGCTTTGAAATTGGGGGTGACACCTTCTGTGATTTTTTTTTTCATTTTCTTCAGTACACTACACAGAGAGGTTCCCTTGTGCATCCTCATCCATCCTTAGTCACTCATCTTCCAGACAGAAAAGATTATTAGTCTTGTCCAGGCTGGAAAGAAGGAAGTGAGAGACTGTGAGTGTTATGTCACTTCAAATGTTGGTAGATGCTCAGAGAGAACTGTTATGTTTAGGCCATGGGAGTATGCAAAGAGCACTTTAGTAGCAGAGTAAAGGAAGGGCATTTTCTCTTTTCTGTCCTTGTATGAGAAGCAGGTATCTTTTTGAAAGGTAGATTCAGAACTAATATTATTAAGCTATTAGCATAATTTTTGATTGCTGAAGTTCCTCCATTGAAATGTTTATCAGAAGAATAATATAGCAATGAAATAAAATTTAAAAATTGAGAATGTTTCCAAAGAATTTTGCTGTAAGAGTCAGCTTTATCTAAGTGGGAAGAATAGTGCACACCTTTGATATATCTTGCAAGTATGGTTCATGATATTTTCCTGCTCTGGTTTATATCAGACCTACACCTTTCAATCCAGTAGAAGTTATTCCATTTGAACAGCAATGTGATCTAACTCCTGCTTGATGAAGAAAGTGCTCATTAATTTTCATGGAGAATGAAAATATACTTTGAGAAGGTCCTTAAAACTCAACTTGAAAATTTAGTCAGGAGACTCTGCCAAGTAGTTTACATTGTATGTAGTATAGAAGTTAGTTTCTGGATATTACAGATGTTCTCTACTGACTATAAATTCTCAATTTAAGAAGTCACACTGCATCACTGAGAAGAGAAAGGCTTGTTAAGAACACATCTTACAAAAAACAATTAGTACTTTCTGCCAGTTGCACCCTTTATTTCTAAAGAATAATTTAAAAAAGTAAAGCTATTTCTGGAATTTTTGCAGCAAAGCAGTACATAAATGCAGAAATATTGGCCACTCACTACCTCTGCAGCAAATGTGCATACTAATTTATGTCAGATTCCTCTTCGCAAGAAGTCTTCAGATCAGGCCATTCTCTTCCCACACGCATTATTAATTTTTATCTTCTGGAAAACAGAAGGAAAAGACCTTGCACATAAAAACATGTCTGTGACATAAATCATGTGTCTTTGACTGGACTTGAGGACTAAGAAGCCATTATAGGCTTCTCTCATTTTAGGTCTTGTAGGTGTATGCCTCAGAGGCCCTAAGATCAGCTGTTCCTGTTTGCTGTTCTTTCATTGAATTCCAATTTTATCACTGACATATTTATTGCTGCATCAGACTGGTAAGTAAAATATAATTACCTTCACTCAGGTTGTGAAAGTGAGCTCTTTATCCGAACTACAATAAATTCTACAGCAAATTTCTAACCTTAAAATCTGTTGAATCCAAATTCATTCTTGCTCTAAGTGAGTCATTTGTATTTGTGACCCAAAAGATTTTTTTAACATAGGTACAAAAAGAATATAGAAATTCTTTCTCTGCCTTGAAGGAACCCTCATTTGGAAAATAAATAGAGACATTTACTTTTTTGCTTTTGCTTTTTTCCTGTTTTGTCCATGCTATATGGAAAGAGACTTTGGTTAATCCACCATTTACATGGAATGCTCATATCTAAGTGATGGTATGTGTCACACACATAATATCTATGTGAAATGATACCTTGATTTATGCTAAGACAAACCATGGTTTTATAATTTTTTAAATTTGTGAGTGCATTTCACTCTTATTTCTGGAGCCAAAATTTTAGGTGGAGAATAAGGTCATGGAACAAAGCCAGACTGAAGATGTCCTTGCCCTTTTCAGGGCTTTTAGTCAAGATATCCATTAAAAGGTACATTCCAACTCAAACTATGCTATGATTCTATGAATGTACAAATCAGCAAATATTAGTTTATCTCAGACTAGCAGACAATGACACCCATTGAGGACTCTGCTGTCTGGCAAAAATATAGAAAGTTTTTAAAATTTTAGGGTTTTTTATTTACTGCTGATTTACAATAATTTCGTCATAGGACAAACAGAATTTTCTACTTTACTACCTAAAGTATAAAAAGGATGAGATTAGTAACTATATGATGACCAGCAACTGTCCCTTTCACTTGCATTGCCATGTATACCTGTGTCAAAGGGTAGCTGCTGAAAGTTCAAAGTCAAAATGTCCCTTGACAGATGTTGATCTGATACGGTAAGATCTCCTTAGGAACCTCACAACTTACATGATTCTATGGTTCTAAACCTGGGCAATGTTTCCACCCAAAAACACAGCCCCACCTCCTCCTTTATGTGCACACTAGAAATTGTTAAACTCAGCTTTGAGATTAGAGTGCCACACACCTTCCCAGTCACAATTCAGATTGGAGGACAAGAATGGGTCAGCAGAGTGAACTATTGGGACAGGACTTCCCTTCATGTCAGCAGCACGGATTTCAGTTTGACTACACTGACTTTGCTGCAAGCAACAAATTGGGTCATACAGAGCACCTAGACTAAGGCCAGACTTAACAATTGAAGGTGATTAGAGTCTACTGTGCTGAGCTGCCTCCATTCACGGGATGAATTTACACCTCTCTGAGATCCTGGTGCAGCTGTCAAATAAATGGTGTCTCTTTTGTTCCCTCTGCTTTTTTGGTAGCAACCTCCAAGAAGTAACTAATGACTTTTCTTGGATTGCCATTTCTAAAATTCCATCCAGTAAAGTTAAGCAAACGGGTCTTCGTAAACAAATGACTAAACCAAAACACATTTTCTAAAGATAATTTAGACTTGAAATGTAACCAAGAAATAAAGAGCAGAGATTTCTCTCCATACTTCCAACTGGAGACAGACAGAGAAAAAACTTGTCATCAGAGACCTATCGTTCAATAAACCAGGAAAAGATCTGACTTCAGTCCTGACAAATAGGACATTCCAAACAGAATTGTTCTGTACTGATGACTGCAGTGAGGACTGGCAGACACTGGCAGCAGTAAATGCCAGGCGTTCATAATATTCCTTGTGGGATGAAACATTGACTGCTTAACAAAATTAGCAGAGCTGTTCCAAAGCTCCTTCCCAGAACTCAATATCTGACCATACACTGAATGCTAGGACCACACATGAATATGTTGCTCTGCTGTCTCCAAGTGACAAGACAAAATTACATCAGAATCATCAACCAACTAATAAACCTTACTGTCAACTGGGTCTCCTTGTTGGTGGTTATTTTTGGATTTTCTTTGGTTTACTCCTAGCATGCTGTCTTGGATAACTGCATTAAGATGGCAATATTATTTTTGTCTTTAAAAAGTGTTTTTGTTCTCCTGTGTGACTCTGAATAGTGGTCATATGTCGAGAATGGAATAAGGAATGAAGTATATTGTTCTTGTCACACTGTTGATTTATCATAGATGACTTAAGCCTATTTCCTCCCTGTATGCTGTGTGTATATCCATTGCTTTGAAATCTCTCAAATATAGGAGGGAAGCTCTGTTTATGAAATGAGGAGAAGAAAAGAGAAACATTGTCAGAATCTTTGGCATTGTTTATTATCTCTGATAAACCACATTCAGTATTTTAGTGTTTGGCCTATGAGAGTTTGTCCATCTGGTAAATTCACCATAAGTGCAGCTGCATCTTGAGAATATTGAAGAAATTTGGTTTAATATTAAACATTTTCATGGAACTGGAATAAGCTGTACTAGTGCAAATCACAACCCAGAGCAGCTTTGTCTAACTTTGTCTAACTCTGCTAGAGGCTGGCAGTGATACAACTGTTCTGGTGGAGAGCAAGCAAAGGCTGAAGTCACAGGAAATCCACAGTGCAGTTCAAGTCCTTGCCTGAGACACTGTAAATGACAAGTGTTTTGCAAAGACTGCCCAGTAGATGGAGAAGACAGTTATGCAGTGGTAACATGTGATGTTGTTTTTCTTGATCTAATTTTCATATAAATTTTTCAGAAGACAGAAAAAGAAACTTCAGATTAACACTTATTTGTAAAGTGTGTTTGTTTTATGTGAACCTTTCTTGAGTGAATTCCCTGTATTGCCTCCTTTAAAAAAAAAAAAATCACTTGAGAAGAAAAGGAAACATCTCTGTGTGTCTCAGAGTAAACATTCCCTGCTGGGCTCTTGGCAGGCACTGAGCCCACCCCTTCAGAAAGAAATCAGATCCTGAAGCAAACTAGGTAAAGGGAAAAAAAAAGAACCCAAACAAACTAAAAAACCTAACCTAAAAAAGCAGCTGTTAAAATATTTGGGCTTTTCCCCTCAACCTAGTGCTACGCATGGGATCATTTCAGTTGTTTGGCTCATGTGCTAGAAGCCTCAGACCCTCTGTGAGGGAATGTTAAAGACAATAACATGGAGCATTCCCATCTTGTTCTTTTCGCCACCATCTTCTTCATCACTGCCTTCCTCTCCACATTCTTGGAGGACAGTCATAAGATTTATTACACAATTTTTTTGGAGGCTGTTAACCACGTGTGCAGTTACAGCTTGGTTTAATTAAGAAATCAGAGTGATACTTTTATGTAGGTCACATCAGTTTTTGATTCTGAATCTCATAAAATTCTAACCTTTCTGAAAAGTCAGCAATGTATCTACAGGTTTAAAAAAATCACTTTCTTAAATGCTTCTGAGTGTTTTTTATGCCTTCAAATGCCATTGCTCCTTTACTAGATAAATTGTCAGAAAAACCTTTGTTTGAATATGGCCTTTGGTGAAATCTATCGTTTTGCAGCAGTGTTTTCAAATAGAATTAATAAATACAGTCTGAGCTCCCAATTGTTTGAAGTGTGGCCATGCTGGAAAAGGAACAATAGGTGATTTGGTGTTCCTTTCTTTGCCTCTCATCAATTTTCATATTGTTAGGAATTACATAAAAATCACATTTTTACAACCCATCAGAGAACAAGGATATGTTGTCTCACAGTTGTGATTTTTTATAAAATTATCTGAATTATCTGACTTCACTAAAAGGGAGGAGCTTGATGTCTATAATGTTTATCAATTTATTTTTTTTTCTTGGTAATTGCACAGCATTCAAGTCTGTGGGTATTAGCTGAGTCTCTCAGAACACCACATCTCTGAGACCACAGCACAGCTGCTCAGCACCTCACTCTCTTGTTACGTTAGACTGTCAACCTTCAGGCTTTCTCAACATCCAGCCACCCTTCCTCTCCTTTCCTCCAAAGGATTACTCATCCTCACATGTGATATTTTAAATCAATTTGTATTATTTTAGAAAGTTTCCTGGTCTTTCTCTGATTCATTATCAACAGAGTTAATGCAAGATTTGACTAATATATCTCAAAGTACATTTTTAGATGTTAAATGAAAAGACCAGTTATTCCTAAGTAGTACAGCATTTCATCCCTGATCAAGGTTTCATGTCTTTGAAGACACAAATTGTTCAAAGAATTTTTTAACTTCTTGAGAAGGCTATATTACCCTCAACAACATCTTTATTTTTCAGGTAAAGTAGAGCACATACAATGAGCAGGGTACAAAGTTTTCATTGCTCAAGAATAGGAGATCCCTCTGCCAAAGAGCAATGTTAAAATGTGCAGGAACTGTATTTTTCTCAGTACTGGCCCAAAGCTCAGAAATTAACTCTTGCAGGGACTTAGGATCATCAGAGGCTGCATTACCTTCTAATATGCAAAACCTAAGTCCTTGGTTCCCCTAACTTATAAAAGCACAGCAGCACGAAATGCTTCATATTAAAACAAAACAATAAAAAAATCCCAATAATGCCAGACGCAAACATATAAAAAGCCTACTGAAACAAAGCCTTTGCTGTGGTCTACTTTTCTTCTTTTGAGACTGGTGGAAGGACAAACAGGGTGGCAAAAAATGGCAGTCACACAAATTACTTCTAATAAAAAAATGAAATTGGCCAATTGTCTGTCCCCTAATGTGAGTGCTATGTCTGTCATGCCTAAAGTTAAACATCTTCCCTCTCCTTTCTTAGTTCCTACTTACTTTTGGAGTAAGTTCCTACTTAGTTCCTACTTAGTTCCTACTTAGTAAGTTCCTTCTTAGTTCCTACTTTTCCTACTTACTGTGTGATCCCCCAAACCATGCCTGGGATAATGCCCAAAGGTTGAGAATATGCAAGGAAGCATGTCAACATTTATACAATGGGTAGTCATAGGCCAATGCCTCACGTCTATGTAATTTTCTTGTGTAGAGTAAGAGCCAATGTAGTCTATTAGAAAATAAGATGCAGCAGAAATGAGAAAAAGGGCAAACTCAGATGAAAAGAGCAAGTTCAGCAGAGTTTACAGCATATTACTGAAGCAGAAATTCAGATCTAGGTGTTTAATATCACACTGCAGGCAAAACAACATTATCTGCATCATCTGGAGGTGGGATGCCAACAGAATGAAGCGCTGTTTATTAAACCTTTATGAAGGAGAGTTGGAAGGAATGCTATCCCTCTACATCTGTCCAGGGCAATGCTCCAAAAAAAGTTACAGGATGCATGAAGAGTCCTACTTTTCTCCCTAGCACAATGCAGAATCGTGCTTTTCTTCACCCTGGATACTCTACATATTTCTCACTGCCTACACAGCCCTCCCATGTACAGCTGCTTTTCAAAGCTGGCCCTAGCAGTAAATGCCTATGAAACGAGGATTGCAGAAAGTAGCAGTTCCTAAGACCAGGACTGTGGCAAGTAGTGGCTCTCATTTCAAAAGCAGGTTTCTCAAAGCTGTGAAATTGGTCTTTTATTTGGTACAGGATTTGCAATGATGACTTCTATTATTTTCTTGCTGGGGAGCCCGGCATTGTAAAACTAAAAAGTGGCAGTGAGTCACTAGGAAATATTCATAAAGCAGCATTATCTCCTGTGTTTTGGCAAAAGTCTTGCCCTAATATAGCTGTTAGAGTGGCCTGGATGGCAAGAATGGCCTCCTATAATTGAAGTTCCAGCAGCTTCTTAATTGAAGTGCTCCTTCAATCTCTGGTAGCCAAATATCACTTCCAAAAATTACCTTTGCCAAACTCCCTATCATTGCATTTCTTCCTTCTGCAATGTTTGCATGCCGGTGCGGCATTTTTGCTGAACATGAATTTACTGAGCAAGATAAGGAGGCACAAATGGTTTTTATTGCTGTAGATGCAGGATGGGTATAAGTACCTTCTAGTCATGAGGCAGTGTTGATTTAAAGCAGCTGTGCAGTTCCATCCCTCCCACTTGAAGATCTGGTTTGTCCCTGCTCCTCAGACTGCAGCTGCATTTTACAGAGGCAGCCACAAAGCTTTTCATCAGTTCTAAGCAATTGTTTATCTTTGCTTCCTTAACCGAACTTCTGTGTGAGTTAGGTCCTTGTGATTTCGTTATTTTGTAGTGAAACATGAAAATTTGTCCTTACAGGTGAGAACAATAAAATAACCTCCTCACAGTTTCTTTCTTTTCTTTTCTATTAGAAAAACTAAATTACAGTTTTGACTGGGACTTTTTTTATACAATTTGTTGATGTCTGATTGTAAACCAGTTGGTTTATAATTTTATTCTAGAATGTTTCCTTCCCTTTCCCCTCATTTTTGCTAAAGCAATCTGTATTTTCCAGCAGCAATAAGGAAACTGTGCCCTGAAGCAGTCCCATAAACACTTGCAAAAAGCATAATTTTTCACAGTCATATATTCATAAGGCAAAAACTGGGTAGCTTCATGCAGCAATAGCGACGGGCTGCAGACAGGCTGTCTAGTGGATTGTGCACTAGGCTGGGATCCAGGAATGCTTGAATCCTAGTGCTGGCGCTTCCACCAGCTTGCTGTGTGGTCTTGGGCCCGAGCAAGCCGCAGCTCTGTCTTGCAAGTTGCCCATGTGTAAAAGAAGGATAATAATATTTGCCTGTTTCACAGGAGGCAACACCCCTGTGTTAATGTTTTTGCAGGACTCCAAAAAGGTAAAGAACTCCCAAAGTGTTAAAGCCTCTACCAGGCAAGGCATTTGTCTCTGCATTTAGAATAGAACTTGCTTTAGTGAGCAAAAACATTTCGACCATTCGCAGAGCTTTACACTGTTGGGTATGCAGTGGTGTTTTCAATTTATATGAGTCAAACGTCTTAGTTTGAAAGACAGGTGTCTGCTAAGGAAGGCAGGAGCCTCCCTTGGAATGGAGAATGTAAACCCCCTCCCTCCGAATTGTTATAAGTTTGAGATGAATGGGCCCTCAGGCAAAGATATGAGGATAGGAATAACAGTTCTTTAGTAGCGTGTACAACAAGGCAAACAGAACAATAACTATGGCATTAACAACAAACAGAACCAGGGACCCAGTCAGTCTTCTGGGCTGCTCGCACTTTCCCCTCTGGTGCTGTTTGCCATCACGGCAGCCTGAGCGAGCAGGAGTCCCGGGATGCTGGGTGAGATGTGTCCGAAACTCGGCGGCCAGAGCAGGAGCTGGGGAATGTCCCGGCAGGGCAGGGGGAGCGGGACACGGCACGGAGGGCAAACCCAGAGCAGGAGCGGAGGAACAGCGGGAGCGGGGCAGCGGCTCCCGGCAGGGGGAGGAGAGGATCAGGATTCCCGAGGCACACGAACAGATTGTGGGATGTCCCTCAGGGCTGAGCCTGCCGTCCCCTCGATGCCAAGCAGGGAGACAGCCCAGCGGGGCTAGCCCCGTCCTTTACCTGCCTCATATTCTGGAGATGTGACTGTCCCTCTAAGAGAAATCTCCCCGAGAGAAAAGTGTAGCCCCGGGGGCCACACTTCTCCTACTTCAGCTACTTCTTTTGGCTTTCTTAAGTACCCATAAGGACCCATAAGTATCCAGCAATTAGTGTCCCAACAAATTGTGGGAAAAAATTCTATTAGAAGGAAACCCAACCCCAACATGGATATTCAGTGATGTTTTCAATTTATATGAGTCAAATTAGAAAGATTTTTTTAAAAGAGTACCAGAGCAGTGGTTTTGCACTTTCTGTGCATTTCAGTGGACTTGCTCATACCTTTGTCATATGCTCTATGCTTTATATTGTACACTAGCCAACTGCTAGATTCCCCGATCCACTACTGAATTTAGATAAGTGCAATCTATCGAACACATAAGGTCTCTGTTTGCTCATCTGACATTTATGTGGTAAATCTTTTCAGTAAAGCTAAACTACCTGACATTACAAGATATGCAAAATAAAATCAGGACAATCTAGGATAAAATTGCCACAGTCAAGGGCAATATTAATTCTATATTCTTGATCTATCAATGCACTGAGCCTTCCAGAGGCACAGAATGTTTGCTGTAATGCTGGGAGCCCTGCATTTAACCTGACACACACATGAAGATGCACTTTGAGAGAAATTCTTTGCACAAATGAGAGGAGACTCCAGGAGAGGGAAGGGGAGGGGAGTGAAGGAGATTCGAGGGCAGGAGAGGAGGAGATTCGAGGAGATTCTAGGAGATTTGAGGAGATTCGAGGAGAGGAGATTCGAGGAGAGGAGATTCGAGGAGATTCGAGGAGAGGAGAGGAGCTAATTTTAATTTTTTAAATGGAAAATCTTCCTACCCTCCTCTCCAAGGTACAGCTCCATGAGTGGATGAAGCCATGTGTGAACTGAGGTTGAATTTCAAGAGTCATTTTAGTCAACATGACAAATGTTTCAAAAACCATGAAGCATTCTGTTTAAATGTTTCTGTTATGCCACTTTTAAGCACCTTCTGTGATTCAAACATCAGTGTTAAGAAGCAATGCCCAACATCTTCCATCTAAAAGTAGCCTCTGCCTCTGTGAGGCCTTTCTCAGCTTCAATCCAATGGAATCCTTATTCTTAGGACTTTTCTCTAGTGCAGATAACCTTAGTTATGCAAAAGCAAAATAATTTTAGCTTAATTTGGATTAATCTTGGCCAGCCAATTAGTTCAACTTTCTTACAGAATGGTCTAGTGAATATATTGCTCTGGCTATGGCATGCCTTGGCAGCACACATTGGGAACACAGGAGAGATGAATGACTGAAGAATAAGAGAAAGAGAAATATTGCCTTTTTTTTAGGGATCAGTAAGTATGTACTTTAATTCATTTAGATACCTAGAATCATAATAGGGTTATGACCAGCTATACAGGCATTTTCCAAGTTTCTGGCTGTGTAGCAAGCAGGTCATAACTCCTTTCAGTTTGGATAAAGGTTGTCAGTTGAGCCAGCCCCTGTTCTGGCTGTGCAGACACCGAGTCCAATGTGAGGGAGGGGCAGAAACCCACTGCCCTGGGTAAGAAAGGATGAAAGCTCCATATTTTTTTACAGACACTAGCCAGCTCTGATTCAGCAGAACCTGAAGTCATACCCTAAGAAACACCTCAGTGGGGAAGAGGAAAAAAGTCCCTAATATGAACAAATCCCAAAGAGAGGCCTAAGGTTTAGAAAACTAAAGAATCTCTAGTGTCTTTGTATGAGGGTGTATGAGAGGGTGTATGAGATTCTTGGTTAGGAGCTACATTCAGGCTGAAGAGGTGAGCTAGACGGTAAATTTGAAACTTAATCTAAATGCTTATTGCAACTAGTTTGTTTTTTATTTTTGGCATACGTATATCTTTAGATACTTTCCTTTGTCTTTAACATATTTCATCTTAGCAAATACATACTTTTGTCTTTATGGTAACTGAGTTTCGAATGGTTTCAACGTGGCTGCATAATGTTGGGTTCTCCCATTTCCTGAAAAGAACCTGTCCCTAAACTTCACTGTGCTTTGCAGTGCTTTTTTCCCTGTTCTATTTTGTTGTGAAACAGCACAATACAGCACCAGCCTGTGCAGCAGCACCAGCCAGGAATGCTCTCTTGGCTTGCAAACCTTTGCCATATGATATGTCTGAACCCCAAAGATTCCTGCAAATTACTGTTGCAGCTCTTTCCCTGCCATGTCAATGGGCAGGGGAGCTGCTTTTCCCAAAGCACTGGTACACAATTGTTTCTATCACATTACTTGCCTTGGAATCAGAGAATCTTTTAGGTTGGCAAAGACACTTAAGGTTATTCAATCAATGGGCCCCAATATATGGAGACATATTGCAATTACCATATTTGAGTATTATCTATAAGAAGAGAGTTAAAATGTATAACTTTTGTTATTTGATATTTAATAATGTTGCATACATACACAATATGATATTTTGCATAATTACATGTAATATATATAATTTAACTGTAACTCATACAAGACATATTGAATTATTAGACTAATAGAATCATGTGTCGGAAGGGACCTTAAAGTTTGTATACTTCCCATGGTCCTGCCATAAGCAAGGACACTTTCCACTAGACCAGGTAACTTAAAGACCCATCCAACCTTGAAAATTTCCAAGTGCCAGATGTAGACAATGTGTAGCTGAATTTTTGTTCCCAAATTTTTGACCTTTTCTGACCAAAGCTGAACAAGAACACAGAGCAGTAGAAAACAGATTCTCATGAATATATAGATGTCCATCTTCAGGGAAAGAATATTTTCAATATCTCTTGCAAAATAATATAAACTATATTTTTAAGCTTCTGACACCACAAATCAATTTCTCTATTTTTATATCCAGATTCATTATGTGTTATTGGTATAGCAAACACAAAGAAGAAATCCAAATCTGTCATCCTTAGATTATGGGAATGAGGACACCAACAGCATCACTTTTTGAACACTTTCTTAAAACATCCTTTAAAAATTCCAGAAGTCTCACTCTAATCTGCTTGGCAGAATACTACACATAGAGGTAGAAGAAGAGGGCTAAATGAAAATTGTTTGAGAATAATGAGGGAGTGATGAGTATGATTTCTAGGTACCATTTCTACTTATCATTTGTTACTCCTGCAATTTTGTTTGAATTGCAAAATTTGCGTTTTGCATTGAGATTTATTCAAAGTCTCACATTTTTACAGGGAAACACTGATTTACTTTATTGCTTAGCTGAATGACTTGGTGCCACAAATTGTACTCTACGTCTGGTACAGGCCCTTTACACTGTATCTTCCACCTCTATAATTTTCTCATTGGTAAAAATTGTGTTGCTTTTCTTTAGACAAGCTCATGGAGCCTGGAGATGGAAAAAAATATCGGTTGCAAAACCATCCCATTTAGACCCATCTGTTTTCCTTGTTCACAGCGCAGGAATCTCAGACATTTTTTCCCATGTGTTGTCCTTTTACATTTTAATAGTTCCACGATGTTTGCTACTGCTTTTGTCAGAAAAAGATCCTCAAGATTGAGAAATAGTTTAAAATATGTGGCCTGTATTTGACATTTCTACATTTTTTTATAGATATATTTTCTCTGTTCATATTCTAAGGAATGGCTTGCCTCGCTGCTATTTAGAGCAAACAGAGATTTGTAGACCATTCTTGAAAGAGAAAGACAGGAAATTGGGCTAGATTTACAGTATGCTGAACTCTATGAACCATCCAAACCTGCAATAGCATGAACTAATTTCTGCTAACTCTGCTCCTTCCCTTTTATGTTCTAGCTGCACTTGGAGGACTGGAGTGGCACATAACCCATCATGTACAACTGCAAAATCATTTCTTCTCTCTTTTAAACAATAATCTTACAAGGAATAAATTCACAGGAATTTTTTAGTGCCACCACAATAGGCATGATATATCCTACATACATTGTTTAATCTCAGCTGAGGGCCTGTATTTAGTATAGAACTCTGTATCCTTCTGCTACAGTACTTTCACAATAATGCAGTAATTGAGGTTGAGAATTAGTAAAATAGCTGCAGAAGGTTTTTAAAAGTTTTACACCATTAAGAATAATTCAAAAGCTGTAATATGATTTAGACTTGGTTAGATTAGAACCTTTTAAATTTACTTAATTTAGTTACTCCCAAGTTAAAAAGAATAGTTTGAATTCTTCTACCTGTTCTTTCCTGTATAACTGAAATGGGACTTATCAAAGGAGATGAAGGGAAATACACTGAATCTTTGCCATGACATTTTACTGGTTATCAGGCTGGAAAAAACCCAACACCACACTAATGCAAAATAGCCATGAGATACACCTGTCTTCTGTTTGTGCAATTCCTTACCCTCTCTTCTACTCTGTGTAGTAGAACAATATTGCACTTATTTGTTCTTTTATCTTGAAACATCTTTGGAGCAAAGTAACCTTTGAGTTTCTGTTACTTTTCTTCTACCTCCTTGTACTGTAAGTACAGTCTGTCACTAAAGCTCACTTTCATCTCTGAAAACCACTAAAATAAACTGCCCTTCTGCTGTGGAAACAAGTGGTTTATTTGATGCTGCCTGACTTTATTGTTTTATAAAACTTTGATTTGCCCATCTTCGGTTCTCTGTCTGTCAGCATGAAGTGTAGGGATCAGCAACAGAAGTATTGCAACTGGAAAATAACAGTAGGAACAGGTAATGCCAACAGGTCTGCAAGGAACTGCAAGCAAGAGCACTCACCTCTGATAATTACAATGGAGAAAGGAGGAGCCCTGACTTTACCACGATGTGAATATTTTAAATTACTTTACAAGAGAGTTGCCTGTGTAAGCCTCAAGAATGATATTTTCTTCTGATAATTGAGAAATTCTAATTATTTCCAAAGCAGGGGTTTTGTTAGGAGCTTATGTCAACAAATTCCTTTGAAGTGAATAAATAATGGCAGTAATAAACAAATTTTTAATTTTCTAGTCACGCTGTGATCTCACATTGTTTGTAACTTTCTTATCTAAATTGGATACTATGGTTGTCTATAAAAAATATTTTCATGACTATAGTGGTGATTCATTTAATGAAGAAAATGCATTTCATGAAAATTGAAATTGGTCTAAGTTACTTCTTTTCCAAAAATGAAAGGATTTTCTGTATGCAAATTAAAAATCAACATTGAGTAGCAATGTCACATGACAGGACATCAGTAATAGAAAAAACAGCTGAAAATTTTCTGAGTGGCTTACTGATAAATCATGAGTTGAGGTTTGTTTTAACAGATGGTTTGCACATTAGCTTCCAATAAGATATATAACATTCATAAAAAGCCTAATCAAATAAATTAATACATTAAACCAAAAGCAGATTCACTGGTAGATCTATCTACTAAGATTACTCAAGAATTTTTGCCATTAAAAGATGAAGCAATGTGCTGAAATAAGACAAAATGATTAAAGGAACAGAGAACTGATTTATTTCAATTTAAAAAACCAAGAAATGTGTCAGGACTAATAAAGTATTTTCCTCTTCTAGTGAGAAATGGAAAGTTGTGGCTTAGATTCTGCTCAGCATAACTGCTCTGTGGGTGTTAATTTTTCTAATTATGATTCATTATCAATAAAGGAATGAGTAGAAGACCAAATGAAAAACTTTCTGATCTAAGATATGGAGAGGAATTACATGTTCTTTGAAACTTCTTCAGAAGGGTATACAGGATTAGGACTAGAGTGGAGGATGACTTGAACTCCCCCCATGTTCCATGAGTTTTTGCCCAAAAGACCCCTAAACATCCCACCATTTTTAGGAATAGTTTAATATTTTTTCATCCTTATTATTAGCTCAACAGATAAGAAAACTAGATTTTGGCCGTATGGCTTCACAGAAGTACAGGAGGAATTGGACAGAGAGGGACAGCAAATACGTCCAGCATCTTGCTTTGACTTTGTTTTCTCTCATGTCCTGATGTCTTTTAGCAGTTATTCAATTTTCATGAGAACCAGTGTCTCCTCGGTCTGTCACCAAGAGCTGTACTTACAGTCATATGATTGTCTGTTGCACACCAGGCTGGCAGAGCTGCTTCAATGAAGAAAGCCTGGAGCTCCATCCTGCCCTGCCCTGCCTTGCCCTGCCCCGCCCTGCCTTGCCCTGCCTTGCCTTGCCTTGCACTGCCCTTCCCTGCCTTGCCCTGCCCTGACTTACCCTGACTTGCCCTGCCCTGCCCTGCCTTGCCTTGCCCTGCCCTGCCTTGCCTTTCCCTGCCCTGCCTTGTCTTGCCCCACTCTGCCTTGCCCTGACCTGCTCTGCCCTGCCTTGCCTTGCCTTGCTTTGCCTTCTTTTCCTTTCCCTTCTCTTCCTCTTATATGTAGGTATGTACCAGAGAAGGTTCCGAGTGGAACAGCTCTGAACTGTGGAATTGTAGAAGAATGTGTGGAATTTTGTTCTTGCTCACTTAAGTATTTACCAAAGAAGTGAGTGAGCACTGTCACTGGCTGGGCAGGATGACGAGATAGTTCTCATGGTTTCTGAAATTCCTGTTCAAGATGCCAGTCTTAAAGACCTCTTACAGTCTTTTATAAATATTTTCTCTCTTTTCTTCAAGTCCTGGGCAAAAAGCACAAGTTTTAATTTTGCAAGCAATTTTGCTAGATCTTTTAGAAGTTTTTTTATTGTGTTTTTTTTTAAAATATGCTACTCTATTATTTTGATACTGCTTTGCTCACATTTCTGTATGGCTGCTGCACAATGAAATCTTAATTCTTTTTACAGTTTATTCTTTATTATTGTAAACACTGTGGACTGACTTTTACATCTTTTCCCAGTTTGCCCATTAAATGTGATTAAACATACTTTAATGTCATACAGAAATGTGTTTAGGTTGCCTGTGATTTGGCTTGTCTATCAATGAAATGCTACTTAAATGTATTTAAATAAGTTTAAATACACACACACATCCCTTGAAGGGAAATTTCAGAACTCGCTTGTTTAACAATACTGATATATTTTATAGCTACAAGTTCCTATTTTCATTGCAAAAAGGTGTGCTTTTTAATTAAAATACTTGATATAAAGAAATTATTTATTTATGGTGAATTCAGAAGAAAGAAGTCAGGAAAAAATCTTTAATAGACCTTCTCAGGGAACATAGTTAGAAAAGTCTAATATTAAGAGTCCATTCTTGATTACAATTTAAAGCTAAACTATATAAAATGGATCAGAATCACACAGAAAAATCCTTGAGTCTGATCTCTGCATTAGCCGAGATCACTGATTATATTGGAGTTTTAATCTCTGATGTCTACAGTTTTGCTATAGGGAATCTTGCCATTTGCTTGATACAATTGTGTCGGAAGCTTCTCTACTAATGGATGTGAAAATAAAGGGCAAAGAAAGCAGTAAGAGTAATACTACTAGCAACAACAGCAACAATAATAATAATAGTAGTAGATAAAGACTCTTCTTTAGGAAGTCCTGATGCAATTGGAAAAGATCAGTACAAGATATTCTTCCTGAATGCTTGCTATCTTTACAGAGATAGCAAGGTTCAGAGCTCTTTTACTTCTCATTGCTGATGCATTATTTTCTTGCTTGCTGTGTTTTACAACCTTTGAAGCCAGAAGACAAATCTACAAAACACAAACAATGTATATAGATTTTTTTTTGTGTTTAAGAGCAACCTACGTCCACTGGCACCTGGGCATGTTGCAGATGGATGATAATTTAAAAACCATAAAATTTACTTAATTACCAGTTATAAGGCTGTATTAGTAAACATCTCAGTTTTTGCTTCTGCAATTAGAAGTGTAAAAAAAGCTGTTAAAAAAAATATCTGTGATTCTCACAGTTAATTAATTTATATGAAAGACAGAAAGATAACCAAAACTGATTTGTGTCTCAGAGAATTTGCAAACCTTTTCTATATGTACTGCAAAATGACAGTGGCAATGATATACAAAAACTTGACAGATGCAATCACACTATAGTTCTTATTTTGAGGTAGAGCAATACATCTCAGACTGAAGGAGTAGCATCAATGAGAGTATAACAAATATTTACTGTGAGCAGTATTTAACATCACTTTGTCAGAAAAGGGAAAGCTGTATTCCTTCGGGTGTATGGGTGCATGCTTTAACCATGTTTTTGTTCTGTTTAATACTTCCCCTTCATTATCTTGACTGTCCAAAAAGTAAAAGTATCTATTCATAAGAACACATTCAGCAATTATTTATTTCTAAACCCAAACTCTATAAGTATCTTGTCTCCCCAGAGAAGGGTTTAGAAGTTTTCGAAGGAAGCACCTGTGTCCTAGAAAAGGTTAATTCATTAGTGCCAGGAGGAAAACAACCCTGTTTTCTCATACCCTGTAATCTTAGTAAGTATGGAGCTGTCAAAAAACAGCATGTGGAAGACAAAGAGAAATGTAGATGATCTAGGAAAAAAAAAAATAGCTGTAATTAGCAGAAATTATGGTGTTTACAAATTTCAAAGTACAAGAAAGTTGTAGCTTCAGAAATCCAAATATTTCTCTCTGCCTGCTTTAGTACTTAAGCAGTATCCAGACAAAATCCATTTTTTGACATACACAGACTGCAGGTAGGACAGGATAACATGAGAAACATCCTGTGGAAGGCCCCCTGTTGACTTTGATTTCTGTCTTTTCTCACATCTTTCTCTTCTTCCAATTGAAGCAGCAAGTCCTTTTTTCTTGCCTCTGCCATAGAGAGAGCAGAGGAACTATGTGAAGTTTAACTGTCCGAAGAAGTAAGTCAACTTAAGTTTTACGATGTGTTTTATTTAATTTTTAAATCAATCAATTACCTATTAGAAAACACTCTACATTCACAACCAAAATAGCAGTCTCTTAGGTTGGATTTCTATTGTACCCAGGGCAGAATTTTCACCACACTTTTAAAAAACCTTTCATTTTCACAGTAGTTTTTAAAATCTCATGAACTTTATAAAAGATGTGCAACTTTTGCCACTAATCTCAAAGTTCTTTGGTGATAAAACCTGCAAGGTCAGTTCATGTGCTCCTTGAGGTGCTCAGTGCCTAGTCACAGCTGACTGCTCACAGCCACCACAGTCCTATTACTCTCAGAAAGTCTGCTGCAGGCATCACTACCCAGGAGCACCTACTCTGGGATTTCTGGAGAGTGAAAATTTTATATATAAGAAAGGAATGATGATTTATAGTATGTCATGCTCTAAAAGGCAGTAAATATATGTGTAGCTGACATAATCTGGGGAAACATTAAATAAGAAAGAATAAAAGGAAAATTATTTAAATAATAAATACATCAAATATTTACCCCTTACAGAGGTAAAATAATCACTACATTTTCAGAATCCCAGGCTTTTTTGATCAATAACTATTTCTAAATATCTAGAGGTTTTGAAATTTATCAAAATATTGTATTAAATATTAGTTAGAATAGGGCTTCAGTAAGATCCACTGTGGTTCGCTAGGTAAAAATGTTAACATCACTTATTTTTATTAATTACATTAATCTTTATGATGTACTGCTGCTTTGTGCATTTCTAGTGTGAAGTTGATAAATCTGATTCAAGCTGATAAAGGAATAGGAGAATCAGAGGTAATTAAGAAGAAATAAAGGATTCATGAGCCTCTTTATATTGTATTAAATAATAATTTCAGCCACAGTAATTGAATATGTCACTAAACTTGCATGTTTTTTGATACATCAATTAAAAGTCAAATAACATGCTTCATGTAAAATAAAAGCAAGACAGATATCAAAGGAAAAAAGGTAGATGTTTAATGAAAGAGTAAGTGTAAACTTCTTGCCAGATGACTGAGAAGAAGAAAATCTATCCTCATTCTCATTAAGTGAAAATGGAACATCTTTAGCATCTTTTGTCTTGGAAATCTTCACAATTTGTTGATCTCAAATTTTGAGTATGCCTATTGGATTATCCTGCTGATTTGATGAGAGGGATTGTTCTTATTCTTTGATGGAAAGTTTATTTATCCAGTATAAAACTGTAATACTTTTCTTTTTGTCAGTGGGGATTAAAACATGGCTAAGCAAATAGATTGCAGTCTGTGGGACACGCTGTCCTGGTTTCAGTTACCATAGTGTTAATTTCTTCTCAGTGGCTGTTACAGTGCTCTACTTTCAAATTTGGAATGAGGACAGTGTTGATAACATATTGTAGTTTTGTTTTGCTAAGTCATGTTTATCCTAATTCAATGATTTTTTTTTGTTTTGTGCTCTGCCAGTGAGGAGGTACACAATGGAAACTGGGAGAGAGCACAGCTGGTGACCCAAACTGACCAAAGGGATATTCCACACCACAGAATGTGAGCAGTATATAAACACAGAACATAAGCTGAGGAGTTACCTGATATGGGTTTGGGAAGGGAGTTTTGGCATTGGTCAGGGGGCAGGGAGGCGTTGCATTGAGCATCACTTGGTTTTTTACTTTTATTATCCTTATATTTTACCATTATTACTGTGTTTTACTTTGTTTTCAATTAATAAACTCTTCTTAGCATAAAAGTTTTTCTTTGATTCTCCTCTCTGTTCCACCGTGGTGAGGGCTGGGAGGAGAGAGGGGGGTTGAGTGAGTGGCTGCGTGATGTTTAATTTCCAGATGGGTTTAAACCATGACATATGCTTAATGAAGGACAGGGAAAAAGTTAAATAGAATATTGCCAAATTGGCAAAACCTTTCATATATTAGTGCTATGTTTCCTCCTACTTGAAACTATGTTTTCTTTTCTCCATATAGATTTCCTAATTTTTGACAAGCATTGGGGTGCTTTGAACCATTGGGGAATACAGACCAGAAGTGACTAAAGGTGATAATTTAATTTAGACTCTACTTAAAACAGGGGTAACTTCAAGGTAAGGTAAGGTTGCTTAGGGCCTTGCCTGATCAAATGCTGAGTTATTTCCAAGATTGAGTGTTCTGCTGTTTCTCTGAGCACCCATCCCTGTCCTTGGCTACCCTCACAATCACTGTTCTTTGTTTGTAGTTAGCTTTAGCTTCCCTTTATGCAGCTTGTGACCACTGTATCCTCTCTTTCACTGTGTACTTCTACTAGAGATTCACTTTCATTGTCTCCATAGCCCCTTTTCCATAGCTGAAGACTCAAACTGGATCCTTCATTAGTTTTTTCTCCAAGCTGAACAAATCCAGCATTCTCATCCTTTCCTGACATGGGATGTATTTCCCCCTTCCATCATTCTGGTGCCCCTGTGATGGGCTCTCTCCAGACCTTTGCTCTCTGTAATATAGGGAGGGAATAATATTTCAGTTGTGGCATCATGAATGCTGGGTAGAGAGAATCACTTCTCTCAGTCTGCTGGCTATGATTTTGCTAATGCAGCCCAATATTCAGGAAGCTTTCATCACCAACAGACCAGACTAATTTTCTGTTCAAGTGGATTCTCTATTTAGACAGAATTCAACCTTACAGTTTCACAGTAGACTTGCAGGAACTGTTACTTAAATACTTTAATTTCTACAATATTAAACAGTTAAAGAAGTAGAGGAAAGAATATTCACAAAAATATTTCCTACTAAAAATGTTTCCCCATTATTGGACACATATATTTGTTTTCTTATGGTTTGAACATTCATTGGAATTATTGAGCAAAGCCATCAGCTCTCAGTTTACACAAGGTATATATTCATTCCTTTATGGAATCTAGTGACTGAAACAAGAATAGCCTCCACCCAAAACACAGATACTTATCAAGACATGAGATAATTCATAATCCAAAATTTTATTGGTAGTGTGTAAGTATTTGGAAAAGAAGCATCAGATATATGAGTAAAGCCACAAGAGGGGTAGCAAAGATGAAAGCAAATATCCAGTGGATATATATGCCTGTACAGAGATGTTGCAGTTGCATTGTATTAAGAGAAATTATAACATAAATAAAGAGTGAGAGTAAAACATTTAGAATATACCAAAAGCATACTACTAGAAATGATGGCTTTTTTCCAACTGTTAGCTCTTGGTGATAAATATATCCTAATTTGGTATTCATCACTATTAGGAAGACACGACTTTTATGGAAAAAAAATAGTTCTTTTTATAGTGTAAAGCCTCTCAAGTGTCTAATTTGCTTGAAGAGCAAATAACTTTATAACCTACCAGATGGCGAGATTCAAGTAGAATCTGCACACCAAAAATGTACCAATCTAAGAGGCCATATACTAATATTGTACAAATGCACTGCTCCAAGGAACTTAGTTTTAATCGATGGTTTGATTACAGTAACAGCCTTCAACTTGTAATCTTAAATTGGTCTGAGTGGTTTATACAGGTGGTTTTAATAAAATTAAAAATTCTTAAAACTAAATTGACTTAAAGATCTGGGGTTGAAGAGCCCGCACCAGAAGTCTGCTCTGATTGTTAGCACTTTGACTGTAGAAGACAACAGAGCAATGAACACAGATATAACTGTCTAGGCTGAGTCAGATGAATTAGATACATGAATGAGGTCACTCAGTGACTTGTCTGGAAAGAATGTTGTTTCCTTCTACTGAAAATGAAGTCTCTGCTTAGATACTGAGCAAGTGTTACATATATCCTCAAGGTGATAAGGTTTAGTGTCTAAGACACCCAGTGAGCACGTGTGCTGTGCAAGGGAATAGAGACATCAGTCTGACAAATATGGCTTTGGAAAAGACACAGGATCCTTGTGGTACTACATTGCAACCCTTGTATATCTGAGTTAATGGATTAGAACTTTTCTCTTTTTTTATATCTGTAGCACATCTATTTATAAACTGTATGTACAGGCAAGAGGAACCTTCTAAATACTCCCTCTCCTTTCCTTTACACCATGCTACAGCCATGAAGTTGAAGTGCAAAGATGAGGTTATTTAATGTTTTTGTGAAACTAAAATACTTCACCTGTCTTGCTTCTCTTCTCAGCCTGCCCCTTTCCAGTCTCTGATGGGCCATGTTTATGGAATGTACTCATGAGAGTGTGAGTATAAGCGAAATACTTTTGTTCTAGGAATGCACCAAGTAAAGAATAAAGCTTTGTCTATCAATACTTTATGAGTCTACTGTATTATCATTTCAAATTATGAACTAAAGTTGAAAGTAAAATGCAGGGCAATTTAGAAGGGAAGGAAGGGGAGAAAAGGTACTGCATTTAAGGTTTGTTCCAACCCAAACCATCCTGTGATTCCAAGAAAACAAACATGAAGACATATGCAGAAGAGAAGTTTCTTTCCTTCCTTTATGCATGGGTGGTGTCTCTTCACTGAATTATGTATTGGTGTCACATACTTATGCCAAGATGCATGATGCAAATATGCTCATGTCAATAACAGAAGATCAGGGATACATCCTTACACACCTATAATCCTGTTCCCTTTTTCAATTTTGGTACTTTTCGGTAGTAGAGGAGTGAGTGAGAAGCTGGGGCACCATATACCACTGAGAAGTGTGTGATTGGCAACTCTACAGAAGCTGTGCAGAGATGGAAAGTGGGGTGGTGATGGAAGATCAGGCCCTGGTAGCCTTACCTTTTTTCCTCCCTGGTAGTACTTGTGACAAAAGGACTGATTGGCAAACCTAGCTGATATGTGGGAGTTCTGTCTTTACGTTTAATATGAAATTTATAAAACAAATTCCCAAGCCAATGCCCCTAGCAATATTCTGAGTGCTGGTATTCTGAGCTCATGTGCTTTTCGTTGGTGCTCTCCTACCCTGCATCAAGTGCTGCATTTGCTAGTTGTTTAAAACACACAGGGGAGATAACAAGCATTCTTTTAAATCCATGCTCTGAATTGGACCTCTGTTTCAGATGGATCTGAGTGTTGATCTCCCACCTCCTATGTGGTTATTCTAACCACTGCACTCTGTGGCATAGGGCCAGCAGCAGTGTTGTGAATCTATTTGCTTCGTTCTTATCAAATATCTTGCCCAAACCAAGATATTTCTACAATGGGGAAGAATAATTTCAAAATTGAACTTTTGTTTTAAAAATTACTATTTTCCACAAATTCAGTATAATTTCTAGTTCCTCAAAACCTTTCATTTTTCTTCTTTTGCCTGACAACTAGATAATTTTGCAAAGAGAGTTTCACTCCACTGTACTAATATGGGATCTAATACTAGTCAATTTTTTGAGTCAAAATGAATTACACAATTGCTTTGATAAATCTAATAAAGATCTAATAAAGTTAGAATTTGTACAGCACATTTTCACTGAAGTCAAGCACTCCATGCTTGTTGTCCAATCCCTGTAACCATGTCTGAATAAAAAAAATTCAGCCACAAAGCACTGACCAAAACCTGCTCTCATTTATGGATCTTTTACACCAGGTGGGTTGCCTCTGGGCAAACAAGAGCAATGTCTTAACCCGGACTGAACTTAGCTTACTCTTTTCTAGAGGGAGATATAATATAAGCCTTCAGGATATCCTTCTGAGTAGAAAGTTTTGGAGACTGCTTTTCCTATTGCTAGGATCATGAAATGACTTTTGTTCTAGTTTTCCCTAAGCTTATAGATTCTAAAAAATATTTATTTTGATAAAATAAGGCAAATGTTTAAATAAGATTTTAAACTTATTTGGCTTTTTTATTAGAAATATGAAGTATCAACAAGGTTGGAAATTTGCTTTATGTGCCTTGCTGAGTTAATCTGAGCCAAAATTTATTTGTGAAGAGATTGATGATTTTGAATTATATTAACACAAATCATCATGGAGCATATTTAAATTCAAAACCTGGAGAACATAACCACTGCTGCCTAATTTTCACTACTGCTTAAATCTAACACTTTAATCTAAGTAAAACACAAAACCACAAAAATAGAAGTCAGAGAAAACTAAAATAAAGAAAAAAGGAGCAATTAAGCATACAGACCAAAACCAATCACTTTGATTAATGGATTTTACCAAACTATCAAGTTGTTTTGTTTTTTTTTTAAACAAACACTAGTGTCTGTAAGTTATCTGCTTAATATGAAACATCACTCTGTTACCGATATGAATGAAAAAATGAATCCCAGGCAATTGCAGATGTTGTGCTAAACTTTTTTTTCCTATTTCAAAGTACACCTCATGAAATAGAATTGTAGAATCATAGAATGGATTGGATTTAAAGGGACTGTAAAAATCATCAAGTTTCACCCACCTGCAATGGACAGGGACACACCTTCCACTAGACCAGGTTGCTTAAAGTCCCATCCAGCCTGGCCTTGAACCTAGGGATGAAGCATCCATGACCTCTCTGGGCAACTTGTTGTGGTGCCTCATCATCTTCACCATAAAACATTTCTTCATTACATCCAATCTAAACTTACCATCTTTCAGTTGAAAATTATCCTCTCTTGCCTTGTCCCTATAGGCCTAGGTAAAAAGCGTCTCAAAAGTATTGAGTTAATGTAGTTGTTAATATGGACTTCAGTCCAAATAAATCAGATTAAGCCACAACACATTTTAAATAATGAGTCAGGAAGCTGCAAAGAACAGTTGTAAAAATGGAAATTTCCTCTTCTTGTAAAACACATCTATCCCAGCCCAGAAGGATTTCTGTGTCAGCCTCAACTTCTTAGTCCTCTGAGCAACAGAAAACAATCATAGGATGCAGATTTCACAAATGATGTGTTTCTCAGATAAATTTGATCTTTAGAAGGATCAGTAAGTCATTTACCAAGGCAAAAATAGTTGTAAATATCATTAACCACAGCAATAATTAAAGTTGTGACTGTAGTTCAAGTCTTTCTTAAATTTTCCTCCAAAATGTTTTCTGCTGTGACAAGAATCATTCATCTGATGTTCTTTGTTTAATTTGAAAAGGAATTGTCATACACCACAGATGAAAGTTCAACTTTTGTGCCATGGACCTGTCATTTATATAAAATCAATATCCACATGCTGTCAGTTGTTCTGCTGCCTTATAAGCTGAGACTTAACCAAGCTCAAAGGTGAATAAAATACTGATATGTGGGAGGTTTGTCCTGATACTTGCAGTAGTAAATCTAAGTGTATTTAATATGAAGTTGAAAGCCTCAAAATTAAAGTCAGTGAGGTCTTTACTATATTCTGTGCTAAAACTGAAAAAGAAAGAAATAGCTGAGATAAGATATTTCTGTGAAAACCTGGCCTAAAATTGGTGAAACAGGATACATGTCTTTCAGACAGGCAAGATACTGCAATTCAGTTTGTCTTGGCAAAGCCATGCAGTAGCATTTCCCTTCATTCTGAAAGAAAAATATTAAAAATTAATCGATTTAATTAAAATTTGTATTCAATGTTGCTATTTGTGCAGCCAAAATAAACCAGTGGAATGATGTTCAAAATGAGAGGGTAACTGGAAATATTTAACTCCTCAAGAGCATCAATATCGCAAATTTCAAGCAATTCTCTGAACTCACTCTAGTTGCTGAATAAGAGCACTCTGCATGCTGGATGTTATTGCATTGATCAGTGCTTAAAATCTTGACCTTAGCAAGGTTTAGATTAGCTTAGTAGAAACGGAAGTCAATACATGTCTTTGTCTCTACTTGAAAGCCCATATATATTCAGAAGGAAAATAATAGACAGTAGTGATTCCACTTGATAATAGATTAATTTTCTTGTCTAAACAAAAAGTATAAGGACTCTGTATCTCTGAGTAGTACAATCAGAGATGAGCTGCATGTTGGTAAGCTTCTGGAGTGTGAATTTCCAGGATCTGTAGAAGTGAAATAGATGCGGCAGAAAGACAAAGGCAAAAAGTGTCTCCAATTTCGGGAACAAGTCCACATGTTCAGGTACACAACAATGAGATAAACATACCAATTAAATGCCTTGGAAATGCAAATTACCTTTGTCTAATATATGTGTGCGTATATATGTGTGTCTGTATATGTATGTATATATATATATTAGAAATATCTATAGAGATGTAGAATAAAATGGAATGAAAGATTTTGCCATGCCTTTTTCAACGTCAAATATGTTAAAACATGTGTTAAACATGCACATCAGAGAAAAATAATAGTGTCACTGATATGGACATATTATAAGTACACAACCACTTGGAAACTTTGTAACAAAATTAAGTCTGCGTTTTTGAACAGTTTGCTCAATAATTCCCATAATTCTGTCCTGGTTTCAGCCAAGGACAGGGTTATGTTTTTTGCAGTAACCATAAGGTGGTAGAGCCTGGAGCCCTGTGGGCATATCTAGGGTATTGTTCTATACCATGATAACTGCTTAAGAGTAGGAATCTCAAAAGTATTTTAGGGTGTAGCTTTTAAAAGCATCAGCCTTTCAAGAACCACAGCAGAGGTCACTGCAGACAAATGAATAAGTGCTATTTAAATCTGGAGTTGAGGTTTGAATTTACAGGAGGTGAGTATTGTAATATACCCAGGATATGGCTGGTTTCACTTTGTTGGGTATTGGAATGGCTCAGCACAACTGTTTCTTCAACTGGCATAAACATTCTTATCACAGCCTAACACCACTTCTTTGGTAAATTAAAAATGTTGTAATTATAAAGAAAACTAGACTGATGAACTGATCTGGAAAAAGAAGGGAAATGAATGCTGTAAATGAAGGAAAGGAAATAAATTTAGGAGGAGAAGGAGACAGTGGGGAGGAATGAAGGGTCAAAAAGAGAAAGAGAAAGGAAAAAAAAGGAAAGAGAAAAGCAAAAGAAAGGAAGAAAGAAAAAGGGAAGTTTGCTGAAAAGATTAGTTTTCATTTGTCCTGGTTTCCAGATTCAGTTCAGTACTCACGCAGCTGTGCCAGCACAATTCAAGGAGCAATTCAAGGGCAGAAATAACCAACTGGAGTGTGAGAAGAGAGGAGGAGTGTGCTTACACCATACTGCTGCTGAGAGATGCAAATTAGATCCAGTGTTAGGCTCAGCAATTTACGACAAGGGGCAGTGCTGCTTTTCTTTCGTGGGGCCTGCACAAGCTGACCCCCAGCAAACAACTGGCACCTGCCAGCTTCACTGGCAGCTGGCTGATCATTTGGGAAATATTGCTGTCACTTGAACAGGGGCACTTAAAAAGGAGATGAGCTCTGAAGTATTGCTGAAGATCCACACCTCTGTGATTTTGGTGTACATAAGCATAGATGGGAAAATTTTCAGCACCTGCACACAGGAAATACAGAGCTGTATTCCTCTAAGTAGGCCAGTGTGACTGAGCACAGCAAGCCTCAAATTTATAAATTCACACCTTCCCCCCTATAAATCAGCTATCCCTGTAAAAATGCAGCTTTGCTGAGGCTTTTCTCAGCAAAAGCTTTTGGTCAGGAGTGGGCACATCTCTGCTTGCTTTGCATCTTAGCCAAAGCAGCAGGAGTCTACAGCACACAGCTTAGGCACAGTTATGTTGTAGTGTAATTGATTTTCACTTATACAGAATGTCCTAAAAATGCATTTTTCCAACTGATTTTGGGCAGTGCTTAGCTTGGGGGTTGTGAGAAAAATATGTTATTTGGGATTTACATTACCGGAAATGTTAACTGTTCTCAAGTAAATTCACTGGAGAGGGAACAAATCTGGATTTCACTGGGGGGGGGGGAAGGAGGAAGTTGAGAAAAGTTGCTGTTAGAGATGAAGAACATTTTATCAGTATAACAGCTCCAGCATAATAGCATCCTAACAGTGGGAAGCAAAACATCAGATAATTTACCAGTATTGCAACAGCAGCACGCATTTTACACACAAACTGGCTCTAAGCCATTTAAATGCTTTATACCCATGGGTAAAATGGACATGATTTTTCTACAGTTTCTAGATGAGATCATTAAAAGCAATTATGATCTTTAAAGTACTTTTTTTCAGGTTGATTCTGTGAAACTATGTAGACATGTATATGTTCTTGTGTGAAGAGGTGTGATATATTCCAATCAGCACCCAAAGGAAACCAGGGGGCTTTTGCTGGGACTTTTTTGCTGTGCTAGTGACTGGGGAGCCACAGCCACAGCAAGCATGACTGGTCAAAATGAGGCTGCTCTTTTCCAGATGTATCTGGTACAAAGCAAAACCAGAATATATCCCTCAAAAAATGTGGGCACTGAGGTGAGCATGTCTGCCACAGCATTTGATGCCATTTTCCTAGAGTAAACTTTTCTCTTTTAAAATTTTATTTTTGTTTCCACCCTGACTCTAGGTTTGCCTCAGGGCATCTTTTGGCTTCATAATGGAGAGACACTAAAAAAGCCTTGGAGTCTGCTGAGGTTTCTACTGGTTCTCCAGATGTGTCTCTTCAGGAGGCCTTTTTTCTGCATCGTTGAGCTTCTGAGCCTCTTTACTCTTCCTCAACACCCAGCAAAACCTCCTTCCTGTGCCAAAGACTTGCATAGCTTGTCAGCCAAAGGTACATCATCAAATGGTTCCCCCTCCAAATGGTTCTTGGTACTGCACAGGACTGGTATGGAGCAGTGGGTCCAATGTTAGGACATCATACTCTTTTTTTTTGCTCAGTTTATTACAGTAACGTGAGCATTGCACAAGTGTCTATTAAGGTATTACAGTCTCCTGCAGCTGTGTGGAACCACGTTTGTGTAGAAAAATACTTTCTGGCATCATTAAAACTCTAGAATGTTTGTCTGATTTTAAATGTCTTCAGAGAAATCAATCAATCAATCAATCAATCAATCAATTTTTTATTCAATATATAATTTTAATTAATGTGTTGGTCCTGACCTTTGTAGCCCAATTTTGATTTTGATTTTTGATTTTAGATCTATATGAGAAAATTAAGGAAAAATTTTAATATATAGATCCTGAACATCATATTTATCCATAAATTTCCAAAATGTTTAACATAGTACACAGTAGGAAGAGGCCACTATTTTTTTATTGCTCAGGAGATAAAGGAGTACAGTAGTTAAACTAAGGTATTCAGCTCAGAATCTGCAATATTCTTGTCATTCTCAAAAACACAGAAGTATCTTACAGAGACTTCCATGGCCTCTTTCAGTTCTTCCACATAGTTTCTACCACGCGGTTTTTTTTAAAATCTGATCTGAATTTTCCTTGTCACATAAACCTCTCTACTGTATTTTTTATCTGTGAATTCTGTTATTCTTTGCTGATTCTTTCAATCATTCTTCCAGTTCAGCACTGAGTAATGAATGTAATATTTCTTCCCAGCTCTCTACAGCCTTTCACTCAAAAGAAAGACAAGCCTATAGGCAACTGCAATCATAGTTACATGATTAAAGAATTTGCCCAAGAGGAAGAAAATAGGACTCAGGTTCTTGCATTAGCACAGATCCTGCAGTGCTGATGGTGAACTGTGTAGGCCCACAGCCAAAGAGAACCCTCATTAGGGTTCTCATTAAAAGCTTCTTGTTCTACTCAGCTACAAGCCTAACCTCTCTCCTGCATTCCCTCTTTCATGCTGGCAAGTTTGCTGAGAGAATGCCTTTGAAGTTGAGATACACAGTGGAAATGAACAGGGGAACCAAGCTTGCTGCTGTTGATGAGACTTAAAATGAGACAGAAGCCAAGCTGTTGTCAGTCATGTCAACAGTGATTTACTCTTAAGGCTTTGCAGACCTAAAATTCAGGCATCTGAGGAAATGCAGGAATGAGAAATGAGGTGCTGATAGAGTCTGGGCACCTCCAAAGATTAAGCAGGAGCTTTTAAGAACTCAGTTTTAGGTTCTTAAATTCCAAGTCTCACTTAAAAATATCATCACCTTTCTTGACCC
The DNA here is from genome assembly GCA_035048155.1 of Cinnycerthia olivascens. NCBI lineage: Eukaryota > Metazoa > Chordata > Aves > Passeriformes > Certhiidae > Cinnycerthia > Cinnycerthia olivascens. Next base: position 20,911,680 of record JAWWMU010000054.1, read on the forward strand.
AGGCCTCATGATAGCTGTGTTTCTGCGACCGCCTGTTTGGAAAGGGATTTGCAAATATCTACACTCCCAAGTATCTGTTAAGTGAGATAATAGCACTTGAATATTTCATGTGGTCTGAAGCTGAATATTATCATAGAAGCTGAGAAAAGCTTGGATATTCATCTTTTCCAAACTACATGTTCAAATGAAAAAAATGCTTCAGACTTCACTCATAACTGGCTTTATTTCACTCCTTGATTAAACAGTCTAACCTGTAGACTTACCATACAAGCAGAGAAAATAACATTGAACTACAGAATCCATAGCTCAGCGGATGTGACGTTCTCAATAGGAAAAACAGGGTGTATATGGAGGTTATTCTTTCAGGAACAGACATAATTTGAAGAGAATTGTTTCAAGATCATATTTCTGGATGTAGTCTCTTTAATGTCACCATGACTCATTCTGCAAACATTTGGCATGCATTTTGCATTACATACGCTGAAATATATGATTTGCTTTTAAAACTGAGAAGATGTTAAAATTTGTGAAAAGCTCAGGTATTGCAAAAAGCATAGGTTCCAATAAAACACTGAGGAGCTCGAGATTTTATGAAAAAAAGGTATTTTTTTATTGCTAATCTGTAAAACTCAGTTCAAATTTTGTAACATGTCTTTATTAAATGTCTGGCACTTCCATCCTGGAAATACTACAATCTCCATCATGCTGACCTCTTAACAATCCTGTGTGTGGTCCTAACTAGAAACCCATCAGAAAAAAAACCCCAACAGCTGGGGAGAAAGAGCAACTCATGCAGTTTCCATTCTCAGACACTGGCTAGTCTGGGATACCTAGAAAAGGCAGTACTTAGATCTCATTAAATATTTTTATATGTTATACAAAAATAGCATTTCCTGAAATTCTCTAAAAAATTTCTTGAAGGATGTACACATATCCTCTTAAAAATAATAAAAAAGGGTTTTTTTGCACCAAAATACTTGTGTTAGTAAAATGCTGTTTATAACTTTCATAAACCCTTCAAGTGACTTTGTAGCTTTTAGACAGATTTTCTGTAGTTTGTTCTGAAACTAACAAAGGATTGAGTCCTGTAGGTTGAAATGTGCTAAATATGCTGTGACTTTCTAGGAAGGAATAAATAAACAAACGGAAGTTAATAGCGGACAGTAATTAGTCGATCATTGCTATGGATCAAACTCTGTACTGGCTTTATAATTTAGTTTTTGCTGCCTAGTGATGTGATGATGATGGTTTCTTTTCATGGAAGTATTCCACTGGTGAAAGTGCAAGCAAGGAGGAGACTGATTCAAGTCTCCAGCTCATTAGAAACTTTGGTTTAGTTCTTATACCTGTAAAAGAATCACCAAAAAAGAGCCAGTATGGCCAAGCAGAAGAGGAAAAAAAAACCTTCCTGAAATAATTTTTAAAAAATAGTATTTTAAGGCAACTTAAATTTAAAATCATAATAGGGGAACAAAAAGAGTTTGAGGAGCAGATTGCTAAATGAAGAAGAGATGTAACAAAAGCAATTTCAAATGTATCAGAATGAGGAAAACTGGGAAAAGTTCCATAAATAATTAAAGGCAGGAAAGTCAGTGCAGAATATCTAGAATTATTTGCATGGCCTTGCATTGTCAGAGAGATGATTTCTAGAGAGAAATGAAGTAGTGTCACATTACAGTTTATGAGATATGTGACTCACTCTGACAGCTTGTAGTTTCCAAAGCTTAAGAGTCTACTTGTATTACATTTCTGTTTCTTTACCTCACTTTGTGTGAGCACTCCCACCATCCACCTCATACCAGCTCCCTTTCCCATCAGTAATTTTCATGGGCACATAACATGCCCTGGTGTCAGTGCCCAAAGATAAAGAGAAGATGAAGGTTTGACCCTTAAAAGGGATGTTGAGAATGAAGGACTGTAAATTCTGTGCAAACTGTCCAATAAAAAATTAAAATAAAATAAACAGATATTACAGATAGAAAAATGTATAGGATATCACATGAAAAATTTTGCACAATTTTTGTAAAATAAAACTAGACGTTGTAAATATCTCAAAATATACCAGGGAAACAAATAGAGAACATCCACTTTGTACCTGTATTTTCACAAATGCTTATTTCTAGGTACATTATCATATTCTCTTTAAAACCTATGAGTGCAAAGTCATTAAAAGGCCTCATAATTCTGATAGAATAACAGATAAGTACACTATAATGCAAAAAGAAAAATTATTCCTATCAGTATAATAAAGAAGCACAAAGTTGAATTGTTTAAGAACAAGACCTGAAAATCATGATGGATCATAAGCCTCTAAAACACATCAGCTCAACTTTGATTCAGAAAAGCGGGCAGATTATGGAAAAATGGTGAGATAATATAGGAAATTAATCTATTGCTAAACATTTGGATCTGAAAGCTTCAAACTGAGATTAGATGTGAGGAGTTATTTTTAGAAATGCATTTGTTTATTAAAAAATAAATTCAATAATAAATCCAAGTTTTAGAACAAGGTAATTCTTTCAAAACTACAGTTACACACATTCAAGTAATAAATGAAACTAAAAGGAAAACAAAACAATTTGACAGGTTTCTCAGGCTGTAGGTTGATAAAAGCTGTAAATGAGCCTAAGCCTGGTGCAGTGCTGAATGAGGAGTGCCATTGTGCCGGCTGTTCTGGACTAGACACTCCTTCCCCTGCTCTGGGCACCCCTGAGCACCTGTACAGCAGCGGGCAGGATTAAATAGCATCTTCTTCAATGATGTTTCAACTCAGATTATTTTAAATTGACCATGATCATGGATTGCAACTTCCTAACACAGGTGCTTGCTTGCTCAGGCTTTGCTTGATAGGAGGCTGAGAAACAGGTAATGTACGTCTCTACACCTGTGAATTTAAAAGCCTTCCTAAATCTACCTCTTTATAAGCATCCCCATAAGCTGCACTAGCCCAGACCTTTCCAAGTGAGTTGAAAAACCTGCCCCTGAGCTACTTCTAGCACCTAAAAGAGCCAACTTACACATTTCTTCAGATATTTTCTGTACTTTATTTATGCTGTTAAATTGCTATACTTTTAGGAAGAAGTCTAATTTCTCTTATAGGAGCAGCACTCTGCATTGAAAATATTAAATTTTTTAATCTCCCAGAGTGCTTTTGCACACTACAGGATTAGCAAACAGGGAGGGGTGAGGCTCCTGTAGACAGTAATTCTGAGTAGGGACTGCTGTCACAAAAAATTGCCTAAAACACCTGGTGTCTCTAATAGCAAGTGAGAATTTTAATAACATTTACCATATGTGGCCCTGTCTGACAAGACAGTTTTTTGTAGGCTGCTCTCTGTCTAAGGTATTGCCTGGTGATTGTCTGGTGGAGAGTTTTCATCCACTGAAATCCTACTTGATCTCCCTAGAATCACGCTTAATGGGAAAGACACTGAGCGACAAATCAAAGAGTGATTTCTACATCCAAAGAAGATGTACAGGTGAGTGGATGCATTACGTGAATAAGGGTTCAAAGACAAGATGATGAATTTGTCCAAAATGTCATCGTTCTAAAGGTAACAGAAAAGGAAATGCCAGAACAAATATCATCCTATTCTCATTTCCTTTTGCAGTGTACCCCTGGAAACAAAACAATAAGAAAGTAAAGAATAATAACTTAAATTTTCTTTAGCCATTTCTTTACTATATGTCCTTAGTAAGAACTAAAGCAGCAAAAGCAAAACCATAAGATTCATCCAGACCTGGGATCTCCACCTGTTATATTCTTATGTTCTTTGACCAAAGCATGACGCAGGCTTTTTGTTTATGAAGCACTGGGCAAGGCATCCTTTGAGCCATTCCTCTGAAAGGTCATAGGTAATATTCTCCTGCAGATGAATATTGGACACATTCAAGAACATCCTTCATAACTTCAAAGTCTGACTAGAAAAAGTTATAGGGTGGTCCATCTGCACAGGGATTGCATAGCTTCTGCAGAAGTCTTCACTTGAACTGACTGTTAATCCTAAAAATGAACAAAACGGGGCTTTTTAACATTATGACATTTTCCTATTTCCATATTATTGCTTCCTTTTCCAGCAAAAATCCAGGTGGCATTCTGTTGCTTATTCTAGGCTGAAGCACTCTTGCATGTTTCCAGGGCTTTGAAAAGAGCCACACAATTAGATTTGGTGTTATTTAAAAACCCAAAGAAATAAATCCTGAATCATCAAATGAGGAGATTTTTAGGGTTTCCTACTTTTCTACCTACTCACCCAGTAACACGCTGTTGCAGCATGACTCCTGAAAACCTCCTGGAAGGAGAGATTTGTAAAATGACACTGAGAATATAGAGCTCCTAGCAGGTATGCAACCCTGTAAATACAAGTCAAGAGCTTCTTATAGGAGAGAGCCAAGCCACACAATAGGAAGGCAATGCTCTTTTCTGTTTTAAGGCTGGGCAAAACATTCTTTAACACAATGACAGAAGTAACAAAGAATCTTTAAACAACTAATAATTTTGTTGAGCCCTCCTTTTCTGGAGGAGGGCATGGTAAATTGGTGAAAGTATAATTCAATTACCATAAATAATGGAAAATAACTTCTGTAAATCTTTTTTTCTTATTTGAGTGAGGTTAATATCATGACTAGAGTAAGGTTATATTTTAATTTATTTCTCTTTGTTCCTATTGAGCATCATTTATCAAGTCACTGTCACAACTCCACTATTTGCTTCATGGTGAAAAATTTTGCCATTTGAAAAAGGAAACTACTTAATATGACAGCAAAATAAGGAAAAGAGAGGATATTTCCATGTAAATTACTGAGCTTAATTTCAGCTGATTACAATCTTACAACTCTGAGTGGTCCCATAGTAGATTTTTTTTTCCTAAACATGTTTTTGGAAACAGTGAAACACTGTATTTTGTTGGCAAACAGTTCCAAGAATTTAAGCCTTTAATCAAGCCATGCTAAAATGCTTCAGTTTATAAATTGTTTATGAGTTAACCAGGACTTTCCACACAAATCTCTTTCACTTGAATAATAGTCTGGAACTTTTCTCCACAGTATCCTGTCCCAGTACAGACTTCTACTGTTCAGATCTGGCTACTGTTATGGTCCAATCAAAATTAGTCTCCCTTACAGAAAAGCATAAACAATATTCATGAATAAGCCAGTGCTGCCAATATTAAATAATAATAATAATAATAATAATAATAATAATAATAATAATAATAATAATAATAATAATGGGACTCTAAAGATCTGCCTTCTTGCTCCTGTTACACACAATGAGGAAGAAAGGCAGGCCCTGATTCACCTCTCCTTACCATCCATCCTGCCTTGGCATGTCCCATGGATGCCCTGGTAGAGCTGTTTCCCTCTGCCAGCCCGGAGTGAGGAGTTCTAGTTTTGCCCTGAGCCTTACACAGCTGCAGTTCAGCCATGCCCCTGAGCCCCACCACCATCCAGGGGGATTAATCAGCCGTACTAATGACAGGTCAGTCTATGGGGTCAAAGCATTTTGTCATGTTGTTAAGTGCTTGGGGTACACGCTTAGATACTGAATACCAGCAGAGAGAAAGCGCATTGGGGCGCCCTCCTGGCACAGAAGTGGCGAAACAGCCAGTGGCAAACCGGTTTGATGATCGTTCCTGCCCTCTCGTGGTAAAACTCTGCCAAATTTAGTTATTTCATGCCACACTTGCTCTTCAAGCACATAAAAAAAAAAAAAAAAAAAAAAAAAAAAAAAAAAAAAAAGACTATTAGAAGAA
>JAWWMU010000054.1:20921228-21065169 GCA_035048155.1 Cinnycerthia olivascens
GATGGTTTCTTATCAGCTGGCTTATCAACAGAAGATCACATCACTACTCCCCATCCCAGTTCCAATGGATGGTAATAAAATAACACACCCTGATTATATTTTACGCTGCAACCCATGACAGGGTGGGAGGAAGGTTTTGTCACATGAGCTAACAGAAGGTTCAGGGACTGATTAAAATTGGCATCAAACAAAAATATTTTAGCCATTGGACTATTAAGTGTTCAAGGTCATCCTCTGAAGTTTCTTATATGGTATCCAAAAGTTCTTAAATAAACATTTCACAGAATTTTGTATGCTCTAGGGGAAAAATACCCAAAATTTTAATGAATCAACTATTACTGAAGGAAACCACTTTATAAGAAAACTTTTAACCAGCTATCATTGCACAACTCTAGTCCTGCACCTCCCAGCTGCTACAATCAGAAGTTGATGGTTATACTTCTGCTGCACAAATGAGAAGAGAGCACGTGTGGGTATTGATTTTAGCCAGCACAGGAGCATAATGGAGTCTTCTACAAACACTTAGAAGAGAGGCTTTAATTTTATTACTTTTACCCACATAACTTCCAGCCAAAAGAAAGATTTCTAATAGCTAAGTCCTCAGTTAAAACCATATTGACTTCATGGAGACTTATTCTTTGTGGGGAGCTATAGAATGCTATGTGCTTGTGAATGGTTTATTACATTTCGTGTAACAAATGTAGCTCAGCACAATGACTTTGCACTGCTGCAGGGATAGCATTCATGTCCATCTTTTCACCAGAAAACATTGGCCATTTTTAAGAGAACATTCATACACTGCAGATGCATTTCATTGTACAGACTGCTATTTTCAGTTTCATCCTAGCTTATGCAGTGTCCTTTGTGATATGCTTTTTGATGAGTAGATCAACAAAATTTGAACAGTCGAACATGTGTCTTCTGTCTGTATTTTACTTATATCTCTTAGTCTTCTTCACATGGTACATTTTATCAATGAAATTAAATGAGCACCTCTCAGAGCTGCTTGCACAATGGAATGTAACTTTGGAGGTTTCAGGATGGCTGAGATTTTACTGGCCATTGTGGTTTCTAGAGCAAACATACGGGTTTAAGTACAGATGTAATTGGCTATTCTCGACACATGTTTTTTTTTCAGAATAGTTTATAAATTGCTTAGCTTTTTTGCTTTTAGTAACTCGTCCTCATTTCCTTTTTGGTAAAAAACTATGATTGGTTTAACACAATAAGTACTGCTTGTGGTCCATGTGACTTATAACTGGGACAAAGGAACATACTTTCATTAATCTGAATCTGCATTTAGTCAGTACCTTCCTATGAAGCACCACAGTCTCCCCTCCTAATGACTTTTGGCTGTAACAAACTTATACTAGTGTTTTGACTGGGACTCCAGATCCTAGCAGAGAAAAAAAAAGAAACCCAGGTGGGCTTTTATGTGCCTTTACAGGAACAGAGCCAAATCAAAATATTTGGTTTTCAGACCTCTGGTCTTTAAGGAATATGAAATAAAACAAAAGCAGTTTTCTATGGAATGTACATAGTTTTTGCTAAGGGAAAACTGGTTTGGTCAAAAGTCAAATTTTACATTGAAAGACTTCAAATATGAAATGTTTAAGCAGCCATAAAATATAGTTATAAATATGAATTAACAGAATTTAACCTTTCAGGTTATCTTCTTCCACTTACACACACACACACACACACACACACACACAAACACATATATACTATGCAGGGACAGCTAGCAGGACAGCAGTATTCATTTTACTTGTTATTTTAAGAAGCAGGAATGAAATGATGAAGCAATGTTTTCTAAGTTATAGCCCTCAAAAAATTAAAAAAAATTATTCTCCTGCAAAGTGTATTGACAACAACTTCACTAACACGATAGTCCACTGAGAAACTATTTCCTAGACTTCAATGCAGACACCTGTAAAAGATAACTGCGCTTAGATAAAATTTTAGAGTATTAATTCACTGAATAAGTGTGGATTTTGCAATTGTATAATTTTAAAAGGAAAGACAAGTGTGAGATGGTTATAATATTCCCTACACTGCTTAATGAGACAGAGAATTAGCTCAACTTTGGATGTGTCATATCTGGTAGATGAATGGATTATTAACTTTAATGCAGTAAATGCAATGTTAGTCTCACATTTAATCATGTAAAATCCAAGATAATGGTTGGGAAATTCATGAAATAAAAATCTGTACTTTACAAGTCCATAATCGAAATAGTGGACTGTGTATGTGTTAGTAGATAAGGTGGATGGTGAATAACAGAAAAAGCAGCAGAGGAGAGGAGAACAAAAAAATAAAGATGCATTTAAGCAACTATTTATAATGATATAATCCAGAAAGCAGCTTAAGCACAGCCATAGGCCATCTGGTTTTTGCTCTTGTCACTGGCTAAGGCTTGAAAACAAAGTGATTATACTATGCTAGGTGAGGGACCATGGCACCAGTACTGGCTAGGACACATACATGCTTGCCTCTACCTGATCCATCAGGATTGCACAGAAGAGAGACAAATTAGGCCTTTGATTAAAGAAATAGACATAACTAAGATCTTGTTTTCTAGGTTGAAATAATGTCTCAGGTGCAGTACGGATATAGTCAGATAAACTCCAATCCCATCATGTCATGCAGTGCTCCTAAAACTGCACAGGAGATTTGTTAGCTGACATGGTGTTGGTCTGGACTGATCAGTTGCAGGGTTTTTTGGGTGACAGATCCCTGAGTTTCATCTGCACACCTCAGGACCAGACCTCACGCATTTATCTGTGGAGTCCTTTCAGAATATATGCAGTTTTTGGGGGTGGAAAAAGGTGATACTATGACAGTTTTGCAGGAAAATAATTGGAATGTGGGTTAGCATAGTAAAAATAAGACTGGATTATAATTGTGCTTTGTATTGATCCTCAATAAGCTGAAGAAGAAAAACCCTGCTCTTCTGGCAAGACAATAAAAGAGATTATAAGCAAATATGCAAATCAGGGGTTTTATTTTTAAATATCCTAGAACAATGGTCCTGAATGTCTTCAGGAACCAAAGGCATTGGTTTTTGCTCATTTTCACATGGAGACATCTTGAACATGATGCCCTCATAAATAACAGCAGTACGCTGCAGTGAGGGATGGGACTTCTTTCCAGGCAGTAGTTTGCTGCTGTCTGCTTTTATATTGATAAACAAAATATTTCAGAAATTAGTGAAGAATGAAAAGTCTCAAGATAATGAAGTAACAGACTACAGATGCATGTTTCTGTGATAGACCAAGTAGTCAGCAAGCAGAGAGTGAAATAAAGCCAGGTTAGCTCATTACATTTTATGAACTTGGGATCAACAGAGATGATCCAGTGATTCCTTATATTGCTTTTGCGCTAAGTTTAGGATAGTTTGTTTTGTAAATACTTGCTTAATATTGGATATTTTGTTCTGTGAAAAGGATTTGAAAGCAATAATTTTATTTGTAGAAGGATGTTTCAAAATTTTATAGGAACATAGGTTTTGAGTAGAGTGGTTTGTTTAAAATTATTTTCTGAAAATGTCAATGTAAATGGTGAACTATAATTAAGTTTTGCATGTTTAAGTGTCTAGGCACTATAAGAACATATGCAGTTAGATGCTGAATTAAGGGGTTTAGCACTTTATTTTCAGCTAGATATTTCAAATATCACTCTGCTCTTTTGATGAGTTTTTTTTTCTAGGCATAATTACAGCTGTACATTTCCAAATATATGAGAGAAGATTGAATCGACCTAAAAACTGAATAAATTTCAAGACCAACCGCAAATCTTTATTAGAAGGTCATGTTAACTTCAAAGCAAAATGCTTTCAATTTTTTTTGTGGATTTTCTTTTTTTTCCTTTTTCTAATTAAATAAGAAGGGTGCAGGTTTTGGTTTTGGTTGGTTTTTTGCTATTCTGAGTGTACAAAATATTCTCAAGAATTTCCCAAGTGGCAAAACTTCATGGGCATACTGCAAGCTACCATAATAGTTCTCTCTCTGCAAGGGAACATATCAAGCAACAACAAAAATGCAGATATTTGAAGGATTAAATAAATGGCAGCAGAAAAATCTAAAGAATCTAATGAAAAAGATTTTGAAGTATCTTTTGAAATAGGAATTGGAGCATCATGACTGTAGGGATCACTCCAAAACAAAGTCATCTATTACTGACTTATATACTTATTTTCTGTAGATGCAGCTGATAAGAAATTCATAACATTTTATTACCTCTCTCCAAGTTAACAAAGTTCTCATTTGTAGCAATTTTTCTTGTTGACATCTGCTCCTGGTCTACCATGTCTGAAGAAAAACTATTGTGATTACAGAATATTAATACAAAAGATGATAAAACGTAGCTCTGCTTTGAACCTTTCCTCCTTCCAAATAACCCTGTTTTATTCAGCAAATCTCCTTTCTCCATGCATTCTGTAATAGTTGCCTGTGCTAATAATATAAATAAGCTTTCTCTGCTGGCGAGCCAGCACAGCCAGGAAATACTAAGCTGCAAATTTTGTTCCATCTTGTATGTCATCAACAGACCTGTTTAATAGCTTTCATCTGCAATGAAACACACCTCTGCAATTCTATTGAGGGAAATAGGCTGATGGTGCCATCCACAGACAGCTTGATTTTGAAGCTAGTGTTGTACAGACGTAGCTAGGATCTCATTTGCATTGCACAATGTTGATAACAAGCACTGATAAGTGACTTAAAAACCACTCTAAAAAATCTTGCTGGATTCTAGGGAATGCAAGGAAAACAGTCAGGAAATAAAAACTCAAACAGCAGAACAAAACCAAACATAGACACCCCATTTTATTTCTAAGCTAAGCAAATCTGATGCAGAAATTCTTGAGAGGCAATGCTGTACTATCCACAAATCTATTAGCACAGGTATTTTTCAGGACAGGACCACTATTATATTTAAAAATCAAAATCTACAGGCTTTTTTTCAAAATATTGATTCATCTATAATAGGCCATTTTATTTTTAACCATTTGGGAAACACTTATACAAAATTGGCAAATCAAAATTCACATTTATGGTAGGCTTGACAAATATATCCAGTATATCAAACATGACAAAAAATTAGCATTACCTCAATTTTATAATGAGAACAGTTTTTCCAAAGGCCTAAAAACATTTCTTAATGCATCTAAGTGAGAGCCTTGTTTTAGGGTGAATTCTGCTTGAAAATGAGCTATATCATGATTTGTGTGGTCCTGTGGGTAACCACTTCAGAGCCATAAACTAGAGGAATCAGTTCTTCTAAACTACCTATGAAAATGTGTTCATTATTTGTCTTAGAGAGTGTGATCATGTGCTGTTTTATGTCTGTGCTTGTTATAAAATGTGTCCAGAAGATTTGATTTGTCTGAACCTGCCTGTATAAATAGCCCTATCTCAAGTTTTGTAGAGCCTGCTTTGCTGCTACTCAATAAGTCAAATCTACAAAGACAAATATTTATGTTGGAATTCTTCATTATTAAAATTATAAGCATTTATGCAAAATTAAATATTAGTAACTTTACTTTTAATTTATTCAGTAAGAAAGGCAGTTTTTTTGACTGAGCACGCATGGGTCTGTTAGTAGATTTTAAAGTCAAATCATGAAAATATTATTGTGCATTTATATTGAAATAAAATCTTGTCTTTTATAATTGTAGATTTTCATATAATATTCATATAATTCATTGTATCAATATGTTGTCATTGTAACTCAGTATTTTAATCTATAGGGCAGTTCTTCTATGACTTTTTCATGTATGATAATAGTTCTGCAAGTCTGAATTCATCATGTTATATATAAACTGTAATCAGATTTGCAGATGTCAGAATTCTCAAAGCATTTCACATAGTAACATTCTGCTCCTTAGGTGGAAGGAATATTAAGGTCTTCAATAGACAAAATATATCTTACTTCCAAATAATTATTACTTTCATTAATTATGTAGATCCCTCCATATTCTGGCCCTTGATCGTAAAGTATAACGCAAATACCCTGAAGTTAAAAATTTAGTTGAAATACAACACTTTTCAATGTGCTTTTACTTATCTCTTTTCCCCTGCCTTCTCTGAAACAATAAGTTGTATGGGCTTTCCTTGCCCGCTTTGATTTGTATTACTATGATCTTTTTTATATACTCTGACCTTTTTATTAGGACTTCTTTCAGACTTGATAGGCAGCATGATATATCACTTGTTTCATGTGATATAAACATTAGTCTTATGACCAACAAAAGCTGACTGATGTGTGCCCAGGCAGAATTTCTGATACTTGCTTTTGAATTCAAAAGTGTTAATTTGCTCTCTCACCAGGTGAAGTAGAGCATGTAATTAAAGTAACTGGAACAGCAGAGGTATCAGTGTCACTGTCTCTCACTGTGATATCCAAGCCTGGAGAAAGTTTCCCTAAAGTTCCAGCTTCTTAAGTCATGTGACTTTACAGAATTTGCAAAAATTGTAGACTTCCTATGATGCTAGAATCAAGCAAAATAAATGAAAGCTTGATTTTAATTCCACAGTTTTAAAGATTTGGTGATCTGACTCTTGACTTTGGGACACTGGTTGGCAAAATTAGTAGAATCCTTCTAGCCAACATTTACAACAGAACTAGAAGTCCAACAGTACACTCAGTTTTAAAATGAGTCTATATTGAGATAGAGATAGACATGAAGAAGAACTGGGGCATGAGCAGACAGAAACAATAACTCTTCCAGGCAAAAACAAATGAGTATGGAGAGGAATGTTGCTTAATGTTAGGTATGCTTTCTGTTCCTGGATGTATTTGCAGTGTTGAAACCTGTAATTGCCATTACTGAGTTGCTATCCAAATTCTAGCAGTTCTTAGACACAAATATATGCACCTTACTGAGAATTCTAATCTATACTGCTCAGCTAAAAAATGAGTTCTTTATCTTCCCATACTTACTAAAGGTAAGAGTCATCTGCAGAAAGAACACAAGAAAAAAGGTGGTTGAAGTCAGAGCAGGCCAGACAGCCTGTTGAGGCATCCAGCAGAGCCCTGCATAGCACAGAATCCTGAGCCTGTTGGGTACCCCAAGTGAAGTCAAAACTGAAGGTCAAAATCCCCTGTTTGCTATAGGAAGGGAATGAGAGAGAATATCCTGAGATTTAAAACAGTAGCGATACTCAGGGATGGTCCCTTGAAGCAGAATGTTCTCCAGATGGTGAGGAAGAGACCTAAACAGCTGAATCGTCATCTCTCATTGATTACAGAAATCATTAGCTTGCAACATTATGTGTCAGTGTAAACAACATGGGATAAGCCCATAATCTCATAGTTGAATACAGATCATACTCTCACAACTTGACTTTTATGTAAACAATCTACATTTGTAAATGTATTTCTATATATCAATTTTATATATCAAAATATTTAAAAGTTACATGATTTAACATCTCAGTTATGAAATGCAATTATATAGTAAATATGTGTGTTCATAATACAACTGCTTAGAAAAAAGCTGAAGAAAGCAGTGTCTTATCTTGCTTTGTATCTGACAGTTCTAATATCCAATGGGAAAAGACTAATCTCCAAGAATTATTTATTTATTTATTTTATCATTATATGCACACTTGCAGTATCTCAATCTTCAGTCTGAACCTAGCAAAAGATATTTTTCTCCATTCAAAGACACATTACAAATCAGGTTTCCTAGACAAATGATTATCATAATGTAGTAAAAATGGTGATTTTTAATTGTTAAGTCAATATTTCCTCAAAGGGACTTGAATGTGGAATAGCATACCACAGGCAAGCAAAAAGAACATCACAAGTGAAATCACTTCTCAAGCCACAAAGTGGAAAAAAATGAGCAATTCTTTTGCTGTCTCTGAATAAAATTGAAGGTAAAGTAAAACAGTTTGGCAGAGATGTTTGATATGATAATGTGGACATGTGTGACAAACACTAAGTCCTGAGTTATTAATAATTAGTTTTTATTAAATTACTTAAACTTCCCTATGATGAAATTGATTCAAATTTTCTGCATTAAGCCTGTTGCTAAGTACAGTCACAATAAAATAATCATTGAATATTCTACAGTTAGCTTTTACCTAGTCCTCCTCCTCTGCTAGCAGGAAGCCTGTCTGGAAAAAGCTGTCAGTGAAATGGTAGGCTATAAAGAGTAACACTAGTAAATACCATGTAAAGAAAATATTTTAACAGTGAATGACTGCCAAGAAATTCAGAAAGTGATTCTCAGCAGATGTATTTTTAATTCCTGATTTTGCAAATATATCCAGATGTTATTAAAATAAGTCTATTTATATGAAAAATCAATAATCTAAACTATTTCTGGGAGATAAAGTTATTTTTCTGTAAATATTTATATATGCTTGGAAGAGTCTAATCCTGTACACAATCACTAGCATGCTTATGAAAAGCAGAACCTTTTAAAACAGCAAAGATTTATGCTATGGTAGCAGTGAGTCTGTGTGAAGTAAAACATTCCTTACTCAGGAATGCATTGAAGCATAATCTAAACCTTACCTTTATTATACCTATAATAAATACACTCAACAGAACACTCACTAAGAGACTATAGCACCTACATCTCACTGGCCCAGTTGGTTCCTGAGAGAGTTTCTGTTTCTCCTTCTCCATCTACAGACATTATACATTCAGCCTGAAACCGCACTCATCTTTACTGCATGACACAGCTTCTGCTTTTATAAAATCGAGCTTGGGAGCAACCAGCTCAGAGAAGATAATCTCTCAAACCTGTCCAAGGTATATCTTTTCTGTTCCTACTGAACTGCTGTTAAAATACAGTAATTTTCAGTAGTTTGATATATATCTCAAAACTGTAACTTGTGGCCAACCTTGTCTCACAGTTTAAGATATCAATAGACCATCCAAAATTTAGTAGAATGGATTTTTATTACAAATCTTGCTCCTGTGATTTTTTCAAGCTTTTTCCATTTTTGTACTAAATCTATTTTATTCTGTTTGTTATTTTCACAGCACGATGGACTGAAGTAGTTAGTGAAAATAAAACGATATTGCGCATCTGTGCAGTCAGGGAAGTTTTGGTTCATACAGATCTGCTACTCTGATGGCCACCTCAATCTAAGTGTAGGCATTTTCCTAAATACTTTAAGAAATAGTACTACAAAGAACTAAAATGAGAAAATATTGTAGCTAAGGTATTCCACTGCTCTTTCTATGTTGTGTTTTTATGTCAAGAAATTTCTCAAATTTTTAGCAGCTTTAGGAATTTCATGCATTCTCTGACAGAAGACACAATGAACCTAAGATTCCAGAGGCTTCTTGCACCTTTATTTTAAAGGTTATAAGGTTGTTGAGGTTTTTTTGCAGTCTGATTTCAGTGTGAAACACAAATGGCTGGGAAGTTTTGAGGAGAGATTGTGTAGAGAAGGACTGAAGTGATTCTACAACATGGGAACAACATCTGTATGACATACTATGTGTTAATCTTCTGGGATTCAAACAAAGAAGTTTGCTTTCCAGCTGTTGATCCCACACTGACACCTAGCTGAGTCTAATGTCTGGATGGGGAGTTTTCCTCCTTTTCTGACAGACAGGTTACATCCACCAAGAAAAGCAATAATAGAAATAAGTGCATTCTGTTTATGACTAGTTTCATAAAGAAGAAAAAAAGATCAGATTAATGCTTTTTCCCATTTGCATCTCACTCTGCCTTAAAAATAGCAAATGCTAGAATCTCTAGGAGGTAGTCTCTATCAGATCATCCCCTTCTGTACAGTCCAGTAAAAGGCAGAAGAGGGAAGCTGGTAATTACTGTTACCCATCACCACAGAGAGATGGCTTCTGGTTCCCACTGCTTTGATAGAAATATTATCCTAATTTTTAACCTAATTTTGCTCCTGACTATTTCACATATTTATTCTTAATCCAGGAATATCTTTTATATTTTAAAGACAATTACATTGTTTATTCAGAGAGAAAGTAGTCTATTTTAAGTGTAGAAGAAGGGGTTACAGGCAACCTCACCCCTGATAAGTCACAGTAGTACTAATTACCAAAGAAGAGGAGCAGCCTTGCCCTTAATGGGTCACAGGTGTGACTAATAAAGATAAGTGTGATAAGGGGGGAAGGGAAGGAAGAAAGAAAGAAAGATTGATTGATAGATAGATAGATAAATAAATAAAAGGAAGGAAAACCCTGAGGAAGAGGACCTAAAGGAAGAAGCTTTGAGGAGGTAGAAGAGCCCTGAGGGAGAAAGTACAATCCAGAGAGTCACAAAGAAGAATAAAACAAGGAAGAGAATTGCTGCTGTGGAAGATCAGCTAGGAGATCAGTCTGCATCTGATGGAGTTGGAGTCTGCAGTCACAATCGAGGTAGGTAATGGTCTATGGTCAGAGTCTGCAAACTAATATTTGCATCCATAGCCCAGCAGGGAATAACCAGCAGTCAGAGTCTGCAGTTGGACCCTACAGTAGGAGCTTGCTGTAGTCAGAGTCAGCATGGCTAAACAATAAGGAAGAATAAACAGGGACCCTTTTCATGTTATTAAATGTTTGTGTCTTGGCTCATTTCTACCACTAATGAGAGATCTGCTGCAAGAGTCTATCACAGTTTTCAGTCACCACTTCCCAAAAGTCAAGCCTTCCAAACACGCCAGGTTTTCCATTTCATGATATCTTTCAGGAAATAAAGCAGATGCACCCAGAGTAGACTCCTCCGTGGCTGCTGGCCCACAAGGCTGAGTTCAGCAGCACATTACACTGATGTGTGCAGTGAGCAGCTGAGAGCTTTGCTCACAAGTTATGGTAGGTTGCGTGCACATGGCTTTGCTGCTTCTGGATGCAAGATAGCTTGTATGAAACTTGCTTGGTTATCTATTTACCAAACTTTTTTGTGCTTCAATTTTCAGAACTACCTCACTTGATACCTCTTCCATATCCTCAAATTGTTTTTCATTTCTTGAGTACTGTGAAGGCATAACTTTTCTTGCCCTTATCTATTAAGCCAAGTAAGACAAAATGCAACTGTCCAGTTACAGGATAATTAAATTTGTCTCTTCTCTCAGGGAAAAAGTATCATCCATACTGTGAAAGCATACTGTATTTTTCTGCATTTTGAATACGTTAGCCCTCCTTGACATCAATACCTAAAACAGTATAGACAGGTTTCCAATTGCATTTTTGTTTTTTTAGACATATTGATTAAAAAAGATTACTAAATGTGTCTACATCATGTAATATTATACATACAATCTTGTGGATGTTGCAGTCTTCCACGAAATAGCCATCATAGCAAGCTCACGGCATCATTCCACAACCAAAGGGATTCTGTTTGATTTTGTCTTAACGACACGTTTATCTTTAAGGGTTTTCTTAACTTTTCACTTTCTGATATTCCAAAGGCAGTGTAAACTTGATCTTAACAAGAAAATACATGGATTTATGTAATTAAACAAAGTCTGAAATAATGAATTATATAGATTTCCTATATTCCTGAGATATATGAGGAGAGTTATTCTATACATACAATTCAAAATACTCTGTCTATTTTCAGAATGAAGTTAAACATAATGACTTGCGATTCTATAATGAGTTTCAGTTGACTGCAATTGTGCCAGCAGAGTAAGAGATACTCAGTGTTCTTGTTTCACATAAAGAAAACAAAGATGCAATCAAAGCATCCTCATAAAGACAAATACTGCTTTTCATTGATGCCCATTGTTAGGCTGGAAATTATTATTAGATACACTAATATCTTCAGGGGTTAAATAATTGGGGGGGTATTAAACCTGGGTCATAGATAAATTTTTGGTTAGTGGTTTGCTTTGTGTTGAGGTGTTCTGAATGTAAGCCTAGACATGGATTAATTGGGACCACAAGTCCTTGGCCAAAGACGAGAAGCTTCTCCTTCCTTCTCCTTCCCCCATAAGTCAAAAGAGCCATTAATTGGCAGCCTTGAGTGTCTTCACAACTGTTCATGGGCAGTTGAGGACTTTCACCCCCTGTGCTGCACAACAAGAACAGGTTAAAATCCCCATCTTCTTTGTTGATCTATAGTCACAGATCTGCTGCTTCAGCTCTCTATCTCAGTTTGATCACCCACCTCCATGCTCTGCCTCTGCTATCCAAAAACAAGCATAATGTAAAGAGCTGCAATGTTTTTTAGTTATCTTTTCTTAAATCTCTCAATGAGGGTCATGATTTTAAAATCAACAACATGTTTTTAAACAGACAAAAAAAGTTATATTTAAATCCCTTTTTATTAATTTAAGGCTAATGTACATCCCATCAGTCTGAGTAGCACCTGTGTCTCCGTGAATGAATATGTAATATCTTCAGATGAATAAATGTTTCCATATGCTACTAGTTCTTAATCAAGAACTAATTTTTTCAACATATATTCATGTGCTTTATTTTTAACATTTTCTTGATAAGGTATTTTATTCTTCCACAGCTCCATCTATAAAACTTAATTTTTAAACATTTCACCCTATTCCAAAATGTTATTTGAGTTTTCAAGATTGTTTAAATTATTATCTGCTCCACTCAATTTGCTTCACAGATACAGAGAAAATGAACTCACACTAAAATGTCAGAGTAACATGGTTTTGATTTTTTCATTATCATTCTGGATTGGCAGCTAACCATTATAAAGTAGAAATTAATTTTATGTTCTTTTGTTATGCAAAACTAAACTGTACTGAGCTCTATAAGGAACCACAGAACTGTAACTCGATGTGAAACAGCACAGAAAACAATTTTTACTTTTTTAGCCAGTAGTGAGAGCACTGAGGTGGGAGTGAGAGACCTGTCATACCCACTGCTGTTGTGGTCTAACCCCAGACAGTAACTAAGCACCCCACTACCACTTGGCCACTCTCCTCCCCAGCCCCTCCCTGAGGAGGAGAATCAGAAAAATACAGTAAATCTTGTGGGTTAAGAATAGTTTATTAATGGAAACAAAATAAAATACAACAATAATAATGATGATAATAAAAATAATAGTTATAATGAAAAGGAGGGAGAGAAGAATAAAACACCAAAGAAATAATGGATGGATGCACAGTCCAACTACTTACCACTCTTTGGCCATGCCCAGCCTGTCTTTGAGCAGTGATCACCCCTCCTCACCAAATCCTCTCATTTTATATTCAGGGCTTGATGTTCTGTGGTATGGAATATTCCTTCTGCCAATTCTGTCTTGTTCATGCACCCTCACGGTTTCTTGTGCACCTTCTTACTGGAAGAGCATGGGAAATGAAAAAATTGTTACTCAGGGTAAGCATAACTTAGAAACAACTAAAACATCAGTGTGTTATCAACATTATTCTCATCCTAAATCCAAAACAGAACTGTAGAAGTTACTAAAAGGAAAATTAACTCTATCCTAGGTGAGACTGGAACAATTGAAGACTTTTTCCAAGTCCTTCCCATGTCCAACTTTCTTTTGCAGGACTCTACTGAGTTTTGTGTGTTCCTGGGCAAGTTAATATGCAGGTTATGTACTGTACATGCAGGTGTGCAGCTCCAAGAGATGGGACCAAGGATTCAACCCACTGGCAGTGAGGTCATGGTATCAGAGGAAGGGGGTAATTTGGGCTGAGATTACACCCAGACAGAAACACACTTCAAATCCATCTCTAATCTAAACTCAGAATAATTAGATAAAAGTGAGGGAGGAGATGGAAAAATTCAGTTTTGTCCTGTAACCTCCTCCCTGTCACCTTAACAGCATATATGGAAGTGACGTCCAGGAGTGCCTCTGGTAAGAGCCTGAGGACAAAATTCTGAGGAGCATTTCTGTGGTCTAAGTTTTCCCTCATTCAGGATTCAGGATTATATAAGAAAAACCATGATATGTTGATATACAAAATTAGCTCTGGACACCTTAGTGGTCATGATTTACCACCTTTCCCGAGAGCAGATCCGAAGGCGAGAGCAGCAGCTCTGATTTGTGCAATTTGATTAAACTTTGTCAATTACCTAGAAGATGTAAAATGCTTAATGTGATCATCTAGAAGGGACATTACTGCAGGCATGGACATTGGAGCCTGCAATTAATGGGACCATTGATGAAAAATCACTTCTTGCTATTCAACTCTGAGTCTCAGATAAAATTAAAAACAAGGCTAGGTTATGGTACAAAAAACCCAGAGGCCAAATTACAGTAAATGGCTAACTTCTTCCCACCAAGACAATTTTTATGGAAAAACTGTGGCCACAGTCATAATGCCCTTTTTGGAACAATTCTTGTCACAAAATCCTGTTGAACTATGGCTGGCACTGCTTTAAGCACGCTGTAACAATACTAAACAGCTAAACCATGACAACAGGTGTGCTGGTAATTATGCAATATATCATGTCATTTCTTAGGGCTGTGCCTTGGTTTTTTTTATTAGTTTAGTCTGTGAGAACATGGGCTTCATTTTCAGTGTGTGGTTATGTTACAGTTAGCTGTATGCAGCTTTTTGAGATTTTATATATACACATACATATATGGTGGATTTTATCAAAATCACCTCTGTGTCATATGAGTTTTATATTTTCCATTTGAGTTACTGCATTAGATCATCTAGTCTGACCTCACAGGTATCAGAAAGTTGCATTTTGCAACTGTATCAAACTCCATTAACTACCACTTAACTAAATTAACTTTTCAAAAGACATTTAGTCTCGATCTGAAGACGTATAAAAATTGTACTTGTGGTATTTTGATTCAGTAGAAAAAAATGTTCTCTCTGTTAAGAAATAATGCCTTGCTTCTCATGTAACATGTCTTGATTCAATTTCAATACAACACTTGTTCTTATACATCAGTTCACCATATTAGAAATTCCTTTAGCATTATGTAGTTTCTTTTATTAATTATGCATGACAGCTAAAAGAGTAATTTATTTAGTAAATATATATATATGTATATATATATATACACATATATGTACAAGAATAAGTGCCTGTGTTTCTAAATATTGCTTTAATAAATATAAATACAATACCTGTTATGGAATGCATAGAGTGTTTTAATGTTGGTCAAAGCATTGTTGAGTTGCAGAGATATCCTGCTTCCCTATATAGACATATATACTACAGAATCATTTTAACATATTTTGCTAACTAAAAGAGAATCCTAGCCTAGAGCCCAAGGAATCATAGAATTATAGAATGGGTTGAAAGGGATCTTAATGATCATCTAGTTCCAACACCCCTGCCATGGGCAGGGATGCCATCCACTACACCAGACTGCTCAGAGCCCCATCCAGCCTGGCCTCCAGCATTCCTGGGGTGGGGCATCCCCCACTTCTCCAGGCAACTTGCTCCAGTGCCTCATCAACCTTACCATAAAGACTTTCTTCCTAATATCCAATCTAAATCTACTTTTTTTCAGTTTAAAGCCATTCCTCTATCACTACAAGCCCTTGGAAGCCATTTCTCTCCAGCTCTTGTTGGTTCTCTTTGTCTGCTGGGAGATGTTCTAAGGTGTCCCTGGAGCCTTCTCTTCTCCAGGCTGAACAGTCTCAACTCTCTGGGTCTGTCTTCATAGAGGAGGTGCTCCAACCCTCTGATCATCTTTGTGGACCTTCATTCCAATAGGTTTAAAAGCCTGGAAGGCTTATATTTTTTTTTCCATATTAATTGATATTTTTAAAGTGCATTTTGGATGAATGACTTGTCAGCCATAAAGAAAGTAACTAGATCATATAGTATAGTTGTTATTTTCTCTTTCTCATATATTCCCTAAGCCTTCCTTCTAACTTGTGTACTTTATTGTTTGTGATTTCATGTTTGACTCAATTTCATTAATAAAGATGTTGAATTAAATTCATAGGACAAAGTCTGCCCCAGAAATACCTACAAGGAAGCTTTCATATAAAACTGATGTACCACTGACAATTTCTCTCTGCCAGTTGTTCATTCATTTATGCCTTACCATGATTGTATGGTGTACTCTTTTAAACAGAATGTCGCAGAAGTGGCATGCAAAATCTTCTGCCACTTCTTGACTATGTTTATCACTGTTATTGAAAAAAACTCTATCTCATCAAAGAATGAAAACAATTTTCTTTGATGATATCTCAGCTCTTTAAAATTCTGTTTATGAGCATTATTAAAATGTTTGTTGAGCAGTCATATATAAAATAAAAAGTCCTGTCGATTTTCCTATCAACTCTCTGTGGATTGATGAAAAAGCAGATATAGCCTGTGATAACTCTGAAATCCCCCCACTGGCATTTATCAACTCTGCTGTAAATTTAGTGGATTTACAATCTTTAGAACAGCCAAGTACTTTAAAGTAATTAAAAATTACCAGTGAGTTAAATATTTCTTCAGACAACTCTTTGGGCTCCAAGTATAAGTTACCTGAACTTGAGACATTCAGAGTAGACACCACCTTATTTTCCTGATGATGACTTAAAGTTAAGAAATTCCATCATTATACAGTAAGAACATATCATCTTTCTTTTCCAGGTTTAGAAATATATATGCATATATGCAATAGATTATAAAACCCTTCTCTTAATGACTAGCCTTGCATTTTTTTCTCCAGAGATTTTATTTCCCTTAATAGACTTTTTCTATGGAATTTCTTCAGTATAATTCTAGATTTTGTTTGTATTTTGGGCTTTTGGTGATCATAAGAATGTCTGCTGAAAATCATGCTCTATAATTATCAAAGATAGTAAAAGAAACCAATTATTTAATAGATGCCTTTCAAAGGACTCTACCTTTATTTCTTCTCACACAGCAATTCTCTGATTCAGAATTGCAAACTACCTGCAAAAAGTTTTTGTTTTTTTTTTTCAGTTCTAGCAGTTAACTTTGCAGTATAAACAGAAGACAAGTAGAAAAGAAAAAGAGGAGCAGCCTCTTTGGCTGGAGGAACAGCCAAATCAGTGTCTCTGGAGGAGCACAGAGGGATGGAGGAGCAGGCTCAGTGCCCTCTTGCCTCTGGGAGATAAACCTCTGCCTCTTGGTCACCAAGGTTCTTGGGCCCTGCCACTTGGATGTGTTGCTGACATGTAGGTCTTTAAGGAGCTAGCCTGCAACAGAAAAAGGACAGTTTTCTTTCTCACACAGTGAAACTTTTCTAGAAACTTACTCCACGCAAATACATTCACTTGGCAGTAAAACATCTTGGCTCCTCCTTGAATATATAAACCAAAAGTGAGGGAGTAAACCTCTCTGTGTTCCATAGTGGTTAGATTAGGACCTACAGCAGGACTGAAATAATTCCACCTGAGCTTTTGGATCTGTTCTGCAAGTCCATTTTGTTTCAGTCTATTATGAACTGTAATTTCAACTTTAGTTCATATGGTTCCTCAACCAAATGATTGAATTTTACAGTACTTCAGGAATCTGACAACTGGAATGCAAGCTGTAATTTCAAAAAAATTAAAAACATGTGATTATAGATAGAAGTATTTTTTTTTCTATTTTTTAAATAAAAGTGATCCCTTACACAAAAAATATTTACAAACACAGAAGAAAAAAGATTAAAATGAAATTACTTTCCTGAGACAAAATAGAATACTGCATACCTCATTTCTGAGTAGTGTGATAGGGAAATGGATAAATGAGATTTATTTTCTTCACCTTTAATGAGACAAATAATAGTAGGACAAATGGTGAAATATGAATAATATTTTCCCAGAGGCCACTTCCTTCTGATGAATTATGCTCTATTTTCCTTTAGCAGACATTGAACTACTTTTATGTGGAAAATTCAAAGAACTGACAATAAAGCCTAAGTTATAGCTCAACAAATCACAGTGGTCTAAGAAAACAAACCTTAAAGCACCATTTATTCTGACGTTAAAAAGTTGATTTAATAATTTAAAAATCAAAATGTAACATTAAAAAAAATGAAAACACTGAAAATATTTTTTCTTGTACATTCACTCTCATCAACTTCATGACTATCAGTTCCTAGAGAAAAATAGAACTAAAAGTATGGAAATAATGGGTCAGTGAATTTAAAATGATCTCTTGGTTTATAGGTTAACAGGTTGATGAAACTACCACAGTTATGTTACGCAATAGCCAAAAATTTAATTTTTGATTATTTTTACAGAAATAGTTACATTCTTGAAAAGGTCTCAGTTGCCTTTCCATAGTAAATTCGCTATCCATTAAGAGTAATATCTTCTTAACCCAACCTCAGTATAATTTCTCTATTGTATCTATTTTTTCCTCCTGCCACAGATAATGCAGATTCCAGAACTGATTTGTCACTGATCCTGTGAATAGTTAGCAATACAATAAGAAATTACATCAGCAGAGGAAAAGGAATGATGGTATTTCCATCTGGACACAAACCTAGTCTTCTGTATTTCATCATTTTCCTGCATTAAGACATGTAATGTTCTGAACTTGGGTGTTCTTAACCATGTGTGAGACAAGAACCTCACACTTCACTGATGGGCCTGGGAACTGCTTTTGTGTAAAACTCGCAGAAATTACCATCAGTGTTTTCAGACACAAAGTTGCTCTCTGGAAAATTTCTAACCAGTTCCACAGCTGAATGGGCTTCAGCTTCTTGTCACACAATCCAGTGGTTCCAACTTTCATTTGAAGTGTCCAAGTCACAAGCTTAAAAAAATAAAATGTTCATTTCCTTGACAACTGCTGTGCTTTGACAGTCAGGCCCAGAGAATAGGAATAAAGAAGTTTACATAAAATGAACGCTGACAGTCTGTTTTATTCTTTTTTTTTTAAACTCCCAGCTCTCAAGAGAAGTTCACAAATGGTAAAAAAAGACACAATTCCCATTAGACCAATGGTTCAGTGAGTTTCATGGTGTTCGTGTCACTGCTACTGTACAGATCACAGACAGCAAAATTAGAAATTCAGCTTTCCCTGTAGCCTACATAAATCTTCTTGATTACTTGAACTGTGTAAAGAAAGTACTAATTTTTATAGAATAGAAATAGGTAACCTTTTACTATTTTCACCCCATAATATTAGAAAATTTAAGGAGCAAAAGAGGTAATTCTTCAAGCAGGTCACAATGAAGACATTGGGAATAGGAAACCATAAATAATGCAAGGTTCTCAGTGATGTTGATACACCTTGTACTACCTACAGCCACCACCAGCATGTTAAGATGCTTATTTATACCTTGAATATGGAAAATAAGCAGACAGCTCTCAGGCAACAGACAGTCACTCTAGACTGAGATCATCTTTTAGGTAAACCCTCCCTCCAACATGCTGACACTTCATAAGGCACGTAGTAATGCTTTCCTAAATACACCTATTTTTTTCATGAGTGCAGTAAATAACAGATTTTGCTACTTTTCAAGATATTTCTAAACAAATGTGTAGCTATAGTCTCTATCCTTATCTATCCTAAGTGAATTCCTCACACAATATCTTCAATAACCATCAGAAGAGGATATATTTTTCAGCTACACTTCCTCCCTTCCTCCTCCCCACCCCTTTTGGTGGATCCATAGTAAAAACATTTCCTTCAAAGACTGTGCTCCTACTTTTCCTTTCCTACAAACTGCAAACTTTTACTAATCTTATAGCAATAATATTGATAAATATGAAAAGCCCATATGTAAAATAAGTATATTTTTGATACTGCATTCCTGGGTTTTTAAATTTTGCAGGTCTGCTATCTGTTCCAGGTGTGTTAGTGCTGTCCACTAGCAGACACCTGAAATCCCAGTCAGAAGTGAATTCCTGAACAGATTATGTTGATTATTAAGTATATATATTTGGCCAGATGATTTAAAGTAAGTATAGTCTTAATGCTTTTTGGGTTTTTTTTGTTTTTCTGTTTTTTCATTTTAAATCAATTAATCACTGGATTAAATTATTTTCACTTTAAATCTTTTTCAAAGTGAAAGACCTCTAAAAGACCTTTAAAGAATCTTCAATTTTCATACAGGACAGAGAACCTAGAAATAGGTAACTCATTTTCTAGGCCAAGAGAAAAATTTTTTCCATTGCTTTTTGGTAGCCTTCAGTAACTAGAAAAGGAAAGTTCACAGAGTAGCCTTAAAATCCTATCACCAAATAAGAATCACCAAGAAAAATACACTGAGGAAAATATCTGCTCTCTTTTCCTTCCTCTCCTGTGTGACTGATTACAGTTTTAATCTTGCTGCCTGGCTGCAATGTAGGTTTCAAATAGCTCTTACAGGGCTGTTGCTGCAATCCAGATCCCTATTTGTGCTGTTGCTATGCTTATCTAATATAAGGACCAACTTTTTTACACTCCTCCTGCTGTTTCTATTTACCCTATGATAGGTTAAAAGCATCTGAACTCAGGTGGACCAGACCTACACTGACTTGAAAATTGTGTGAAGCTGCAGGAGATATCTATTTGTTGCAATTTGTAGTGTTTCACTTACTTGCAAGGACTTCTTTGGTTAATAGCATGGGATGTCACCTGCAAAATCTGATCAAGAAAACCAATTTTATGGTATGCTATGAATGATGCCCAATTCAGAGTATGAACAGTGATTTTCTAAATTGGACTATGTTCCCAAGGGTAATCTAAATTTTCTTCTCTATTTTTTTTTTATTGGTATCGTTTTTTTGTTTGCTTTGCTTAGTGGGCGCCAAAGTGAAATGCTGCATCTCATTTCTAGAAAATACTGAGGCAGGCTTTGGTATAAGTTCCCTTCAGGGATCAATTCACCTGGGGAATATACTTTCTGGAAAAGGGAAAACTCACCCATTTCAGGTGCTGTATTATATTACTGGAGTGCAGGGAAATTACACACAAGAAATAAATTAGAAGAGTATGGATGAATAATGACAAAGGATTTTTTCCTACCAATTTTATTTCATAGTTCTCATTCCTTTTCTTTTTTGTGTTTTCCTCTCATAATTGGATAGAATTTGTGACATTTCTTCAAAAGCACGATTGGAATGGTAAGTAATGTATAAGTGTATACAGAAGATGCTCAGTCAGCCTGAGTACACAACTGTGTGACAACAATCTGAAGGGGTTTTTTTGTGCTGGAATCCATTTTTTAAAATTGTTTCATTAGGAGAAGGGAGTCTTTGGCATCAAAGTGCTGTCATAACACGTCATAAACACTTCTGACTTTTAGCTTAGTCTAGGTAAAACTTAGTTTATTGACAAAGTAATATCCATCTGAAACTTTCTAGCTGTTAAAAGTGATTTATCAGTCAGATCCCCATGTCCTGTTGTTTTCCATTATGTGCTCTCATAACTGCTGTTGATTTTGAGAGAAGTTTAAGTTTCTCTAGGCCTTGCAATATGTTCTATTACCTCTTTCTAAATTTTATTATCTATTAAGAACCACTGTTGTAAAAAGGCAAGCATGTAAAAATTATTAGCAAATAGGAATCTCAGGGCATATGATGCCAATTTAATAATGCCTATACAATATATTAAAGCTCATTTGGGAGCTGTCAGAAACAGCTTCATCAACCTCAAAATAATCCTTAGCAACCTCTATATTTTTCTTACAGAGATATTATTTTGTGACTCAACAAGGATTCAATGTATCAATTATTTTGTGACTCAATGAGGATTCAGTATATTAAGATATATTGCCTTAATTAGGCAGCCTATTAAAAAGTAATGGCAGGATAATTTCATACAATGATAATTTTACCTGAGGGACTGATCGTTACTTGATTACATGATGCTGTTGCCTATTGGCTGTGTAACTTATTTATAGCTGATAGTGAAAACAAATAGCCAAAGAATAATTAGCTCCCATGAATAGGTGGCAGCATAGGGACAATGTGGCCCAGCTTTATTAACAGCTGTGATGGACAGACAGACACAAACTTGACTTTCTCAGCACTCACAGCACTTCTCTTTGCCCTACACTGACTGCCTTCACTCTATCCTTTCATCTGCCATACTGGAACATCTAGCTGTTCAAAACTTCATCTATTATGAAATTTGCACATTGACAGGACAGTCACAACTCCAGTGGCAGCAAGCACACTTGTGTTGCTGCCTTGGAAGGAAGTATAGAAACAAGGAAAGTGGGACAGGATAATAGCCACTGCCAGATGCAGGGAGTTAGTCTGCAGCAGACATTGGGAACTGTAAGGAAGAGGAGGAACATCTCTTTTTGGAATGTTCATGCTAATGAAAATGGCTTTGCTATTTAAACACATGGTCTCCGTTTTCTTGGGACCTGATCTTCAAATCAAGATTTTTGTCAATATTTCTACAGATGATAAATCATACGGAGCCGTTTTCAGAAGTAATCAGAGGGCTAGTTCACAACAATTCTTCAAAAGCTGATTTTAATACATAACATAAGGAGAGGTAAAAGGTAAAGTGGAATTTTACATGGTAGATAGTCATCTTTCCTCGCTTCTTCAATGAGTTTTTTTCATTCAGATGTTTGAGAAAATTAAACTGTGTGAAGAGTTTAAAACTATGCTAATTAAACTATTAAACTGATACAAGTATATAGTTACATACTTAATAGCTCAAAAATGTTGATTTTTAAAAAAATCTTTGCATTGGAGATTGTTCTAAGCTGTATAGGGTAAGCTGTGCCTGATTAATTTTACGAATTGTACTGGGTAAAGCTTGATTTACTTGCTGAACTCAATATTGTAAAAATCTTTCACTGCATGTTTGATGACATGGAGTGTCATTTTACTGACTTGTGTTGATTGATGTCTAGATTTCAGAAAAACCTTTCAGCATGGATATGGTTTCCTCACGGGAGATGCATAAAAAAAAGCAGAAGACCTTATTGAATATAGTTAAGTGGAAACTCTAATCATTGCCTTCAGAACTGCTGCCTGTTAATAGCAATGGCACATGCTGGTTTGGTTTTCTTTTTACCTTTGAAATTAGCTGCAGTACAAAACTCCTCCACATCCCAGGAGCTGCAATGGAAGAGCTACTGTCTACTGTCTAAATTTACCTTTTGTTTCCTATTTCCCTCCTGCTACCCCTGTATATGCAGAGACATTCTAGGGTTCCTTTAGCTATTCCTTGTGAAATTAAACTTGGAATCGGTGAATGAGACATCAAAAAACTGTTACATGGCTTGCAGTGAAATAGGTACTTCCAGAGCATAAATTCTCTGATTCTTTAGGCCAACATCATGGATTGAGATTAATTGCCCTCTCTAGAGTCTTCTCTTCACGGGATGGGAAAGCACAAAGGCTAAATCAAATATACAATTTTGGCTCCTTAAGTTAGGGTACATATACTACTCTCTTTGATCCAACGTATTTTTATAACACATTTTAACTTCTAAACACCCACACCAAGCTCTTTCTTCTTCCTGTATGCAAACTGTGTCTTTTTTTCATCCTCACTGAAATGTTCACATCTCTCAGGATGATCTTTTATTTGTGTTTCTGCTTGCACAAATTCAGATAGTATTTTACCTTCATTGAAAACACAACACTGTTGCATGCTCTGCTTAGGACTTTGACTTGATGGCTCTGAAAACATGAGAAGCTGAAAATGTATGTATTTTAATATTATGGCCTCATTTTATTTATGCACCTTGAAATAAATCCAGGACATAGGACATTCTGTCTTAGAAAAACTATAAGCTATTTCAAATCACCTTTTAGTGAAAAACTTATCATTGAAGAACTATCTGACTAAGAAGCACTGTCAAGAATTCTGTGGAAAAGACAATTTCATGATACTATAATTTGGGTGAAAGGATGATACCTTTTTTGCACATGATGTGCAAAGTTTTTCTCCAACAGATGGTACAGACATTCAGTCTATAATTGCATGGTCACTTAGATGCAACACAAGTTTCTGATCCCACCTGTTCCCTTTTTATTCTTTTTGCCTGTTGGTGTAATTTCCCTTGTACTAGGTTTTGTGCTGGCTAAGGAAGGAGCTGTATTAAGATGAAAATTAACTCTAAAAAATACATTTTCTTTTCAGATGGATCAATACATCAGCCTATTGTTCAGAGTTCTAAGCTGGCTAAAAGAGCACAATGAGTGAACAATGAATGTTGGGAGCAAGGCCAGAGTGACATTTCCAAGATATTTTCCAGCTGTTTGTCCCTGGGCCTGTACTATGCCTGGAGTTATTTCTCCCAGGTTCAGGACTTGTTTCTCCTGTTGAACTTCATAAAATTCCTGACTACCCAATTTTCCAACTTGTCCATGTCCCTCTGGGTGATAGCACACCCATCTGGTGCAGCAATCTCTCTTTCCAATTTTGTATCATCTGCAAACTTCCTGAGGGTCCACACTGTCTCACCATCCACATAGTTAATGAACAGATTATAATATTGGCCTCTGTAGCAACCTCTAGGATACCCCTCTAGTGCCTTGCCTGCAGCTGGACTTAGTGATACTGATCAGTTCCATATCAGAGAAGCTCAAGCCTTCCATCTACATGTGGTATAACTGGATACCCTGCAATTCCCTTCAGCCTACTTAGAGGCTATTAATATCATTAATACATTTAACTTCTTCTAAATTGTTTTAGAAATTATTATTTTTTTAAAATTTACTTCCAAGTGGGACCATGCCTAGCTGGTAACATAGATTCAAGAAGCAGCATTTTTTTAATGGTCCTTTTTGCTTGTCTTTCACTGCAGTGCACATGGCATCTGATTAATTTCCTGTTAGTGACATTGAAGAGATCTCTGCTGACTGAGAGGGAGCGAGGTTGGTCTTTGGTGCTGCACTGCCTGCAAATATTCAACTACATCCACAGACTCCACTGCTTCTGGAGACCAAGTGCAATATTAAAGCAAAGAAATACAAACAATCATTGTCTTGTATTATCCCTTGCCAATCTATCTTAGGGCAGAAAAAGTATTTTTAGAAGAACATACCAAACAAAATCATTTGTGAACTCTTTTTTCTTTCCTCTTTACCCTTTAGAGAATGCAGACTGCATTGCAAACAACGAGAGATTTCATAAGATTCAGCTTTGCTCATGGTAGGAGAATACAAAATGTTGACAGTAGGAATGTAGCTCTTTTTATCCTAAGCTGTTCCTACTTACTGGATTTATAAATGACTGAATCCAGATGGATTTTTATCTTAGCTTTCACCCTGATGCTATTTCACTTGGATATCATAAATGTAACAGTAAGCTAGAGACTTACGTGGTTACCAGAGGAAGAAGTTATATTTTACTGTATTGACTAAAAATATATATTATTGTTCAACTGTATACATTAGTGAGCCCTATCCCTATGTTTCAGAAATAACTTAGCTGCCAGTAATAGTGACAAGACTTGTCCTTGGCTGCAATGTGGTTTTTTTTTCCTTTCTCCAAATAGCTTCTCAAAGTAGCGTAGACAACTTATTTTCTAATTTTCATGAAATAAAGTTTTATATGTAATATTATACAATAACACCAGTCTGCATTTAATATTAGAGAAAAGGTGACTGTCCTGAAGTTAATTTTCTTAATTTTCAGTCTAAAGTTCCAGGAAAAATGTTGACCTGAAGAATCTTCTCCAGCAGAACTCCCCCTAGCAAGAGATCTCACCATCTAACCAAGAACAATCGCTTTTTGAAGTGAAAACATTTAGACAGTTCATCAGGGTAGACTAAACAAAAAAATGTTAAGAGAAAGTCTTCTAACCTGGAAAAGATACAGACAAATGGGCCCTTTGTTTCACAGGAATCTCTGAATCAGTATTTGCAGAAGAATAATGAGCCATTATTTTCCTGTAGTTGTTGGCATTAATAAAATTTTCTCTGGAAGGAGGAGATAGATAAGTGAGAGTAAATGTTGTTCACAGATATTTATTATGTGTTAATTGAGCTGTGTGTAGACCAGGTTAGTCATGCTTACATAACCATTAAGTGATCATTAGTACATAATCCCATTATCTCCACTACATATAATATTTTGTTTCATTTGAATTTGGTTGCATGTTTGCAACTTAAGTGTAAGCACTTTAATTTCAATTCCATTTTCCTTATTTTAACATGGCAGATGTGTGGTGACTTTCACTTGAAATATTACGGTCTCAACTCTGTCTTTTTTCAGTCACAGATCCTAGGAAAAATCACAGAATCAAAGAATCCTTCAGGTTGGATTAACTCTTTAGTTATCGAGTTCTACCACTTTGTCAATTAAACCATAGCACTAAGTGTCACATCCAGTTGTTTCGTGAGCACCTTGAGGAACTGTGGCTCCACTACCTCTCTGGGCAGTCTATTCCAATGGTTTTCTTGCAGGACCACAGACATACTTTGGAATTTAGTATGAACATAATATTTGGATTAAACATTAGAATTTTAAGTTTGGCACCATCAGGACCAGGCATGCCAAAAACTGTATCCCCAAGTCAGATGACCAGAGGCATTTGTCATTCCAATTTCCTAATAAGTGTCCACAGGCTCCCAAAACAACAGTTTAAGACAGGAAAGAGAAATTCTCTTGAAACAGAAGAAATTAAACAATTTTCTGAGTGAGTTTTCATTTGTAAAAGTACCTTTATTCTTGTATGCTTTCAGATTTCATTGCTCTTGTGCAGATTATACTGATGTTCACGAATGCCATTCAGATGAATAACTATTTGCACAAAAAGAATAGTCATGGGATGCTGGTGTTATTTATTATGAATTAAAATGGAAATTAAATTGGTTATTTGTTAATTCAAATTTTCTCCCCTGGTGCACATCATATCAAACACAGTTTTTCTACTTACTTGTGAAAAATCTCTTGAGAATAAAACCTGTAATCTTTTTTAAAAAAGGCCTGTCACAAAATGTCTAGCACTTCTACCAAGTACAACTGACATTTCTATAGGTTGATAAACCTTTAATCATATCTATGCAGCATCTTCATGTCATCAGTGATACCCTCATTATGTCATCTCAACAATGAATTATTTACGCATTTTGAAATTACACAAAAATAACTTGGCATGTGAAAATTAAAATACTCCAAAATCTTTAGGTCTGAGGCAATGAAATATATAGTACTAACTCTTCTGCATTAAAAATTGCATAAGGACATGACACATCCGAGAGCAGCATGCAGAGATCATTTATAAAGTATCTGGTCATTTATAGTGTACCTTTTTTTGTATGTAATAAAGATCCTTTCACTCATCAGTCACTCCTCTTTCCGAAAATAACTAGAAATTTAAAAGCGCATTCACTCCCTTAAGCTGATCAGAGATATTTACAATGCTGGAGATGTTTTTCACTCCAAGAAATCTCCCTGTGCTGAAATTCCAGGTAGCATAGCCAGGCTTTCCAGCTTCTTTGTTTCCTAGTGAGGATGGATTTTTGGTGTGTGGGTGTGGACATTGATTTATATGGATACTGATTCATATGGTATTTATTTTTACAGACATCCGACAATCACACTCATGACAGCCTACAGTCAAGGCAGGAACAAATCTAAAAATTGGTAAAAGTCAATTTTCCTCCTATCATATCAAATTAATAAGTATTTGTACAAAAGTTTGGAATTAAACAGTTATTTAAAAATAATCACCATTAATAGCATAGAAAATGGCTTTACATATTGCTATTGAGAATTTGCAAATTATGTATGGTACTTCATCCAAAATTTTAAATCAGAAGCCTTTGAACACAAAATTTTCTAGCATATTATAATGAGATTATAAGAACAATGTTTTTGTGCAGTTTACTATTGCTTGCAATTCTTATTCATTATGAATTACTACTTTTGTAGTACTTTTTGTCTTCAGGAATTCAGTAACTTATATCAAAGCTAGATATCCCACCAGAAACTAAAAAATGCACTGAAAGAACTTTAAAAACCATTAATGTTCTGCTGTTGGGCTTAGGGAAGAACTGGAAGAAAGGTGAAATTGTCAACACAGTGACTACTGAACTAAAGCATGTCTATGGAATCTACTGGGTAGTCTCACCTAGAGCTCCGATAATATTAATGTAACATACTTTTCTACGGAAAAATTCATCATACAAGAAATTTCTTAGGAAGATTTATATCTAAGAGACTTTCAAACTTTTTCCCAACATCAAGTTCACTGCACTGTATTGTAGTTAGATATGAGAAATATTTATATCTGTGTACACAAATCTCCCCACCCCCTTCTTGTGAACCAAAATAAACTCTCCAGCAAAAAAAAAAAGACATCTTTTTCTGGGTGCCAAGTTGCATCACTTGCTTCTCTGCATATAGGGAATTATTTAAACAACCACACAGGTCTTCCAGATTTTTTTCCTCTTCTCCATTGGTTAATATACCTTGGGGACTGATTTCTTCCCAGGATAGAATCTGTTGAAGCTACATGATGAATTTTTGGCAATGAAGTGATGTTACTGTGATGTTCTCCCTACAAGCATATTCCAGCCACAAGGATCGCTGTGTAAAGATTGCTGTTGGCACTGTTGCTCAAAGCAGGGAAGAGGGGAGACTGCCACTCTCCATAAATTACACCATGAGAAAAAGACTTTCGGCCCAGCTATAAACAGACAATTATGCAAGGTTATGTATTGCCATCCTCAGGAAACCAGCGGTACTAGGAGAATGAATCTGTAATGAGCAACACATACCGACAAGTGTTTGGGGTTTTATAAAACATGTTTCCATAAGTTGCCTTCAGATTAAAAAAACAAACCAAAAAACAGTGTAGAGAATTTAATGTGGAGAAAGCATGTGCATGACACTTGTTATGATCAAGTGTTCTTATCGGGAGAAAAGTTCTTTTACTGAGTAGAAGATCTCATTGTTTCTATTTAGCAAAATATTTAGCAGAAGAAAATATTAGGGGTCTTGCCTTTCCCAGAAGCTAGGTATAAACTCTTTTAGTCTAGAGAGGACAACTATTCACAATGCATTTTCTCCTTCTCTTTGTACTGTTTGTTCTCACACAGGCACTCTGCCACAAATATATAAATCATAAACACCCCCTCATACACAGTCTTGCATTCATTGTTCTTGGAAAAATGTATACTATAGTTCTCCTCTCTTTTCCTCCCCAAATTCTTCATTAAAAGGACATTTCTGAGGGGTGTTAACTGGAGAGGAATTTGAGCCTCAACCTTCAAGGTTTTCTTTTGAGATATATGGTGAAGCAGAGACAATCTTACTTAAACCCTCTTAAAGAGGGTACTTACATGTCCCACCATCAAGGATAAATAAGACACTGACTATCCAGAGATCTCAGAGATCAAAATGAACCTTAAAATTGATAAGATGTAACTAGACTGTGAAATGAATACAGAACCTATTGGCCCTGGGTGTACTACACAGGAAGCTTAAAACTTCATCTTTCCTTACTTCTGTTACTAATATAAGAAGTTACTCCTGAAGCCAAAGACAGGAATAGATGGCTGATCCTTTCCTTGTTCTTATAGACTCATAGAATCACAGAATGGCTTGGGTTGGAGGAAATCTTAGAGTTCACCAAGTTCCAATCCCGCTGAGGACAGGGACATCATTCCTCAGGTCAGGTTACTCAGGGCCCCATCTAACATGAGGCTGCCAGAGGCATCCACAGTTTCCCTAGGCAGTCCCAGTGCTTCATCACCCTCTGAGTAAAAATTTCCTTCCTGACCATCTAATCTAAACCTACCTTCTTTCAGTTTAAAACCATTTGCCCTTTGTCCTATTGCTATCTGCCCATATAAAAAGTACCTTTTGCTTCTTGGAAAGAGAGGGAGAGAGAGATGAAGTGATTTGCACAGTTTTGTGCTTTAATTACAGAGCAACCTTTGCCTGATGATGCTACCATCCTAATTAAGTACCATTATACTACCCTTGGGACCTTTCTGATTAAGCCCCAATTATGTGAAGTATTCATGATGATGGTAAAAACCATCCCATTTTCTGACTGTTGCAGCACATGGTAATGATGTAAACATCTCTTCTGGGACCAAAGGATAGTTAATAGTAATAGCAAATAGTTAAACAATGTTTTTAGAGACCCAGCAACAATTCCCAAAGCTGAAGATTTCTAACATTGAGAAATGTTTAAAGTGGCATTTAAGGTAATCTAAGACTTTTTAAAAATACTGGAAGAGTGGATATGCAGTCAACAATGAGTTTTTGAAGACCTAAATCTCAGGGTTTTTTTCACCTCTTTTAGACTGCAGTGGCAGATGTCTTCATGCAGGTGTCTTCATGCTCTTCAAACACCTGTCTTCAGTACTTTTTAAATTTTTTTTCATGCACAAGATATTTTTATTATCAGCAAACTTGCCTAGTCTTTTGACTCTGTTTTATATGACTGATCTGTTGCCTCAGAGTTCTTACTCTGAACAACATATATAACAATTCTTAGGGAAGGCACATGAAGACATAAATGTTGCATAATGTCTAATACACTGACTGGAAATGCTGAAATTTCCCCATTGATCTGAAACAGAGAAGAAATTTCTCTATTCTCATTAAAGAA
Source organism: Cinnycerthia olivascens (assembly GCA_035048155.1). NCBI lineage: Eukaryota > Metazoa > Chordata > Aves > Passeriformes > Certhiidae > Cinnycerthia > Cinnycerthia olivascens. The sequence continues at coordinate 20,951,521 of JAWWMU010000054.1, forward strand.
GATATATTTAGCCAACAGATACATACTAATGTTGTGAAAATTTCACTTGAGTATAAACAGCCACTAATTTGAAACAATAAAAAGACCTTTGAAACTTTCCTTCTTAAGAAAGAAGAACAATGTGATAGTAACAGAAATTTTGGACAGATGTGAATTCTCCTTTCTTGTGTCTTTGTCTATTTAAAAGGTCCAAGGTAGAACACCTGCCATGGTGATCTTCTCTACTCCCTTGGACTTTGACAAATGTAAAAATAAGCTTGTCAAGATAATATTAAGACTAATTGCTCATGGATATAAACATGAAATAAATATTAAAGTTGAAGAAAAATTAGAGTGTAATATTGTCAAAGGAGAAGCTAGATAATTTCCCCTTTGCTCAGTTCCCAAATGTAAAATTGAATTGTTTTCTAAAGCAAAAGAGTAATATAAATTAAAATATGATGAGGACCAGAAAGGCTAAAAGACCATATTTACAAAAAAAAATTTTAATGGAAAAAAAAAAAATAGGATCAATCCTTAATTCTTAAAATGGTGAAGACAGGCATTAACATATCTGAAAATCTAACCAAACCATAAAAAAAGGTTTTTAAATTGTCATGAGAGAGCTTGCTTTGTACTTTATTACTTAAGTTGCTCAGTAACCCAACATTTATAGACCAATGAAAAGCAATCCACATACCAAAATTATTCCTTTGAACATGAGGGTTTTTTTTTTTTTCTACAAACACACCTGTTCACAATAAATAAATGCATTTCATTGTCAGAGTATGAGCTGTTCAGCAAGTTGTGTGGACAGTCACCTGTGAGATAAGGGCCTTACTCTACTGCTTCTGGTATCCTTCTTTGCTTTATATTGATCTGGGTATCTTAAATGGTATATGTGTGTATGTTAAAATGATGTTGAAAATGTCACCTTCTGGTTTCCTCTGTCTGCTGGAAGACCAGTGCAGTGCTATGATAATGTACAGAAGAGGACAGAATAAAAATGAAGATTTGTTAAAATATAAACCAATGCCTTAGGAGGTAATGTAATGGTTGTATTTCGGACTTGTACCAGGAGTCTCTCTGTTTCAGTCACACATAGCAATTTCATTATGCAAGCCTTCAAAATAGTATTAATACCTCTAAGCATGGGAGCAAAAATATCAAATAGTGGATACAGTTGGAAAGAAGTTATTTAGTCATTGAAAAATGCATCTTCAAGCCAACAAGGAATTAATAGCTATTTTTTGGCTGAAACAAAAATGTCAAACTGTGTAAAAATTTTTTAAAAAATTTTTTGAAATGTAAAGAAACTTCAAATGGGGGACTGTCAGGAAAGTCTTTAGCAGGGTGCAAACCTAGCTCAGTCTTCCAAGGACCTGGCAGAGGAACCAGAAAATTGTGAACTGAGACTCAGCTCCAAAGTAGGGTGAGCAGTGAGACTGCACCATGAGAGAAGAACAAGCATGGTCCCCACCACCCACAGGGAGACTGAACAAGGTAAGGCACACAACTTACTTTGAAACTATTACATGGTGTAACTAATCACAGAAATATATCTTATGTATCTTCTGTGTATGTCAAGGCTAAAACATGCCTTTTTTCCTCTGTCCTTTCAGTCCTTTTTCAGCCCTGCACAGAGAGCTCTAGGGGTGCTGGCTGGCACCAGGCTGAATGTGAGCCAGCACTGGCAGCCCTCCACCCTTCCCTTCCTCTCTTATTTTAGGAATAGGTTGCAAATTAGATTGAGAACTATACTGGCAAGTATGTCCATTTTTTAATGTGTCTACCTTTTCTGGGTCCCTAGATGCAATCAGCAAAACTAAAGCGTTTGAAAATGCTAACTGCCAGTCTGCCACTACAAGTTGATTTGTTGCATCTTTCCCACCACGCAATGTGAAAATGTGTCTTTTTTTAAAAAGAAAAGTAATTATTTTTATAATCAGTTTGGTACTGGCATCTGCCACCCCAACAGCTGTCACTCTTATCTAATTGGCCATTTTGGAACCGGAGAGGAAGTTCTATTAAAGAAAACTTTCAGAGTGATATTATGAAGTGAGTCCAATATTCCATTTAATTAGTCCAAAGCGATAGTTTTAAAAACATTTTGCATCTGCTTATTAATGGCAAAAAAAAATTAGTTTCTTAAGTAGTCAGTTTCAGGCTGAGTAATTCTGGCATCAAAACTAAAGTTCTACTGATGACTCAAGGAAATAATTCTCTTTGGAAACAATTCTGTTCATAATGAAAATAAGTTTATTTGGATTTTTCCTCCTTCATATCTATAGGTATAATCAGGAAAATAAGATATTAATAGGATGAGTAATTAAATATTGTATGATTTGTTCATTAGTCCAATTAGGTCTAAAAGTTGAAGCCGCTTGTCACATTGGCCAAGAGAAGTGCAGATCTTAGTAGCAAATGTGCTATAGTTGTTTGTAAAAGCTGGGGTTGGTGATGTTAGTTTCTTGGCTCTTTGCTGTTTGTACCTGTGAGCTACTTTCCTGATCTATGTTATGGCACAGTGTTAAACTCTGGCTGTGGATTCAGGCAGCTAAACAAAATCAGGCTGTTTGAATGGACACAGGATGAATGTGAATTTAGGTGAAAAGGGACACGTTTGAATGTATCTTATTAAGCAGAGGCAATATCTCAAGCTAGCACAAGCTTGTGCTGTGACTAGAAGTTAATTAATCACATAATTTAAGGCCTTTACTTTTGCATATATAAACCTACACCTGCTAATAACTGCATACAAGTACCTTTACACCTGCACATAAGTACCTTTATTTGATGATAGCATGATAGCTCAGGGTAAACATTTATTCAGAAAACTACACACCAAAATCAAACAGTGGGAAACATTGTCACTTGAAGTTTATATTGAACTGGATAATATTACAATGAAGACACAAAAATGGTACCTCATACTCAGGATTAGGTTGAACCTTCTTACAGAAAAAATGTTGGCATGTAGGAACTCCAATATTTTAACCCAGCAAGGCTAGTTTCAAGTGTCTGCTAAGTGTGTAAAATTTTTTTATCCAGCACTAGCTTAGGGGGGAAAATTGCCCTCAATATGAAGCCTTGCATGTGACAGCCAAGCAAACTGAAGAGCATTCAAGGATTTTACCAGCAACCAGAACCTGAAAGTCTCTTCAACTAACTGTGAGATTGGTCCTTGACTTGTCTTGGGCTCAGGCTGACTTACATCACCCCAGACAAAACTGGGCATGATTCAGCACTCATGAGGTCTCAGGTGACATTCTCAAAAAGAAAGTTTTGCCACCTCCACATTGGAAACTCTAGCTTGCATAAACATAGCTTATATTATGCCAGCTGCTCTTTGTGCCCAGAATATTCCTAGACATGTTTCATATATTAAAATAAAAGTAGAGACTGAAGATTCAGTACACTTGAAAACTGATTTACAGAAATAAGGGAAATAAAAAGAAGAAATAGCAGAAGGTATTACAGCTTCCTTGTCTGGCATGATCCATAGTTTTTCCCAGACTAGCTGACGCTGTATAGTCTGGATGTTTGTTGTCCAGGTTGAAACTCTTAAAACATTTACCACCCAGCTTGCCAAGGTTTCAACCTCTTACTCTTGACTCTGTCATTCACACTTCTGAACCTTCATTAGGCTGTGTACCTCAAAACCATTTTAAAAGTACATCTACCTGAGTGGTGCTTTCTTCTACAATGTGTACTTCGTAACCCTGATATTTCATCCACAATATTTAGCAGTCAGTTTCAAGGGTAGATTTATAGACTTGGCTTTGATCTTTTCCAAAACAGCTTGAATGCTGCTTTTTTAGAACTAATTTCTCCATCAAGGTCACAGAAAAGACTTAATTGCTGGAGAAGATCTGGATTAAATGAAGGGCACTGATCAAAGGTAAAATTTTCAGTCTGAACTCACCTTTCCTCTTAGTTTGTCAATATTTGATGTGGGTTACATGCAAAAAAGTATTTTATTTTTCCAGAGTTTTGCTTTTAAGTGATTGTGTTAAATGACTAAATGATTGGTTGATCGATTGATTGATTGATTGATGTCTATTTTAGGAAAAAGAGATTGTTTCAGGCTGGTGAGACAGGAGCAGATTTTATATATATATGCACACTGTATGTACTTTAGTACAACTGATGATGTTGTACCTTCACAAAGAATTAAACTGTGTTTATTTACCACAATGTAAAAGGGAGTTATTTGCATTGCTGGATTTTCACAGTGTATTTTTGCTGGGGTTTAGGTAGGATTATTACTGTTACTGTTTTTATTGCTATTTTAGTGGTTGTTATTTTTATTATAGGATTGGTTTCCTTTCTATTTCTACATTAAGTACTCTTTGGAGGAATGTGTATGAGTTTTTTGTTCTTTATTGGCATTAGTTGGAGTCCTGAATGCCATTTCTTTGAAGTTTGATTGAAGAATGCAGGCCACCTTTCTAACTATTTATATTTTAGGTGAGAAGAGCTGTATTTGAAAATATTTTAAAAAACCATTTTTTTTTGTTAACATGGGAATATGATCACTAAACATGAAGTATCACTCAATTTGCATATTTATTAATATGCACTATGTTACATGAGCCTGAATGACGCTGTTCTGTAATCCTTTAAGGGCAATATTTCCAGATTTCCTTCAGCACAAACTGTCTCCTACTCTAGAGATGAAAATACACCAAACTATTTCTGAACAGAGGCATTTTCTTTCATAAACCACATAATCATATGAGGAATAACTGAGGAAAAAAAAGGAAAATATGTATTTCCACATAAATTACAAAATTTATGTAAGTTATCTAGGTAACTTAAACACAATGAAAATAATTCAGATCTAAAGAGAAAACAGAACTAGCACTGTAGCCCTATGTTTACAGCCTACTTGTGCTGACTGGAAGTTCATGCTACAGTCTATTCTGCAGATCTTCAGTCTGCACAAGCACAGACTTCCACACCCAAGATGCTGTAGCTTTCTGATGCATAAAAATATTACCCTTTTCAAAAATGCAGAAGGGAAAGGGAGCACAAATTATATTATTTTTCTTTTTCTGCTTTTAGATGCTTTCAAAAGATGATGAGTGCCTCAAATATTTATCAAGGGAAATATCAATGTACTTTTCCACTAAGGCAGAATAAACAAGTTTATAAACTTACATTATTTACCAGTGTGGAATTCATTTCTGTCTCAAGGCTGCTGTAACTTGTATACTTAGACTTCATTTCACTGGCAAATTCCTCTTTTAATATCAGGTAAGTTTGGAGTCACCACCCAAAATCCTGCCTGGGGGAAATTAATTAAAATTATCTGAATCAGTTCATGCAATTCTAATATTCAATGACAAAGGGGGAATTAAATGTTTTCTTTGGGACTAAAATGATACTCTGTTTCTGTCTGATTATACTTTCTCTGACAGTCAAGAGAAGAACTTCAAATAACTTTCTGAGGTACCATCCACATTCTGGAATGCTTTTTCATTTCACACAACTCATGAAAACAGAAGCTTTTAAGTGACATTACTTTGAGGTTCAAGTCACAGAGTTTCCCCTTTCTTCCATTCTCTGTCTTGTTGTCTTTCTTTTTGTTAAGGCAACAAAAAGTTGGAAAACTATTTCAACCAATTCAGTCATATTAACTTCTTTAATGGAACCTTGGACTAGGTGGAGAGCCTGCTTGTATGATTTCAATTTTTTTATCCTCGAATAAGTTGAAAGACAAGTTACATGATAACATGATCTAAATAAATCATGTAGTTAGATATGAATTCTACCTAAATGACCACAGACATAAAACAATGGGATACTGTATGAGAAAGACAAACCCTGTGTCCATCCGTTGTCTGGGTTATCTGTACCACACAGGGCTCACACCAGAATCAGATCACAGCATGATAGTTTCATGTTGAATTTTTGTGAGAGATCCTTAATCTTTGTGAAGGCAGAAGCTGTAAAGAAGAAAAAAAGAGGATAGGTCTATTTAATTCACCACATTAAGAAAACATTTCTGCACTCCAACCCATGATATTAAATTCTTACCAAAGTTCAAAATACCTTACAAAAATTAATAACATAGCTAATAATTTTATTTAATGATTTCTCCCAAAACACAATTATTCTCCTCTTTCAATGTCTCTGTATGACCAGAAGTGTGCAATTTTCTCATCTCAAGGCTTTAAAACTTTCTCAGACAAAAAACAAAAAAAGACTTAAACAAGAAAATTTTGTAACAGAAAATAGTTTTGTAACAAGCCTCATTGTCTACAAGGTCAAGTTCTGTCACACTGTGGATGAAAACACTCTTGCAGAATATGTGTTCCCAACTGAAAACCAGTCTAGTCTGTGGAATATGAGTCTAGTGCATACTATAAACGAAGCAACCATCTGCACCTTTGATCAGCTGTGTTTTCCTCTTGATTTTCAGGTATTGGTTAATAAAAATTATATACCAATAAACTAAAGCTGATATTCAAAAGATTCAGCATTACAGTTCACAATGTAAAATGCTTATCCTCTATGTTCTGGTTAATTCAGATCAGCCCATGCAACAGAAACACTGGCATGACTTATACCTCATCTAAACAACCATTGATACAGTCCTTAACAATGTACACAGGTTTTTCAGGAGAAATAGGAGAAATAATTCCTATTCAATCATCAGAAAAAAGGATATTACCTCTGTCTTGTCTAAAGTGAGTTTCACAGGACTCATTCAAATGCTATATAAGTCCTCCAGCACTTTTACTTTCTCTTGATGAACCTTCTCAGTTTCATTTAAGTTAGAGGTGGTAGTGAATCAAATTGGAACAAATCAGGACTGACAAACAAGTAATTTCTTTTTTCAATAGTAACTGAAATAAAACTCAGTAAAAGTAATGGAGTCTCCCTGCACCAAATATAAAATGTAGCTTGATCTCTGGAAAAAAGAGAGTCTCACAGACCTACACTTCAGAATGGCTTGTGTTCTGACATCACTACTAACTATCCAATGTGTTTCTGAATTGTACTGAAAAATGGAAAAAATTAGAATAAAAATTTAATTATTTTCTTCTGAAAATGGTCAAAAATGGACTTAAACATCTCTAGCAGTTTCCCAACCAGTAAAAATATTAAGAAATAATTTGATTAGATATTAATAAATTCTAAGAAATCTAGAAGAATTGCCTTGATGCATTTATCTACTGTCCCTCTAAAAATAAGAGATGGATGAAAAATGAAAAGAGGTCTCTATACCATCAGCATGAAAAGTCAAGTTTCTTTGCTATGAGAAGTTTCACTCTTTATGACACCATTATCCAGCCTGTGAATAAATTCAGCAAAACTATTATTTCTGCTATTATTCAGCAAGCAAATACAGAGCTGCCTTTTATTCATCATTTAATTCTTTTAGAAAAACACTTTTAGAAATCCAGTTGCCATCTAAAGGTCAAGCACAACAAAAGTTTGGTACCATGAAGGACAGTAGAGCCCTCTGTAGTTGAGTTTTTTGGTAAAATAGGTGTCTGCATTGTTTAACTGTGAGTGCAGAACACAGATAAATTAGTCTAGTGATTTTTATTGTTTGAAAACCATCTAGAGAAGAAACATAAAGAAAGACAGAACAACCAGCTTTTCAGTAATTGCATGGTTTGAGAAATCTTCAAGTCCATTAGCTCATTGTCTTTTCTGCCATATAGCACTTGTGGAAGATATTTACAGACAGAACCACAAAGGCAGACTTCCAGACAAAGGAATACTTTATTTTCATGGGTTTACTGAAGGCAGATCATGCCAGAACAACCATTTATCTGATGGATCTACAATGCTGAACTGAACATGAGAAATGTGTGCTTTTAGTCCACATATTTTAGCTGTCTGCTTTGGGATGGAAAGAACCACATTGATGCAACCCCAGTTTGTTCTATTGCCTGCAAAGGGAGCCCAGGGTGCCTAGGTCAGTCTTGCAGCTAAACTACAAACAGTACACCAGGACCAAGGAGTCACTGCTTAAACAAGCAATATACAAAATATGATTTTAAGAAGCACACGAGGATTCCACACTTGTCTTAAAGTGTTCCTTTTTGGTCTCTTACTATGGGACTCGAAGGTACCATTTTACTAATTTAAGGTGCAAACCGCCTAAAAATGATGGAGATTTATTCTGCTTGTTCACCTGAAAACTGATATTTTAAACTTTAAATTTAGCAATTTTTCACACTTCCATTTTTTCTTTATTGAATATCCATTGATATTTTATTGCAAAACAAAAAAGATTTGGGAGTTATGGTTCAGTACTGAAAAGTCTGTGTTTTTTCTATCATATTTCATCACCTACTTCATCAAAATGCCATTGTTGTGTTCCACTTTACTGTCAAAATTAAGCATCATAAGTTACTCCTTAACTCAAATTTAGTCATAATCATTTGGGCTCAAAAACTAGAAAAATTGGGATATACTTTTAGTGACTGAAAAATTGAAAACTGGAAAACATATAATAACAGGCTTATATAAAATCGTTTGATGAATCATGATGAAATGTACAAGCTACAAGCATTTGTACATCCACAAAATAAAAACGTGACAATTTTGTATTTTATTCAAAGGATTTTGTGTTTAATATTTGCAATACGTCTTTTTTTACAAAATAAAATATTTCACTTTGCATGCTAGTTAGATTTCTCTAAAAATTATCATTTTAACGTTTAAAATCTTTGAAATTATGCTCATTTTATGTCTCATATCTCAAAATGAAATTCTGAACAACAGAATTGTATGCTGCTGAAATGTCAAAAAACTGGTTAGGATAGAAATTCTGAATATTTTCCTTGCTGTTTGTTGACAAGATTCTTAATTCTAAGGCCATTATATTTATGATTGTTTGGCAAAGGTATGTTTCTCAGTGACAACAGAAATTAGTCAAGTGATTAGTACTTTGTGCTGCTGCCCCGTTGTTCTTTTTTTAAAAATTTTGTTCTTATTCCCAGGTGGTTATTATTGGTTAAGTGTAGGCATGTGCATAAATACTCTTTTATTCCACAAACTTTCAACACACAGTTTGAGACCTGAAGGAACCTGTGATTAATCACTTAGTAATTGGATCATTCCTTCACTGACAATAAGTTATAAACTACATAAAAGGCACTCCATTGTTTGTGAGATCCAGATTCCTCTAGGGAAACTGCACATTTTACAGTAAGACAACCATCATATACAGCAAAAATGCTTTTACCTATTCAAATACAAAATGCACTCAATTGCACCATGCTACCTTACATAACAGTTCTGCTTGCTAACAAAAAGAGAAAAAAAGAAATAAAAGATATAGAAATGTTTCCGATAAAGTTTATTCACTAACACTCTAATTCTGCTTTTGGACTAACTTACACAGCTCCAACTGTCTCTATTGAAAGTGAAATATCATAGATAGATTGGTTAGGATTTAGCCCAAACATACAAATGATTTGATTCTCAGCATAACGAGAATGACAACCATAAAAATGCCTTGACAATATACAAAGATGAGATCAGACCTTGTATCTCTGATTGTTGAATTCGAGGATGAATATTTCTGCCAAATTCAGTTTTGCAAGCTAGATAGAAAGAAATGTTTGGTTACGATACTTCATGTAACTATAAATGTGTGTATGGATTCAAGATGAGCCAATTGTGAGAAAGCACCAAAGACTATAACAGAATAGATAACACTGCCCTTTTTTCTGTAAAAAAGTATCTACATTCACTTCAATATTTAATGTCTTTCTCTGCTGTAGAAGCAGGTTTGTGCACTATGCATTTAGCCTCCCAATAACTGAGTTCAATGTTCCATTACTTTAAGGTTTAATTTTTTTCTAATTAGTAACTGCCTTGAATTAAACCTTGGTGACATCTTATCGAACAGCTGCAGAAGAGTGGATTTAATTTGTATTTGCATTGGGCCACAGCTCAAATTATTTTATATGGTTAAAAGTGTAAAAATACTAAATTAATGTGAAAGTATACAATTTTAAAGTACTTATTAGCAAATACATACTCCAGTGGAGAAGCTTACAACAATGTTTCTTCCTTTTTATTTCACTTGAATTTTCATGAAAACATGCAGATATTACTTTTGATTGTTACATAGATAATAATTCATAATTAAATAGTTGGGCGGAACAATTCATTTAGTGTGCTTAGATTTTTCAGGTCACACCAAAGATGCGTGCACACACAGACACACTCAGACACACACACACACGCTGGTATCAAATGCACAAGTAGAAGACAACCAGAAAGGACTGTAAATTGTTTTTAAGGCCTCTGAACTCACTCCTTCATGAGCTTATCAGTCCAGGAAAGAACATACCCCTACTAACAATGAGGAAAAAAAAAATCAGAAAACTACTAATTCACCAATCTTTTGGGACTCCTATGTTATTACACATCCCTAGAAGCAGAGCTGAAAATTGAATTTGGAGCAGGGGGACATGGCAGGATATTTCTGACTAAAATTTCCGCTTAAGCTACCAGCCTAGTCTCACTGTATTGAGGTCACTGAGCCATTGCCATCCTACAGTATTGCTTTGCTGGAGGTTTTGAGGTATTGGCAGAAGGCACTAACAGAGGCAGCCAGGAGATTGGTCCTGGTTCAATTAATTGAAACATCCAGAATGGATGAGTGCTGTCAGGAGCTCACTATGAGGATGGCTACCAGAGGAGCCTAACGAAGTGGCTGGAAGATATCAAGGTTATTACAGGAGCTAAGGGAAATGGCTGAAAGCAACTAAAAGCAAAGGGAGAGGACAGTGTAAGAAAGTAGAACAATACTTTTAAATTAAATCATGCATTCAGGAGTTAGTAAGATGTGGGTGGAATTGAAACACTGCACAGTAAAGATCAGTTTCTACTTATCAATGAACAGGGCATCACTAGCATGAGAAGACAATATTAATTTACTTAGCTCTATGATAGCATGATCCTTGCCTTTCACATATACTTAATGACAGATATAACAGCCGTGTTGTTGCTATTTTCTTTCTGGTTGAATTTCCAAAACAGCAAAACAAACAATCCATTAGTACATTTTAGTGTTTTGCTTTTTTTTTTCCAAAGATACCATGCTGAATGTGTCTTTCAAGTGTTATAAGTAGCTGTGATCTCACTACAGAATGTGCTTGGCTGAGTGTAAAAGTAGTAATGGATATTTTACAAAAATAATTTAAAAGAAAATACAACCAACGTGTAGCAATATACCAGAGAGAGGGAAAAGGGCTAAAGCACAAAATGAAAGGCAAAGAGAGAGATGGTGAAGATGTTTTACCAAGCAGTGTAATCCTTTGGATGACTACAGAAATAAAAACCTGTTAGCAGGTTCCATGGGACTCTGAAGATTGATTATGTGTCCTGCTTCCTCTGTGCTGAGAGCGTCTTTTTAAACTGCTGATTTCACAATCTACAAAAGGGCTGATGGAAGAGGTATTGGCTGTAATCTAGATATAAGATTGAAAGGCTCAGAAACCACCTTGAGAACATGATAAATATTTCTGTTTCTCCCAGCACTTCAAAGAAGCACAGTCACTGAAGGTGTGAACTCTTTGATTGATAACAGGGAGTTCACATTGCATAAGCCTTCGCTTTACAGCTGAAACAAAGATACATAAAACTAAAAGTCCTGGAATAAGATAGATCAAGTCAACAGAGTCAATGAATTTTCTCAAAATACATGTATTTGTCCTACTCAGTAGACAGATCCTCATACGGTGAAACTTACTGTGAAACCCACATGAACAATCCTTCCCAATTTTTTGTGAAGGAAACACAACCATTACATCCACTAGATGAGGACCAGGCATAAGAATTTTTCTTGAGTTATTTGACTCAAGTTTTTAATGAAATAGCTTCCTTCCATTATTCTTTCCAGACACTGGTTAAACATATAGACATGTATGCTGCTTCTGTTTGTTGGCTTGGTTGGTTTTGGGTATTTTATTATTTTATTTTGTTTTTCAAGGATTGAGATTATTTGTCACTTTGCCACAATATTTTCTGGATCAATCTCCTTCTTTTATTAGACCCCAGGTCATTGTTTAAATAATAATATATTTAACCTTTAGAATCAACTCTTTGATCTCTCTGACTAGATTTTTTAATCATAAATGCATCATGGAAGAGGAAGAAAAAACTAAATTTTCTGTATTGGCCAAAGAGTTGTAAAGAAACTAGAGTCTTTCAGAAATACAATAATACAATATAAAAATCTAATACAGTACCAAAACACAATTCTGTGCTATCCAATACACTACTGTTATGTTGCTAAATTCTTATCTAACATTGAAAAAAAATGTCAACTATCCTGAAATTCATTGTGATTGGACATCTATCTTTTACATGTTTTAAAATCTTCTTCAAAAACCCCTTATTTCAGGAATTAAGGATTTTCTTCCTCAAAAATGTGGTCATATTTACCTTTCAAATTAAAAATTTAACAGGATTGCTGATTTTTTTAACCCTAAGGAAAAGTGACATAAGATATTCATTGTAAGTGTCATGTCCTCAAAAAATGACATATTCACTATGCAATAAAAATATCTAATTGCTTCATTGGAAACGTATAGCTGGAAAGAATATTATGAATTAAAACTATATTCAGAAAAGGGCTAGTTTTGATCAATTGGATATTTTCATGGTGTATAACATTTGAGTTAGTTAATTTGATATTTAAATTAATGAAATGAAAAATAAACTAATGAAAAAGAAGAATTAAGTTTCAAACCTGAATTTTTAATTTAAAATGGATGCTTTCCAAGATTCTATTTTACATAAATGATTTAGCATTTTGATTTTGAACCCAACCTGGGAAAATTAAAATGTCATTGCCTAGTGTTTGAAACAATTCTCTTGATGGTCTGACCTGTTGTCTTGAATCAATGAATGAATTAATTAACATTTTTAATTGGAAATTTTCTAGTCATAATCACCATTTTAACATTTGTGAGTTCATTTTATGAAAAGATTGATAAGAAATCCTTGCAATGTATCACTGCAATAGTCAGAATTCTTACATTAGATTCTTTAGCAAAAAATTAACTTCCTTCTGCTAGAAACTGTTAGGCAGCCATTCCTGAAAAAATAAGCAAGATTTCTTACATGAAACATGCATAATACTTCCATTGCTTGATTCTGTTCACATTAAAATTGAGGCTATCCCCATTCTGTCATGGCCCCTGTTAAACAATTTTAATGATAATGCCATAGCTTTTTAAGTTTGGTCTAAAGATTCACTGTGACCTGTTATAAGTTTTCTACTGACTTCCCTGGGATAACAGCAGGGAAAAATATTACATATTTAGTAGATATCAATAAGATATAATATTCATAAATATGGTTCAAATAGTTTTAAAAATGTATGGACTTGTAATCAACATAAAAATATTGATCCCACAGGACTGTGATCTTTAATCTGGGAATTCTGAAATACTTGAAGGAAAAGGAATTTAAAAATGCCATTAATTGCATTTAGAATATACTGCTATATGTGATACACACTGAGCATCTCTAGATGTTGTAAGGATATATGAGAGTATGAAGGAAAAGAGCAAACTCATAAACAGTGCATTACAACAGACCTTCTGTGACTTTATAATGACAGATAACTAGTGAAATATCGGTTTTGCAAACTGAGCATTTCAAGAGACCTGCAACTGAAAAACAGATGAAGGTGTCTGTAACTTATACAAGAAATTAACAGTTCCTATGTAATGTGCTGAGCAGTGTGTGAAATCACTTCCCTCTGAGTTATGAGGGAGGTGAATTAGGAATGCAAGATATGTAGGAGTATAATATTTAAAAAAAAAATAAAAATAAAATCCGAGAGTTTTATTAATGGTGCAGTGTTAGCCAGTAAATAATTCATTAGTTGCATAGAAAAATGTTCTGACTTTATTTCTACATGCTGTTTTTAAGTATATCACTATGCCCTACATAAGGAGCCAGTGCATCAAGACTCAAGAGAGATCATAACTTGGCTTTTGTCATTCTGGGCCATTTCCTTGCTGTAGGACCCCAAGAGCAGGAACTGAACCAATATGTTGGAAGGACTCAGAATTTTGCCATTGACTGAACCAGCTAAGACCAGCTACTTTGTCAAGGTCTAGCTGCTGTTCACTGCTTCTGTGGGGAAAAAAAAACCAAGCAGGAGAGAGTATAGATTGAAAGAAAGATGATATTTGGACAAATAATTCACCTGGGAGCAGATGAAAGGTGGAAGTAGATGTGTGCTGTAGGCAGGAGGGAGGAGCAGGGAGCTGTTGCCTCCAGCTGAGACAGCACAAGGTCTCTGAAAGCTTTTCAGAGGGTATGGGTGAGTGTTGGCAAGCAGCAGTTGCAGAGACAGAACTTTGCAATGCTTTATCAGACCAGAGTTTCACTAGAAACATTCAGCTTTGTTCAGTGTTGGCAACTCTTCTATCCCCATGTTTTATGAAGCCAGAATGAGAATGGTAGCATTGGGTGCTGCAAGCAATTTAGGGAATGAGTCTAGTGACAAGGAAACACAAAATTCCTAGAAATGTTTCAAATAATGACTCTATGACCATAATTAGTTCTTAATGGTGAGAAAATTGAAAAGATATAAAATATGGGTTTCTTGAGGAGGTTACAATTTGCAGGGAAGTGACTGTAAGTTGATGCCAAGTGCTCACAAACAACATCTATCAACATTACATTTAAAACAGTTCTGTGATATGCAGGTTTGTTATTTGGACAGGCAACCTGACAGCAGAGATTGATGCACCTATCAGAGAAGAATAAGAATATAAATCTCTGTCTTATCAAAGGGAGAATGCAGGGAGCAGATAGGGCTGATGTGGTAGACGTAATCTATTTAGGTTTCCAAGAGACATTTGACATTGTATGGGAGAATAGAATAATATATCTTCAAGTAAGCATGTAAGGCACAGAAGACTCTTTTCCTTCCAGGCTTCTCAAGCTGCAAAGTAGTACGTTGATTCCCAAGTGAAGAACATAATTTCTTCACTCATTTTCCTCTCAGCCTTTTTTTTTCTACTCCTTGTATTATCTAGAAAGCTCTTCTAGAAAAGCTCCTATACATCTTCTACACTTTTCCCTTTGTGCTATGCTTATCTTTTCTGTTTCCTTTTATTTATCCTGACTCTTTTTACATAAAACAAGAGTGCATCCTGACTCAGTCAGATTGATTGATGTTGTCTTAGCATCCTGAGTCTACCAAGTAAAGGATGGGGATGAGCTACCATTCCTTGAGGCCTGAGAATGACAAAAGCCCCACAGAATATTGCCAAATGAAAGATGACTTCTCTAGGACCTTCCTTGAGGCTTATCAGTGATCAGAAATAGGGATTTTATACAAGTACTGAATAAGCTACTTAAAAGAAAATTGGATTGTAAACTCTTACAAATAATAGTTCATAAAACATGCAGACACAATGAGAACACAAAAGCATTAATATCGTTAACAAAGGTTCAGGTACCTGCAGCACTATTCAAGCTTCTGAACACCTCCATGTAATCTAATCCCTTGTGTCTTACATTTTTATCCACAGGGATTCCACTTCAGGATGCTGAAAGACAACATTTGGTCAAAACACAGGACAGAGGAAATGTACTGTCCTGAACAATATATTAATCCTCATACACTGCCACTTGCTGCCTTCTGCAGGTAAATGAAAATGCCTTTGACATGTCACAGGAAATCCCTTGTGTCAATATCCGTGCCCCTTTACAGTTGCACAGTAAAGCAAATCTGTCACTGACATCAATTCTAATAGCAGCGTCCCTGAGAAATTTTGGGTGCAAAGTACAGACACTTCTGTTTTACCTCAGGAGAATGTGAAGTTGTCTTTGGCAGGAAGTAAGGCACTGAAATTTGGAAAGCAAGAGGCTGTACCAATGCTGATCAGATTGGGGTTTGCTTCAATTGATCAGAACCAGTTTGTATATAATATAAGGCAGAGCATTCCTCAGAACTCTTACACTTCTCAGAGAATATGACTTCTAGGTCAATCAAACTGGCACAATCAAGTTTTCAATATCTCCATGGATGAGGACCCTCTTTGGGCCCCCGTTCCATGTTCTTACCACCATCATTGTGATTTTTTTTCTCTTACAACCAGTTTGAAATCTCCTTTCTGCAACTTGCCTCTCTGCTTTTGTGTATTTGCTGTGCACCTCTGAGTCTAAGTCCTCCTTCTCCACAATCCTGCATTAGATAGGTGAAAACAGTCTTTCAGTCCTGTAAACCTTCTTGTCTTCAGAATGAATAAATCCATTTTTCTCATTGTCTTTTTGGTTTTCCAGTCCTTCAATCCTCTAAACTGTCCCTAAGAATGGTCCTTTTCTGGACTTAGTTCAGCTTTCAAAGTCTTCTTCGTTCAAGTGATTCTAAAATGGGATGCAGAATAGACATGATGTCACAAGTGATGAACAGAGGGGAACAAAAATTTTGATTGACATGCTGGCAGACTGTGACTAGTACAGTTCAGTGCATAGTTAGCTTTCTTCTGCATAACAGACTGCATTAGTATACATAAAAAATGTGTAATATTTACTGCCTGTAATACCCAGAGTTACTACTTAGAAAAATTTTCACAAGAAAATCCGTATACCAGAATTGTTTTGGAAAAAATGCAATTTAAAAAGAAAAAAGTTTCCTAAATGTAATTGTATACAAGGACTAACACTTGTTGAAATAATGTAAATTAATTTTTCTATCAGATAACACTTTTAAGTAATGAACACAAATGTAAAATATATCTTTAATTTTTTTTTTTAGTGCATCAAACCTGCCCTTTAAAAAAATGGTAATAGTTGCATGAGATAACATTCATTTAAGTTTGGCCTTTCCACTAGTCTCTGCCAAATTTAGTCAGGGATTCTAGACAAACTGATCTTTGGGGTCTTCTGACACAATATAACAATGGCACAATGAATAACCATCAACATCAACAGGTGTATTGTTAATTATGGCCACAGTGACCTATTCACACCTACCAAGTAGGGCTGTTCAGCCTACATTTGCATCCTGATTTATGGAACTATAAATTTAGACAGATGTGGATGGAATGAGAAATCACTTATAGAATCAAAGGATATGTTGACACAGGTAAAAAAAAGGAAGAAATTTCATTTGAGACAGAAAAATAAGAACAAATTTTGCTATCTTTCAGAATTAATGCAATCTTATAATCCAACTTTTGTCAGTAGAGTTGTATAGAAATTGTATAGAAAATTTTTTCTGCCATGTGTATTACATGGAAATGAAAAATAGAAAGACTGTTATAAGTAAATAATCTAAACAAAAGAAACATACAAATCATATTGGGCCAAAACCATGGGTGTTGACTTCATGGATCATAGCACTTGACAAAGGTAAATTTAGAATTTTAGGCTATTATCCCCTATTAAAGAAAAGAAGGCACATTTGGGTTTAGTGACAGGAAACAATCTGTAGTATTAATTGTAAGGAAGCTCACAGGCATTGGTTTACCCTTGCTTCCTCATATTTTTCCAGACAATACTCAATACATTTAGGGAAAATGTGCCAGTGGCTGTTCTTAAGACTATTCCTAATAATACTTTCTCCTCCCAATAAGGCATGTAATGACATGCAAGTGAAGTGATCTGATCACAGATGCCCCACTGTGTTCTGATTTTATTAATAATTTCTTAATAATAATACACATAACAATACTATTAATATTACTATTAACATATTATTAATATATTAGTAATAAGAAATAAGTAAACTCTGAAAATAGAGGCTACTGCCCATCAGCCTTAGAACACTTCATGGACATAGCACCACTCTCCTGGTTTTAGTCTGGTTTTCGGGCACAGTTAAAGTCACAGAACTGAAGAAAAATATACCTTTTTCCATTTTTTCCCTGTAATCTGTCTGCCACTGGAATTCAATATATTTTATTTGGTGCCCATGAAAAGGACAGGAAAAATCTGCTTTCTTATCTGTATGGTTCAGCTAGGCTAAAAATTAATGGCCCTAAATTTCTGGTTGCAACAGAATGTAACACTGGCAACACTCACCTCAGTAAAATAAAGAGGTCTCAGTCTGGACTGTCACACCTGAGCTGGTCAGTTTTAATGTATGAGCATTGGAAGCTTTATCCAGATGACTACAGCTGACCAGATGAATCACTGTTCATGCAGTTATGCACCTGTGTTGAAAAGAAAGTCCTTAGTTCTGTTTTACAGAGGGAAGTATAAAATGAATATAGTAAAATGCCACTCTATTTTATAGATTGTATAAAAAAATAAGATGATATTTCCTGATTGAAGCAAACCATTGTGTATTG
This sequence comes from Cinnycerthia olivascens, assembly GCA_035048155.1. Classification (NCBI taxonomy): domain Eukaryota; kingdom Metazoa; phylum Chordata; class Aves; order Passeriformes; family Certhiidae; genus Cinnycerthia; species Cinnycerthia olivascens. The sequence goes on from JAWWMU010000054.1 coordinate 20,969,805, forward strand.
TCAAGGAGAGTTTTTATTTTTGGAAAATCTGATCTCCTATCCTAAACCTCAGGAACTCCTTCTCTGGGCAAAGTACTGGAATTTGTCACCTAATCTTCAGTAGGTGAAAAATCATCCCTAAAGCTATAGCAAAACAGCTCTGACTTCTGTCCAGTTGGACAATAATTTAAAAAATTTGAGACATACAAAAATATTCTGAATATAAAAAAAAAAAAAAAGAAAAAAGAAAAAACCCCAGCTTATTTCTCCTCACTGATGAATTATTTCCTCAGTCCTGAGAAAAACAGAACAAAATGGACTTTAATTCACAAAGTGGAAAAGCATACAACAGAGCAGGGAAAGGAAAAGATTTGAAACCTACACCTACTGCTATCATGAACTTCATGTGCAGCCTTGACTAAGTCAGTTATCCTCCTTACATCTTCAGTTACCCAGCTGACAAATGAGCAAACCCTAATGCACTGAGTGCTGTAAAAAATAGTTATTACCTTTTGAAAAGCAGTCTCCAAGGGTCTGGTGTAGTATAAATGACACCTACATTTTTAGACAAGAAAGCAACAGAAATGACCATTTTGTTTCAAGGATTTTCTGAAGGAAAACAGAATTGTTGTCAGTGTAAGCTATTTTCTAAAATAGCAGCAATACAGATGTGGATGCCTCTCTATTGTAGGTGAATACAGTAGATGTAAGGCAGCTCCTTTAAAGTTGACACATTAAGAAGCTGAAATGGTTCTATGAGATAACTGAGGGAGTGTGCTGACATTTGTGCTGTACCTCAGGTTTATGCTATCATTATTCTATATGCCATGAAATATACACACAGACACCCTAGTATGTGACAACACATATAAATTCTTACCAAAACTTTGTGGAAAAAATTATAAAAATGCATTCTTAACATTAATATAATAGCATGAAATTCCCTGTGGTGTGATGAAAGGTATTTCCCAGTGAATACATCTCAGCACAGATCACATGGACTGAAAAAGGATTTTGGAATTCTCTGTAATGCTCTCACTGTGAAAGGATCAATTTTTTCCAAGCCTGACATAATAGACCTTAGCTGTATTAGAAGCTGCTAATTAAAATGGTCTGCACTTCTGAATGCCACTCTTAGAAAAAAAAGGAATGAAAAATGAGATCCATTTCTGGTGTATATGTTTTCAATAAAAAGGTATGAGTAGAATGAACAATAGAGCTACGTGAATGAGGATGGTGATACATTGCTTTTCATTATTTCTTATAAAACTTTAAGCTATTCAGCATTCCCCTTCCGTCTCCAAAACTGTGACAGAGAATTTGGTTTGGATCCAGAGCTGGATGAGGGGACTGACAATTAGTAGAGAACATAACAGTGACACAGCTCCCCTCTCTTGCTCATTGCTTTGCTTACAGTAGTAAGGACCCAGCACTCATGGCTATATAGCAGGCTGAAGACCAGAGTTTTACATTTCAACCAAATCTCATATTCTAAAGGGGAAGTCTAGCATTTCAGATTGTTTTTCCTTAAAAATTACCACAAAGCATGATTTTTGTAATTATCAGTGGAAAGAGCACTTTCCTCAGTCCCCCAGAAAAATGAACTAGGACTTCTGAAAACCCCACATATCAACAAAACAAATTTTCTTATGTTAAATGTCATGTAAATAAAATATTATTTCATTTATATACTATGAAGCAAAATAATTTAAATATCAAATAAAATTCAGAACTGTCTGAAAGTAGACAAGGACTAGATAATAAAACACATTTAAAACAGTACCACTACAGGAAAATAGAGGTAATCGGGTAATATTTTTTCCCCCAGAGAAATATTATCCTATTACATTCATACAGGTTATTCCAAGTGTGATGAAACTGTAATTCCCAATAGGATATCATTGTGTAACTTCTTGTTGCAATCAGGACCTTTCCCATGAGGATTCATCAATGAAGTATCAGCTGGTGTTGCTATTAATGCCTGAGAACACTAAATGCTAATGATTTATGAAGTGCATACATCTTTCCTTATTTTCTCGTTTTGGACAAACTGAGAAGTGTCCTGAGTTTTTAACAATTTCAAAGGCTTAGACCCTTATTAACACATAGAACAGTAACCTAACAGCAAACTATACTTCTATACTTTTTTTTTTTTTTTTTTTTCAAAATAACTCCTGTGTTAAAGGCAAGTGGACATTTCTATCTCTAGTTACTAACTGGGTAATTCTGAATGAATCTGGAATCACTGGAAAGGTAATTGTGCTTGATTCAGACACAGTGATTTTTGAAATATGAACATCTAGTGTCACCAAGATGTAAACTCTCAGACCTGTTCATGTGCAGCTGACAGTTATGACACAGGAGACCCAAGTCCATATAAAATCACAGCAAATGCTAGGTAGGAGAGCCCAGGACATTTCATATGATACTAGGTGTCTGTACTGGCAGCTGAATCAGGCCCAGAGGCTGGGATTTATCTCCTTATTTAATATAGTGGTCTCTGCATGTGCATGTGACTGAGCTTCATATGGCTCTCCCTAAGCAACAGAAGCATTTTCAATATGTGGCTACAGGTGTCCTGTGACTCCTGCACTGGACTGTGTCACCCATAAAGCAATGCCTAGGTTTGGTTTCCTGCTGTTGAGCATAATTTCTCTGAGTATTTAGCCTGGCCTCCAACTAGCTCTGGAGAAGAAAGGGTGTACCTTTAAAGTCCTACAATAAGACTATTCCTATGAGAGGTTTTGGACAGCTGACATGATTAGGACTGAACTCTAAGGGTTTATAAAATTAAGCATCTATATTAAAATTTTTTCACGAGCAATGGCTAGGAGAAAACATATAAAACATATTCTAGGCAATAAATGTTAAAGTGGCTTTGGTTCTTAATCCACACCCTTAAATAAAATAAAATTAAGAAAATTCCATTTAGGCTGTAGTTTTATTATTGTCACGTGTATTATGGAGGTCTCTTGTCCTTTCCTGAGCTTAGATATTTAAAAGAGTCACAACAACATCTGTTGCCAGCTACAAAATGTGCCTGCAGTGTTTAAAGCCAAGCATATGTTTCTAATAGTATTGTCTCACCTGAGTCTACTTCTCTTACAACTTATGGCAGTTTGAGTTTATGCACGTAAAAATATGTATTGCTGAAACAACCTTTGAATCCTCTGCTGAATATACCCCAGCATAGTCATAAAATCTCTGGAGCTCAAGGATTCTGCCTCCCTCCTTAATATCTGAGAGATGCTCTGAGAAATGAGAAAGAAATTTACCTCCTTCCATTCTGTCTAATCTCATCCATGCCAAATCACTCAAATCTGGGCAAGAACCATTTTATACCATCCAGTTCTTTGCTATTATAAAGCACAATGGTTGAAGATTCCCCCTGACAACAGATTCCCACACATTTTTGTATCTGACTATTCAATAGAGCCAATTTGCCTGATGCTATGAAGATACCAATTATTTCTAGTGTTGCCAGTATAAAAAGGCTGTTGTACAGTGAAGCTAGCATCTGGCTAGCTTATTTTTTGGTACATTCAGAAGAGATTTTTTAAAAGAGAATAGCTCTTTTCAAAACTTCAGACAATAAATTATATTCAACGGTGAGCTCTTTATCTCTGCTTCATCCTCTTTTGTCTCTGTCTTTTCAGAGGTCTGCTGAAATGCTCCTGTTCCCCCACACTTTTAATACTGGGATGAATGGACGCTATTTCTTGAGTTTTTGTCTGTTTCTCCAGCTTATGATTTCTCTACTCTAAAAGTAATAGAAGAGTAGTGTATATTTTCAGGGGATCAATGCACTTTTCTGTCTTCACATTTATATCCTTGTTATATTAACCACCACAGAGAACAAACATAGAAAACTTACCAACCTTGTTGGCCTTCTGCCTTTTTGTGCACTCAGGTAAGGATTAGGTGGGACAAACCTCTACCTCAAACATTGTGGTTACTTACACATGTGATAGAAGAAAAGCATTTCCAAAAACATTTCATTTCAAAGGGAAAGAACATTTTTGCTCCAAAAACTTAAGTAGTCTTCTGAGTATAACCACCTTAAGCTTCTAACCTGACAAAGGAATGAGGTTGGCACCTCCAGAGAGCAACAGCTGAATGAAGAAGAGGTCTAGAGGATTTGCTCTTCTAGGTTATGTGTCTCATGTTTCAGAATTGAGGCAGAGATGGTTTCAGGGGCTCTGTGCAGCCCTTGCCCTCATCAGAGAATGATAGCAATAGCAGAGTTATCAGGTTATCTTTGGTAATGAGGGGCTAGGCTCCTTTCGGTCAGTAATTACTCAATTCTGTAGTCAGTCAGCAAAGGTGTTTTACATAATAGGTAAGAAAACTTATTTAATGAAATCTCCTTTTGCTTTAGTGTAAGAAGCAACCTATTTATTATCCTCTTTAATCTCAAGTGTGCACAGAGAATTCAAAACAGAGAAAAAATTTTTTACAGAAAATTAGGCGTCTTTTATGTTATTTCCAGACATTTTTGTTCCAGACTACAACAGTCACCATTTGAGGGCCATAGTCCTGTGGGAATTCCTCAAGTAAGCTAAAAAGGTTATCCTGGCACAGGCTCAGACTGTGCTAAACAGTGTGGTTGAGAATGTTCTCCATTCTGTATTAAAGTGTATACAGCCCTAATGACAGGTCATGGCAGTTTTTTGAATAATTTCTTAAGTACAGTTATGCATAAACAAGCACTTTACAGGGCATTAATCCGTACTTCAAATAGAAAAATCCCTATTATTCCATCTGTCGCTGACTCCAGCAGAAATACATAATTTTCTATTTGTTAAAGGAACCGTTAGAGAAAACCCGTTCCCTCCCAATTGCCCTTTATTTTTCTCTTCCAGAGTCAAGGCCAGGTGAGATTGGTGACTTCTAGTAGGGGAAGAATATGGCAAAATAATTATTCCTCTTCATTTTAAAGATCATTTAAGTAGCACTTGAGCTTTTTATGTAGTCTTTTATCCCTGTGAACTGTATTTATACTCACATGTATTTGTCTTGTGTGGAAGGACCAGCAATAGCAATTTTAGAAGGTTCTCACAAAAACAATGACTGATCTTTGTCAAGATATTTCTGAGAATATTTTACTATTTCTGATTTGAAAAAGTAGGAAGTTTAATAATCTCTTTTTCTCTTTTATATATTTTTCTTTATTTTTTCCCCTTATTTTTGTATTATTTCTTTATTGAAGATTTATATTTTCAATAGTTTTTGGCTCCGAAGAATTCACATTTTAAAATACCACAGCCTGGAATTAATTCATCTATCAGCATGCACTTGGTGTATCTAAATTACCAGCACAAGTCTTTGAGGTTCTGTGTCAGTCTCAGCTAGGGAAAGACAGATATTTCTGAGATTTCTGAGCCAACCCTTACACAGAGTGAATCATCTTGTGCATACTTTTGCTGCATTGATTCCACAGTGAAGCAAAGACAACTGTGTTCTTATTAGAGGCACCTCAGGTAGGTCCCTGAAGTTAAATGAGATAAATCTAGATTCAACTCACTGCAAGAAATACCAGTGAAAATTTAATTCTACATTCTTAAGAGAAAGTATCATCATTGAAAGTCAGAAGTGATGGCAGATACACTGGGAAGACCCATATCTTTCATCATATAATAGAGAAAAGCAGATGGCATTTATTAACATGCTATAATAATTTTGAGAAGCCCCAGGTAAATTGACAAAGCAGCAAATAATATGTGAAGTTACAAGCAATAAACCAGTTCAGCTCACAAAGAGAAAGGTGCTGCAAGGGATATACACTGATAAAAAAAGAGAGGGTTAAGCTTTGTCTGTGATGGGGAGCAAACAAAAAACCCCAGCAGATTTAGGAATTAATATAATGAGACAACTAAATTTATCACATCTTAGGACAGAGTCGCAACCAAAGTTGGTGAATCTGCTGGTCAGGCATACAAGGGAAATAATCATGGGATGGATAAAATGAATAAAGTAATGATATTAACAGACGGGCTTACTACCCTACCATTTAATTTCTCTGATGGAAATGTGAAGAAATACAAAAAACTTAGGTAGGAAAACCATCGTGCCAGCTCATACACCTGATGGACACCAAACATGTTCCTGTTGTTTAGGGAAGAGGTTTTGGAATCACTGTGGATTGTTCATCTCATTGTTCAACAGAGTTTGCAAACACGAATCTGGTGCTGAAATGGTGGTAAGAGATACAGAAAATTAGACAAAAATTACAATACACTTTTGAGAAACTCCACATCTTGTATGCTATGTGATTATTTTGATTGCATCTGTGTCAAGGCAATGTAGCAGAACCAAGAACAACACAGAGAAGGGAGAAAGGGATCACTGGAGGTATAATACTGCTTCTGTACAATAACTGAATAGATTAGGACCTATGGATTGGAGAACTGATAAAACAGGAGAGTTATGAAAAAGATATAAAAGATCATTAATGTCTTTCTAGGAGAGAAAGAACTGAGAACTTAAATTTTCAGTATTAAATTCAGTATTATTAAATTCACAGGATATATTTATGCCCAATTGTAAGAGGCTCTTTAAAAGTGAAATAATGTAAAAATTATTAGACTGCAAGTACTTACAGTACTCCTGAAGACGACTGTAGCCCTTATCACTACCTAACACTCAAATTATCACTGAATGTGCAGACAGAAGTGCACTTTTCCTACTCTTGTTCTGTTCCCAAGCACCTACTGCTGGATGCTCTCATGATATCCAAGAGTGCTAAGACATGCAATCTGACTAAAGAGCAATGTGGAGAGAGAGAGAAAGAAGCTTTACAATCAGAAAGACACATGTAGTATGTGATGTCATAATTTAAAGCCAGTAAACAACACAAGAGTTATGGAAACTCAACTTTTTAGTTTCTGTGAGTACATCCAAATCAAAGTTTTATCTTGTCCTTATTCTTGAGATAGGCTTTCAAACAATCACACAACAAATCTCTGTGATTTTAAAACTGATGGCCCCTCCTAAGCATTCTCAAATCCACACATTTGAGCAAAGTACTACAAGGCAGTATCTAAATAAGTTAAGACCAATACAAACCTGAACATAGATGCCAGGGAGCATGTAAGAGCAACCAACAGTAACCAAAGATAAAAGCTAGAAAACTTAATGAGATTTTTTATCTAATAGTAACACTGCACCGGTGTATATCTAGTTGGAAACAAGGTAGTTGGCTGTAAACCACTGGTCATGGTCCTATCATTGTTTCCCCTGATAAATTTTATTTGTATAAGAAAGACGTAAAGAGGAGGTTGTAGTAAGGTAGGGGTCGGTCTCTTCTGATGTGAAAAGAAAGGACAAGAGCAAATCATCTTACTTTGCTCCAGGAGAGGTCCAGATTAGACAGCAGAAACATATTTTTCACTGAGAATTTAGGCTTTGGAATAAATTACCCAGAGAGATGGTGGAGTCACCATCTCAGGCAATATTCAGGAGACACCTGGAGGTGGAAAAAGGGGTGGTTGTGGTAGGTCTGGGTTGATGATTGGACTAAGTGATTGAAAGTCTCTTCCAATCTTGATGATTCTCTGATAGGATTCTGTGAGTAAAAAAACAAGAAAGGCAGGCAAATGCTATGAAAAGAAGAGATAAGAAATCTCTTGTCATAAGACATAAAAAGTAAGATCCAGTTTTATAGCAGGTCACACACAGACTGATCGTCCCAGTGCAGCCAAACCACATTCACTTATTTACAAAATCAAGGCTTAATGTATTATCATCTTCATCACACACCACACCCAGCTACATAAAGACTCATTTGCCCTAAACACAACAATGAAATATGAATACTGTATTCTCAGTTCAGCTGATGTTCTTCAATGATAAAACCACTAAATATGGTAGCTTGCTTTTACTACAATAACAACAGAATTCTATTGACATTTAAAGCACTATGATAAACACTGATTTATTTTGGACCTATAGTTTGGGGTTTCTTTCCAGCAAAACAATACCAAGCAAGCCAGGACACAATTTATTGAAATTGTTTTTAGAATATGTTTCCTGCTTCTCTGTGCACGCAATACATTCTTATCTAGTGAACTATCTAAATTAAGAACAAAACAAAATGAGGGCAGCCTTCATTTAAAAATGCCAACAACAAAACCATTTAATAACAGAATACTGTTCTTCCTTTAGGTAGTGTCCTTTGGGCAAAGCCTCAGATAAAGCCTTCAGAGGCATTGTTCTCTGAAGCTAATTGAATTAGTTATGAAATATGATCCAATTCAAACTTTCTTTTGCCTAAAGAAATATAACTAATAGATTATTGTTTTTTAAACTCTACATCTGATGTAGAACATTATTTGAAATAGGGAGATAGGGTCAAATCACTTCAATAAAGAATGCATAGAATTACGAGGCATTTTAGCACCCTTGTACCTCTGAGCAGCTTTATTACCTTTCCCTGAAAACCTTAGTTAAAATATATTAATCAGCTGCTATGTACAATTCATGCAGGAAAAATAAATTCAGATTAAAAAATACAAGTAATAAACACAAATTCTGACAGTTCTAAATTATTAAGACTGTTCTTTCAAATCCAAAATTTGAATCATCTTTTCAGTAAAAGAATCAAAACAACTCAACAATTCCAACTATTTAAGAGAGGAATAATAATAACATAGAGTAATTATATAAAATGCTGCCATTCCAGTTAACAAATCAGCTTTCTGGATTTAATCAGAGCCTTCTTTTTGTACTTTTAGAGTACTCACTTCTGCAATTCATGCCACTGCAGAGTCAACGTCATTGCTGTAGAGCAAATTTTTTTAGTTCCTATTAGATCAGTAAATTGTTTCTTAATATACTGATATTTCCATAAAATAAGAGCAGATACAGATGTTTAGTTATCCATATAGCACCATAAAGGGTTCTGGATTCATATCCACTCACAATCAAAGTTGCAGAGTGAACAACTAGAGCTAGGACACTAATTTATTTCAGCTTATGTAGGCTGGGTGGGGGAGGAGCTTTGCTTGCAATAGGTGAGGCTGTTAAGTCGAAAGTTCTCCACATTTTGGACCTTTGTGGATTCCCATTCCCCTCCCTCAGGATACCTCAAAGAAACTGATGCAAAATTAGAATACTAATTTTGTGTGGTTCCTGCAAAAGACAAATTGTGGCAGGACTGTAATGCCTGCAGCTCACACATTTGAAGGAAGGAGATAAGAGACACCTGGGTGTAAGTGCTTTGTTTCTGTCTTGCCTTTTGGATTCAAATCACCCATGGAGGAAGAATCCTTGCTCCTCTAACAATGACTTCTCTGTAATCATGCTAGTTTCAAAGACCTAGAAATTGTCTGTCCTGTGGACCATTTGAAATGCAGCTCTAAATTCTGCCTGTATGTTCTTTATGCAATCTGTACAATCAGAAGAAAACTTTAGTTTTGAATTACAAATTAACTATGAAGATAGGGAGTTCTGAAGAAACCTGCACTATATTTACCATGTCTCCTGCATTCCTGATGGGCAATAAAAAAAAGATATCTTATTACTGATTCATTCATGAGTGCTTTTTAAATAGAAAAGTACATTTTAAAAAGAGGTTTTTTTTATTTATGTGTTATGAGTTTTTATTATTTTGCAAACACTCTCTACTCTTGGTTGGTCAAACTTACATGAAGATACGGTTGCAAATAATTTGGTGTTATTAGAAATAATTTCAAAATACAAAATAAGGTTACCAAAGTATTAATCAGGCATGATTTCACTTTGTGAAGAGACCTTGAAATAATCCATTTGATAGAAAAAAATCCAGAAGTAGTGACATAAATTATTCACCCCAAGTAATTCAGCCAGACCTAACGAATACAGCAAAGTAAAGAGGAGTTTGCATATTACACAAAGGGATCATTTAAAATCCTTTATCACTTTGTTCACCTCTCCTGCCCTTCTTCATCTTCTTTGCAATTCCAATAAGGCTGCAACATCACTGCCACACAAAAAGCATTAGTGATTCTATTTAAAAGGTGCCAACCCTGTTGATTGTCTGTCTACCCCATTGTCAGTATAGAAACTTGCTTTGTTTATATTCTGAAAGTGATATGGGAATTATGTTGGTAATTTAGTGCTTTTTCCCAAGTCTGTACTTCTAAACAGGACCAAACTATTGCTGAGATCATACAGTATCATAATAATTTTAATTTTTTGAATAAGCAGATTATTAATTTGGACTTCTATGAAGGTTTCCAATTTTGAGTCACCATCACATCTTACTATAGAGCAGAAAAAAAAAAAAAAATCAACCAAATTACCAAAGCAAAATAACCCCTAAACTTGCTTGGTTTGAAGCAGAATATTCCATTCCCTGCTCTTAGGATGACCCTGAGATACACACACGTCTTTCAGGCTACCTCCATTCCATTTCTTTGATTTCATTTATACACAGACAACACCTCTGTGCCATGGCATGTCCTACACCTGGTACCAGTGCTTCAGCCCAATTATTCCTGCTCACATCTCTTCTGTCAAAACAAGACTGGGCATCTGCAGGATTCCTGGGTAAACTTTGACTTCTGAGAAGAGGGAGTATTTGGAATTGCAGCTGAGTACCTATTGCTAATCCTGCCCCAGTCTGTTCTGTTCACTTACAGTATCATTTCTGTCACCAAATACCTGAATATTTTATGTGTTATCTTAAGGGGAAGGGCTTTACGTTTTTGGAAAGTATACTCAAATCCTTTCAGCTGATTATCATTTCTGAAAATAAGAACAGGAAAGCAGGTGATAGATTAGCTGTATGCTCTTGTGTCTGCTTTACCATCCTGAAAAAAGCAGTTAAGTCTCCATTTTGTCAACAGAAACACAATTTGTCAAGGGTTACACAACCCAGATCTCATAATTTCCAGATTTGTTTCTTACCTTTCCAGGTGATTAATGTCTTCAGTTTGCTGTACTTGTTCTCTTTAGTATATAAGAAGAAACATTACACAAGAGTGGTTATTTCTGTGCATTTTCACAGTCCAATAAATCCTGGAAGTTATTAAAAATCAGGCAGAATTACACAGAATGATATCTGAAAAGTGTCTGAGATGTTCGAGTGGTTGAACCATATCATCAGGTTACAAAATGGTCTCACAAAGCATATGGTAGGTCACCATGTCACAAAGAACTTGGTGCTATCTTTATTTATAAGGAAGTGAAAGGAGAGAACACCAAAAGATTTCCAGTATGGACTGAATCTGAGAAAATTTATTGGAATCTCTTTATCTGTGCTCATAATTCAATAAAGATCTTATTGGGTCCATCTTCTAGATATAAAGCACACTAAATTTGGATTTGAGAAATTAAACAATAATTCACTCCATTCTTGCTCCTTTAGGAAACTTGGTTGCTATCTGAAAATGTAAAGAGTCCTCTGTTACAGAGCAGAGCCTGATGATGCTACAGCTCATGCCTGATGAGTCACCTCTTCACTCCTCTACTGCAGAACACAGGAACCCAGTCAGCCTTTGGGCTTCATTGCACCTCTAACATTAAACAGCTTCAAGTTTGTACATTTGCTAATAGCACCTCTTTACATTGCCAGCATCCCCTTGCTGACACTCTTTTCTTTGCTTGACACTTGCTGTTAACTCTTGTGAGGGTGAAAGAACTGAAAGCCTTGGCATTTTGGTGTGTGCAAGAAGGCAATAGCTGGTGAAGTACAATTACTCATACTGTGAGAAATTACCAGCTATATTGGTGTGAGGAACACTTTCAGGACTCTCACTCACTGCACTCTCTTAATGTGTTCTGAACTGAAGCTGGATCCTGAGAAGATATCCATGTATAACCATGCTGTGAGTGCTTATGGGACCTTACTGAAGAATAAGCCTAAAAACGCTACAGACTCACTGACAAGTGATAGAGACAACTCTAGTAATTAAAATAAATGAAATTGCGTCTCAGATTAGAAGGTGTATATATACTAGCCTTTCCTTTCAGTTGCTACTTGAAGTTCTTGACAGACAGAAGGAAACAAAATTGTTACAGACTACAATAATTAAAAGAAATTCAGCAATGTTAGTAAATACAATTTAATTTTCATTAAATTATAATGAATTCTGTTATGCATGCTGTTTTGGAAGAAACCGTTTTCATAATAATTTCCAAGCCAACTTCATATAAAGTCCATTTTCTCTTGTTTTTCTCTGCTAATTGAAAATATATTACTACAATTTTATATGTTAGATTTCATACACCAGATTAAAGAGGATAAAGACAAGATTAAGCAAGGTGGAAAGCAAATCCATCTGTAAATGACATCTTGGTTTTCTTGTGTCATAGTTTAATTAGGCATACAGCTAAACACCGTACAGCTGCTCACTCCTTGGGTCAGGGAAAAGAAACAGTAAAAGGATAAAACTTGTATGTTGAGTTTAAACAGGCAGTCATAAGGCAGTGAAATGCCCATCCCATGCCCCTCCACTACCACCAGCCAACTCCACCCAGTTTTATTTTTCAGCATGATGCTATATGGTTTGGAATATCCCTTTGGTCGTTTGGGGTCAGCTGTCCCAGCAGTGTCCCTTCCCAGGTTCCTTTGTTCCCTGGTCTACTCAGCTGGCAGGGCAGCAGGAGATGCTGAAAAGTCTATTTAGTGTAAAAACTGCCCAGTAATGACTAAAGCATTGGAGTGTTATCAATGTTATTCTCACCCTAAATCCAAAACATGGCACTATACCAGCTGCTGGGAAGAAAATTAACTGTAGCCTAGATGAAACCAGGCCATCACGAACATAAGAACATTAAATTTATCTCTGTCTTCACACCTATTGGAAAAATGCATAGATTAAATAACCAGGCTCTGCAATGCCATAATTTGTAAGTGAATCTGCAACACCATAGTAGCCAAGTAAGGCTTCCATCAAACTCAAGATCCACATGGCATCTTTTTTTCCTGGGTGTCAGTCAGCTCTATGACTGTGTAATTCTGGGTTTGCTACTTAGATATTTTTCTCTGGTTTTCTCTGGTGCAAAATTAAGGATATTCATTCAGGTAAGTGAATGAATATTTTGATATTTTTCTGATAAATATTATTTATTGTAATATTTTCTTACAAATAGTAGTTTTTATTTTATCTGTAGGCAAGCATACATTTATATATTTGTGCTCTCATTAAAAGATATGTAATCTATTCGACCTCAACATGGAAATAATTATGTGTATGTTAACTGCCACCTTGTTTAACAGCATTTTTTGGTTCTGTGCTAAAAAGTAATCTGTATTTCCTATAACTGCAGAATATAGAACTCACAGCAAGACCTTGAGAGGTCAACCTAGTTCAATTGCTTACCAACAGAACAAGCAACTGTGTCCAAACCACTCTTGAAAGAACCTTACATAACCTATTTTTAAAAAACAAGATGAGAAAACCCTCCACAGATATGTGCTCTCCTTGGATGTTTACTATACTACTCCCTGAGCACCCTACCCTACCAGTTTTTAATTATTTTCATAGCATAGGTTGTTTTATTCATAATATCCAACACAAATCTAACCCATAATGTCTTCTGATTATTAATTTTCTTTTTGAAACAGCTTTTTGAATTTTGAAGTCTTATTCTACCTCTAAGTGTCCTATGGCTTAAACAAACACTGAGTATTTTGATATTGTCTCAAGTTTGCAAGAGACATGAGGACACACACACAACGTGCAGAAGGCTGAATCTTGCAGAACTTCCAGTATCTCCATTTTTTGCTTTCTTTGTCTTGCAAGCATTTTGGAAATAGACTTATGTTTATTACTCAGTAGTAAGGCATGGGAAAAAAAACATTGTCGCACTGCACTGTTGTTCAATGATTAAATGTTACTTTCATGTATTTCTGCCTTTCAGATATTTTACAATATAATATAATATATTGTAAAATTGTATTAATAATATAATAGCAATATTACTGTGTCTCAATATTCATCTTTCTATCTGGAAATTCAGGCACTAAAAAGAATGCAATTTAGTTTAGACAACTGATGCAGGATTTTTTATATTCTAAACTAGATTTTGATAATATTTTTCATTACTTTTTCCTGCTTCAGGTACATCAATGCACAATATATCAGTCACTACAAAATCTTTGCACTTTTAAGTGAGCACCTACCTGCTGACAAGTGAATCTTTACAATCAAAGAATAAATGGAAATAAATGTATAAGGAAACACTAGGTATTATGTTATAGTTGTCTCATGGGAAAAAATATATCATGCTTTAAAAGTAACTCAGGAATCCTTTAAAATTAATTTATAGTTTTAAAAATAATTTCCTTTTCCTCTATGTGTAGTCTTTCTTCCCATTTCTTTCATCTTACTTTCCTGCTGCTAGTAGATATTCTCCAGTTGTGCATGAGGAGTCTGGCTGCATTTAACTTACCAAGCAATGCATGATCTATCCTAAAGAAAAACTACAACTACCCATCTTCAAAAAAGCAACTAACTACATATGCAGAGGCTGTAGTGAATGGGTCTTTTTTTGGGGGTAAAGTTTTTTTTACTATTTGACATTTATCATCTAAAAATGACATATTCTTTCAACCCCTTTGTCTAGGGTCTCTGGTCCACAGTGGTGCAACACCGACTAAACCTCTCATACAAGCATTGAAGATGATTGAATCACTCTTTAGAAGAGTATTTCTGTCTTCAGTAGATATAAAGATACCACCATATCTCTGCTCCTCAATGCCTTTGTTCCTCTATTGCCTTTTATTCCCAGCTCTGAGATTTACTCTACCATACTCAACAGAAGTACCTCCACCAATGTATGAAGCAGACTGGTATACTCCTTAAATGTATTTCACTAGATATTCTTATTATAATATAACTTCTCTTATAACTTCTAGTTTTTTTGGATCTTTCATTTCTGTTCTTGAAACTTAGTATGTAACTTCAGAATCACAGAAATTTCCACATCACTTCCTACTGACTCTCACCTTTGCATTTTTCAGGGAGGTCTTGATTCTTACAATCAGATTTGCAAGGCAATATTCCCCCACTGTTCCCTGCTATTTTCTGTGATTTGGGTCTGAAACTTTTGATTCAGCAGAGACATTTCACACCATGCTATTTCTGCCTTTTTTGATGATACACAAATGTAAACTCCAGTTTCAAATTAATTACTTGTGCAATGAAAATGGATGATTCTACTTCGTGACTGGACACTGTAGATCCCCTTTATACTCTTGAAGCTCCTTAAACTCCTTAGACTAAGCTCTGCAACATTAAAAGTTCAATAAGGTAAATGAAAGTTTTATGATGCTGGGTGATAATTTCTATATCACTCATAATTCAATAATGTTCCTGTTCAGATTATAACACAAAAAGAAAATGTGTGTGGCAGAATATTTAACTGAAATAAACCAGAGGACATAAATAGGAAAAGAAACTAAGTAAACAGAAGTCTTCTTTCTAGTGCACAAAAGCTTAGGTAATTATGCTGTTATTGTGAGACAAACTTTTGACTGAATCTGAATGTGAAGGTTGGTGTCTAAGGAAGCTTTAAAGCCCAAACCCTCAGTACTTTCCATCATGCACTTCTGAAGAAAAATTGTTGCTTCTTCTGCAGGGACACAGGCTATGGATTTCCCTTGAGCAGCTCCATTTTTTTAATTTGCTCTTTAATGCCTTTTTTGTTCCCATCCCTTTTCCATCCTCTAAAAAGGAGCATCTCCACCAAGAAATTTGAAGCAGTGTATGTTCCTTAACTGTATCTCAGATTCTTTTCTATAATTTAAAGAACATGTCAATGATACAAACATAAATTATATCAAACTAAGCATGTATTCTAAGTGTACAGAAAAGATACTGGGTATAGACACTCAGCAGCTGCAGGTGAGTAGCTGGGGTTGATTGACTGAAGGATCTCAAGTACGGTGACTTTATTTTCTTGCAAGGGAAATATCTAGATTTTGTAAGCTAGGACCTGCAAAGCTAAACTTGTTGCTTGTCTTCCTCAGTCATATCTAGCAGTTGAAAAAGAGTGGACAGAAGTTCTTGCAGACTAAGTGAAAAAATTAACTTGGTTCTTGCACTCACAAGTGAGTTCAATTGCAGACCACTAAAAATTAGTATGATCATATTAAAATGTGCAGTTATGAGGCTTTTGGGGAGAAGCAGCTCTTCTGAATTCTAGCTGAGCATAGGTAGGACTAGAAAGTGAGCCATTTAGCACTGAGAAATCCTGGAGACGCACAGTCATTGCTCAGAGAACAAGAAACTTTCATAATCAAAGAGCGAGACATATTGGGTGGGATCTTTGACTTTATTACAAGTTGTTCTTGTCATTTTCTCCCCCATAAAGCACCTCAGCTGTCTGCCAGATGCTGTTCCAGAAGTCTTAAGGTGGATTATCCTTCTTACATCTGTTTCCTTTGTGCACCCATCTTGGATATCACAAGTTATGTAAGATGACATAATAAATCTCTTCTGACTCATGCCTAGCAAATATAGCTCATCTTGCACTAGGCACAGCAGTTGATTTGGATGATAGTTTTGCTCATGGAGGTTCACTGACAGATGTGATATTCCATTAAGACTTTACAAGGTGTAACCACGTTTCAAGATGACTCGTTTCTATCGTAATATCAGCCTCAGTTATTCCTGAAATGAACTCACAAATTCTATAAAAATGAAACATTCTCATACAATACAACTCTCAGGATTAATCAATTCCTCCCTTTTCTAGGAGTTAGTTCTCCTCACAAGAACACCGCCTGCAGAAGTGACTTTCCATGATCTTTCTAAATATCCCAGTAAACCAGATTGATGCTTTCTCAACATTTAGCTAAAATTTTTGTTGGCCACAACAGAACATTTCCCAAATGTTTCCATAGCTAAATAAAATTACCATTGCACTTGCAGGAGTTTTTGCCTCAGGAAGAGCTCTGAAGTACAACAATGACGGCAGCAGCCTCATATAACTTACTGGTTATATGCAAAGTTTTAAGCAAGAGAATGGTTATTCTGTTTTCAGAAGTTATGTCTGTTAATATGACTCTAGCTGATAATATTCTTTAAGTAAGATACTTCATGACTCCTGACAATCTATATGGACCAGACTAAAAACTATCACCATTTTTAATAAGCAAACTAGTAGGAGTAAACAGACAGAGACCATCTAAACAATATCTGTTGAGTGGCAGAGAGAATCAGTTCTAATCTCACTTTTGTTTGCCAGCAATGACTTTAGCTTCTTTGGCAGTTTTCTGTGTAGCCTCAAGTGCAAACTGAACTTTGAAAATAATAAAATGCTAGATAAAGTTAAGAAGATTGTCCAGAACTCCTTGAGTTCTGTGAAACAATTTTCATGTAGCAGTCTGAAACTTGGCTTCTGTCTGACAACAGTTTTAAGTCATATCAGGAGGCACAATAGATTTTCCCCTCCTTTCCCCAGCAAGCCCAGGGTGACTTCGTGACTGTTATTACAATTTTAATCTCCAGATCAGGTGCTCAAAACCTACACAAAAACTGTAACATATATATTTATGCTACCTAGAATAACAGATCAGGAAATTATAATGTGGTTGGGCGGAGTTGAAGGAATTGAAAGGGAGTCTTTGCTGTTGCACTCTTTCTTGGCAAATAATTGCATAAAATAATGATGAAAAATGCATGAGATGCGTCAAGGAGTTTCTCACCACCCACTGCTCTAGCTTATTTAAAATGCTTCCCCTCACTTGGGAAGAGCTGAAATTGCAGCCATGGTTATTAATAGATCCAAAGGGGATCTGAAGTAATTTGTCACTGGCAGGTGTTTGAAGTCCATAGCAACTTTTTTTCCTCCTTATATGCTTTGAGTAAATGAGATGAAATGCACATGTCATCCTCCATTTCAAGAACTGAAGAACTGCCACTCATCTACCTCTAAGGGCAGAAGACATAGAAGATAATTAAGCACAAAAAAGCAGTATGGAATGCAAAGATCACAGCAAAATTCTTCTAAAAGCACAGCAGAAAAATGCATAGTGCCACTTTTGAAAGCATCTGCTCAGTGAATCACACAGCACCTGGGCTCTCAGTGGTGAAATATATTTTTGTTTTTATTTATTTTTAATAAAACCCCTCATATTATAACATTGCCATAATATCCATATTAAATAGCTTTGTGTCAAAAAAAGGCTAACTGGTAATTCAAGAGTACATAGAGACCATATTTAGCAGTTGGATTTAAATCAGAACATAGGAGGATAGATGGATAAGAATTATAATGGTAATTGATGTGAAGAGACAAACCAAACAGTAGAACTAGGAAGTCTGTCATCTTCTGCTAGCTTTTATGACCAGATTCCATGTATTTTCCTGCTGTGTTATCCATAAGCAGCAACATTCATAACCATTATGTGCTATCAAAGCCGCTCTCAGTATTAGAGTGAATGATTTCCTCCTGTAATATTTTCTTATTAAAAATGAGCTACAAACTGCAACAAACCAAATGCAACATATTTCCTGCAAAATGTATGTTACCTTCCAAGTCATGAAAAGATTTAGCCAAGTAATGCTGGTTGCTGTGGATTGAATAAAATTCCCCAGGATTTAGTTCATGAATATTTGAGAGATGGCCTTCTATTTATTACTTTAATACATTCTTTGCCTTGTCATAAGAGGCTTTTTGCTTTTAAGAATCATATTATGAAATAATGATGCTTTGTTTCATTGAAACACATTTTATTGCTCATTCAGAGCTATCAAATTACTATCAACATGCTACACATTAATTTGTGCCCATGAAAAAGCTTGTATTGTATTTTATGTCTACAATTTTATTAGGTAACATCGCAGATTCACTGCAATAAAATGAACTATAGTTCTGGCTCAAGAACTCAGAGTTTATGAAAGCTCTACTTCAATTTACAGACATTTCATCTGCCGTCAAAGCTTCTTGGGTCATGATATTGTTATTTATTTCTATTAATAAGCCTCTTGCCCACAGACACTATTTTAGAGGTATAACAAAACTCTGATGGTGTGTTCGAGCCATTATAAGAATTGTAGACTCTAAAAGATTCTGATTACATGAATGTTATCTCTACTTTTTCTTGCTATTTGTGCTGTTGTGTTGCTTTATTTTGTATTACTCTTGCAGACTTATCTTGTTTAAAATTTGCAATGTACCAATGTACTCAAGGAGAGTAAGAGTGCAAAAAATACTAAGGAAGAAATTAAGAAATGTTCATTAATTACTAACACATGTTAGCAGTGACAAATAGCTTTCTTTCAGTGAAGGTTTAGGTCAGTAAACCTGAGAGGAAGGAACCCTGTAACCATACAGTGCAAGATTGGCACTGCTGGAAATTTGGACAGAAGAAATCAGTTGAAGGCACTGGGTCTGTATAGAAGCATAGATCCCTACCACAGAGATGTGTCTATAGAATTCAAAGATGAGAAGTCTAAGTTAATTAATATAGTTAAGTACTGTAGTTGCATTTTTCTATTTTTCATTTGGTATTGGCAGACAAATTAAACCAAATATATCTTCATACCACATCTTGTAAAACACCTAGATAGTAAATTGTGGTATCAATGTTTCTACTTCCCTGATACATCCTTTCCTAAAAAGAAACAAGAAGAGGAAAAGTTCTGATACTTTCAAAACCTTCTATTTTCTCATTTTCACTATAAAAATTTTAGGTTTATTTGTTGTCTGTTTCAGGGGATCCAAAAGGTCTTTCAAATATTTTTTACAAAAATGTTTTTATATTTTATATTTTCTACACTTACCCCACACACACATACACATGCACACACAGACCCCATTAGATCTTAAAAAATGAGAATGACTTGAAGCCAATGACTTGAAGCCCCAAAGTCTTTCTGAAATGCAACTTTTTGTTCCTGGTTTTGTATATATATAATATATGACAGATGCATATAATCTTTAATATATACCAAAATAGTTTGGTCACAAGATGGGATATTAGAGCCTCAAGCCTGCTCTGCTTTAAGCTAATAGAATCAGACTTTGTTCCAGTATAGTCATGACAAGGTTACAGTAAAAAGAGAGATATATTAATTTAATTATTTTTTCCTAAAGTTATGTGATTGTGACATGGGACTACTGTACTTTCAGTTAGGTTTTATTTTTCAGGGATATCAGAAAAGCTTCTGTCAAGAGTCTCTGCTTGTTCATACTTGAGTGTTACTAAGCAGGTGCTCATAATTCAGAATATATGTGCTGCTAGACAGGCCAGAGTGTCGCTTGCAATGAAAAGAAAGCCACAGCCCAAGCCCAGTCACAGGTTTTCCTACTTGCTGACAGGGGAAGCAGCTCAACACTTCATTAATTTAATTCCTACTAAGATTTAAAAGAATTGTCACATTTTCCTTTGTGAATTTACTCAGTTCCCGTTAGCCAAGTCATTGGAAATTGGCATTACTCATTTTTAAAGAGCGATTCATCTTCTGTAGCCAGGGTTATTTCATTGGTTTCAAACTTCACAGTGTCTCTCCCCTTTCAGACTTCCCTTTGCTTGAGATCATTATTGTTTACACACTTCTGCTGTCCTGTTTCTAATGACTACTCAGTGACAAGGAAAGTTAAACCTTCTGGTGAAACTTAAGTGCTTTTAAGAGATTTGCATTTTGGATTAAACAGTTCTAATTCTGCTATCAGAAACTTTAATCTTCTCTCTTCCCAGGTTCTTGTTGAATTGCGAGGTGATTTAAATTTTTATTTCGCATGTTCATACCTGTAAGTGCATTAATACCTCTTTGCTTAGTCCAATACTCTTTGCTTTACCATCACATCCATAATGACTCTGTCTTCCTCAACCCTTAGTGTGGGGAGTTTTACTCAACTCCTAGTGTTTAATTTGTCTGTAAGTGTCCCAGGAAAGTCAAAACCTTGTGCCCAACTAGACTGTCAGCATCCTATTAGGGGGATCCTTCATTAAGAAATCCTGCTGGATGGGAGGATGGTTTCACTGACTTAGGGAAACACACCACCAGTGTAAGGGAAACCCCCTTATTGGAGTGTGTTACCTGCTGGTAGTGACTGCCAGTATCTGCAAAGGACTCACACTAACAAGTTAAGGAATAAAACTCCTATTAATATAAAATCGTGGCAGGTTAAGATTCAAAGGTTGTCAGTGATAGTGTCCGACTGCAATAGTATACTTGAAGGAATTTAAAACCTTATTTATTTTATATAAAATATAAAAGATGTAGTCCTCAGGAAAATACTCAGAATGCATAGAGTATGATTGTTACTCAATCGTTTGTCCTTATGAGGGAGAAGAAACGCTCAGCCCATCAACTGATCCCAGCAGTTACAATGGAGTCTTCCACGACTTTTCACCATCCTCATTGATTTATTTTATACTATTTCTTTGTGTTTAGGTGGAGCTTGAGTGTCTCCAGTCATGCATACCTTTGCTACTGATGTGTGTAAAATTCTCTCACATCACATTTAAAGTCAAAACGAATGTAGAGCGCATGTCCAGTGAGGAGTGGTTGTACTTTGGAGGTGGATAACTTTGGGATGGAGGTATGCATTATTATTGTTATTATGTTTAATGAAGACAGATCATCTAAGAGGGGTTTTGCCACAGTTGCTGGCTCAGCAGTAGAACATATTCCTTTATCTTCCTGGTATGCAGTTTATCAGCTGCAAAGTACTGAGTTCCCTTCCCTGCAAAGATTTCCCCAGACCCTGGCTGCAGGGTTTCCTCTCTGCTCCACCCTCCTTTCCATCCCCCTTGGCAGGTGTGTGTGTGTGGAGCATCATCATGGACTAGGTGTCAAGCCATGCCAACAGCATTCCATCCAGGGGGCAGCCACTCTGATTTACCCAATAATCTGTACTGTTATAATCCCTGTTCAAATGCTAATATAACTCTTCAGTTTTCTCTAATTGTGTCCCCAATTACCTGTCCACAGCATCCCCATTCATTTCCCCACAGACTGAGATAAGGACTCTGGTTCTCATCTAGTTCCAGGTGCATCTTCCACATGGCTCAAAATGCCTCCCAACCTGGCCTTCAACCCTTCCAAGGATGGGGCATCCACAACTTTTCTGGGCAAGTTGTACCATCTGTCAGTCCCCTTTAGGTATTGGAAGGTGCTATAGGGTCTCCCTGAAGCTTCCTCTTCTCCAGGTTGAACAACCCCAACTGTCTCAGCCTGTCTAGAGAGGGGCTCCAGCCCTCTGATCATCTTTGTGGCTCTACTCTGGACCCTTTTTCACAACTCCATGTCCTTGCTGTGATGGGGAGCGTGTCTTATCTTTCTTTTAAGTCAGATATATAACAGCCAATCTATATTTGCTGTAGTATGGCTGTCACTGTCTTATGTTCTGAAATTAAGGAGATGAAAAAAAGAAAAGGAGGCTTTACAGACTTTACCTCAGATCAGTCTGCCAAATATATACAGATAAATAAAAAATAGAATTGAATTTTCATTTCTAAAATAGCTCTTTTAAGACAATCCAATGCATAAAGGGAAGAGGGAGCTCAAGAGGAATACAAATAAGAAATCCAGGAGACAAAGCCACAAAAAATATGGTGTTTGCCTACCAAACACCATATTTGAGTTCTTTGCCCACTGACCTGTCCTTTGTAGTGTCCTCATTCCTCCTTGAGTAGGCAGTTAAGTGCCTTCAGAATCAAACTGAATGTGAGATGTTAGTCTATATGAGTTTATAGGCTCCCAG
Source organism: Cinnycerthia olivascens (assembly GCA_035048155.1). NCBI lineage: Eukaryota > Metazoa > Chordata > Aves > Passeriformes > Certhiidae > Cinnycerthia > Cinnycerthia olivascens. The sequence goes on from JAWWMU010000054.1 coordinate 20,992,428, forward strand.
TACAGTATAGTTTGTGATCTGAAAATATTTCTTTTATATCTGTATCTTAAGAAAAAATGAAGCTTTACACATTGTTTCTTAAATTTAAATTTATCGCTTAAGCAGTACTCTATCATGTTTAACAATGGAAAGTATTATTTGAAAAATTCTAAAATTTAGTAATAAATTAATTCAAATAATTATTTTTATTTTAAACCTTTCCTCAATGAGACATTTAGGCTCCAAATCAAGCTAAAAATTCAGACATTGGAAACTATAGTACAACAATTCTAGGAAGAGTTTAATCTAATCTATTTCAATCCAAATTTGAGGAAAATAATTCAATGAATATGGATTTTAAACAGGTGAAGCTTATAAACTCGTAAATACTTCTTAATATTTTCCTTCATATCAAATTTTTCCAGCAGTGCGGTTATTATATAACTTGCTGTTGCTCAGCATCCTTTTACTTTAAGAGAATATATATGTTTTTTTTTTAAGCTTAGATCAAATGAAAAGATTGAAAATGTGACCAGATTGTAATGACTAAAATATTTTATTATTTGGACAGAGGATATACAGGTGTACTTGGAGTCCTCTGTTTTAAAAGATGCAAAAGAGTACTAATGTCCCAGGATGAGATTTCAGAAGTTTGGATTAGTGTATTGATGCTTGCAACACCTTTTGGCACCTTCCTTTGAATAAGGAAAAACTCACACCATATGGTGGGACTACTGAAGAATGCCTGAAGGATTTATTTCTGCTTCCCAGATTGATCCTGCTGATCATGATGGGACACCATTGCTCATTCGGATGTAACAAGGGAGAAAGAAAAAAGCCTGTGGATCAGATTTTTCCATCTCTGTCCACAAATACTTTTGCCTATTAACCAAAATTTCAATAAAAGTGAAATCTGATAAATAAATGCATGAAGATTAACCTTTTTTATCTGTTTTCACTCTACCTCTTTTGACAGCAGTGTTGTCACTATTCTGCCTAACACTGCCAATTTGCAGTTCTCCCAAAAGAGGAAATTAGAAGATTTTAGAAGGCTGTGTCTGGATTGAAACATTTGCTTCATCTGCTTGCTCATCCTCTTCCATTGTAAATTATCTCTCTCCACACATACACATTCTCACAATCCCCTGTCTAAGTTTGATAATGTTATCATTAGCAGGGAGGGGAGCAAGATGGGGAAAACTGAGTAATTACTATCCTTTATTAAATTATGCTGCATTAATTAGTTGACTGGGTAGTTCAGGGATTGCGTCTGCTCATATCAGAATGGTGATTTTCAGTTCAAAATAGCATCTGTTTCACAGCTTTAGAGCAACAACAACAAAAATTAATAGTGTATGGATTATGTCACAAAAAGAGAGGTGCTACATTCATCTGTCTCCCTGCCACTTGCATGTCAGAAATAAAGAACAGGCATCACCTGCCTCAACTTCTACAGGACCACTGAGGCTGAAATAAATTTTTCAATTGAGTTTGATAGCAAATGTAATATTTCTCATACATTTTAAGGGCAGAGGGGATTAATTGGTTTCTAAAGATTATTTGTTTCACTTTTGGTGATGTCCAAGCTTATTTTGCTTGCTCTAATAGAGAAAAAGATGGCTTTGACTGATCCTAGTACCAATTTGCAATCCTTCAAAACACAGACCAATTTTATTTCTGCTGGAAATAAATTGAAGTATATTCCTTCCTGTCCTAAGAAGCAGAGAATTCTTGTATATGAAAAATACCACCATGGGTCTCCTTTTGGCCTTGTAGTTTCTAGGTCTGAATCTACAATTGGACATAATTGGTTCAAATGTGACAAAGACCTGGAAGTGAATCCTTTTGCTTTAGTTTCAAAATTTCAATAATTATCTGATACAACAGTAGGTGTTTAAAGTAGGTGAGAAAGCTCCTGATGCATTAAAAACAAAAGGATTTTTTTTCTTCTAAAATATCAGCATGAGAAAATGCCTTTAAGTCTCAAAGGTATTCTTAAAACCAGATTTTATTTAAATAAAAAAAAGAAAATTGAAGTACTTTCAGCAATATTGTATCACTTTCTCAGGTAAAGAAACAGAATCTCGTTGACTGTGAATACATGATTTGCTGTTCACAAAACCTGTAGTGTATACAGTATAACTATGATCTATATGGCACATATTATATATATATATATATAAATTACAGGTTAAATTGTAGAACATACTTATACATGTTTATTGCAGAATAATATAATGTTAATTAATAAGGAAGAAAGTCAAGAGATCAGAAGCAGAATGTACATCTTCCCCACAGCTGAGCTAAAGAACATGATACCTTCCTCTCAGTCACCAAACTTTCCAGGGATGACTCCTGTTCTCCAGGCACCAGAGGTGACAAGATTATCTGGTTACCTAAAGAAAACATATGTAAGTTTTCCTGGTTCATTCTGACTCCTTTATAAAGATAGCCTATGAACTTGCAGCTGCTCAAATTCAGTTTGTAGGAAGATCTCATAAAAAAAATTGCAAATGACTCTCACTTCAGATTTTGGTTTTCTAATGCTAGCAGCAGGATGTACAGTGGACAAAATATTGAATACAGTTTCCCCTCTAAACAGGGCAAGGAAATGGCTCTAGCAACTAAGAAAGTAAAACATGTTTTGCTACGCTTTGAAAGATTTGTTCTTGTAAACAGTTGAAAATTAACTCATAAATTCCTTTGTTTCTATAGATTTTTAATAGTTTAGATCAACAAACAGCTGTGATGTTTTCTCAGCTTCCTTCCTGCCCATCCTCTGCCTCTGAAGAGAAATTTTAAATATAGAATACAAATTATAGGTTGTGTTAGTCCAACTTGAGCTTGTTTCTTTCAGACAGGTTCTTTCACAGAGACAAAACCTTTAAGGAAACCTCCCAGCACTGCAGCTTCACACAAATCCTCGTTATTATTGGAGGCCCCACCATCCCTCACAAAACCCCTATTAAGGAATTTGAACACTGCCTCTGGCTCTTCCTTTTACATGCTAGTCAGCTTTCCGTTTAGCCAGGAAAAATAAAAGGAGTGAGAAAAATGCAGAAATTCTGTAAGTTGTTTGCATGCCCCTGAAATATCCCTTTAGCTGAAGGGGATCAAATCAATGAAATATAATGAAACCGTATGCTCATTATTTCAAAATAGAGCAGCTGCTTCAGGGAGTATTGAGAAGATTTATTAATTCTACTGGCACTGCTCATTAAATCTAGGTATCTACATACCTGTCTTCCTCAACAAAACTCCTCAGTAGAAAAATCACCCCTGTGGAGTTCAAACTGATGTTCTTCTTGGCATTCTTCCCTGTATCCTTCCAGGGCAGAGAGGACAATATGCTGAGCTGATGCTGCTGGAGAAGTGGAAAAAAATCATCTATGTGGAAAAAGCTATCTAGCGTGGGTACAATTTTGAAGTCCTGTAAGAGGGATGTGTGCTGGCAAAGACTGATTTTGCCTGCTTTGGACCATATGTGCATTTAATTGAGTTTGCAAGTTTCCAGGCAGAATGCCAAATGGACAGTCTACCATCTGATAACAGCGAAGAAGTTTCCCCCCTCTTGTTCTCTCACAAGCTTTGGGTTCATACAGACTTTGAAAAGTAAAAAAAAAAAATCTGTCCCTATCTGAGACTGATACTGGGATGTGTATAAGTCGTTAAAAAAAAATACAGAAGTCCAAAATATCAGATTTACTTAGAGGTTTTAACTTCAACTATAATATTGAATCTTAAATAAAAAATATAAATCAACATATGTGCCCCTCCAGCAGTACTATCTTAGTCAAACTTGCCCCCCATGGTTTTCTCTTCTAGGGACAGGGAAGTAAATGAAGGGACTTCCAGTTAAAATATCAGTTAAAATGTTCAGAGAAAGAGACACTGCAAAACCAAAGCAGTCTGAGGGGCTGTGTTTGAACAGATGCTGCCAGATGATTTCCAAATCTCAGTATGGCCTGGGAACACCTCTTTGCAGGCACTACATGATGTCTGCACTGTTGGACACAGGTCAGCAGCCAGTTACAGAGCTGGATGCCTGGTTCTCTCTGTTTGCAGTCACCACCTTGATGCTTGGCTCCTTATGGAGGTAGCCAGAGCCTGTCAGTGTGAATTATCCTTGTGATATTTCCCCTTCTGGTCAATGCAGACCTGATGAAACTGATGACAAGATCTGGAGGAGCTAATCAATTTCATGAAAACTACTCAATTCTTCATAACTAAAACAATAATTTCCCCATAAGGGAAGTAGCATAGTATCTTTCAGGAGACAAAAAATACAATTCTGCAACAAATTTGATTTGAGGGTTTAATTATTCATAATAAAGGTAATATAAGGACTGATGTTCTTTGTGCAGTGATAGTCACATTCTCAACATTTAAGTGGTTGTTCAAAAAACTTTTCCAGAAGGTCCTTAGAGTAACTCAAGAATTCTCAAATGAAGTAGGAGGTAATCACCATGCCAGGCATTTTCAGTGTTCCATTCAGTCTCCAAGGAGAGCTCTCTTTTATTCATAAGGTGTAAATTTGGCGATTTAGATGGCTATGAAGTCTGAAGTTTGCTGAAAATAATCTTTTTCTTTGATAGAATTTCAACCATAATCAAAATTTCCTGACAATGTTAGAAATGAAAAAGTAGTAAGGGATGTTAGGCCCAGACTATAAAGTAGTGTGAAGAAACTAGCAAATAGCAAGTCATGAACAATGACCAGAGCTTAGATTTTACAAAATATATGTTTCATATCTCAAGGAACAGAGAAAATTAAGAGCCAATGCACCATACCAAGCATCCAGGATAACCACAAAACTGCATTACTCTGCAGTTAAGTTGCCATTATCCCAAGGTTGAGTGTCCCTGCAAACCTCTTCTAATACTCTAGTTTGATTCTGTCACCCAGCAAAAGAATTGTACAAGAGAATTTTGAAGCCGAGAATTTGCTCCTTGGTTGCTTTCATACTTGCCCCAGTGCTACGTGAAACAGTCTCTCGAAGCACCTTTGCCGTCTCTGTTATAACAATAATAAGCACCATTGCAATAAATAGCCTTGCTACTTGCAGCTATAAAAATAATTTCAGGAACACAAAAAAAAATCTAAAATAGTCTAAAATTTTTTTACCTTCTTGTCTTTTCATTAGGTTATCGTTAGGTATTTTTTTTTTTCCCAGATCACAAGGGAGTCATAATTTTAAAAACAGGGACAGACCTGTGTTTGTAGTGAACATGATTAAATTTAAAGTGGTTATGAAAAGAAAAATGCACTTCTGAGGAGAAACAGCAGTGTGGCTACATGTCATTAAGTGCTTCTCACTGGGCATTAATTATCCTCTGGCAGCTATGTGGGGGGGCACAAATGCAGTCATGCTTTCTTGCTTTTTAAATAAAAGAAGTATATTCACAACAAATTTATTACTTTTTTTCACATTTCTATGAGGTTTGGTTTCTATAGCACTCTGATGGTTGAAAAGCTTATGAACCTTTATACAGCCAGGATTAAATGCAATTTTCACTATAAGTGATGTTAAAATAGATTTCTGCTCTTAAAGAAGAAAAATGTATCTTGTTCTCTAATTTTTATGACAGAAATAAACTTCAGTACAATTTCAGTTGAGTTCAGTCTTCGACATAAACTTGTCATAGTTTTCCCTATTAAGTAGCACAGTAACTGAGAAATTGTAATGAATACCCCAACTGGTATTTAAAGAACAAAGGGAAAAAAAAGACCAACAACATATTTTTTGCATCATCTGCTAAAAAAAAATAATAAAAAAAAAAGACACCAAGTGGGTTGCTTAATATTCTGGACTGAGTCAAGTTACTTATAATTTCAGTGGAATACAGAAAAATAGTTCCTTTTGCTCCAAAAAGAGGACACAAAATGCTTCATGTGGCTGAGTTACTCACAGATGAGCCCAAAAGCTTAGTCTGACATGAACCCTCTTAGCAATTGTCATTGGGAGAGAGACAACAAAAAAGCAAACAGTTTATCTTTGTTATCTCTCTTGTGGACTTCACTTGTGTAGGTATTTTTCTGAGATTTTTTATTGATAGTAGTAGCAGCTGTCAGCCAGAAGCTATGCATGAAGGAAAAGAAGTTTGAGAATATGTCAGGAGATTTCAAGAACCTCAGCTATATTTCACTGATTATTCAATACAGTGAATATTTAGGTGTTTTTTGGTGACCATCAGTACATATTTGAAATGCCTTAAATGAAGGTAAAATGTGCTTTATTCAGTGGGGCTGAGCAGATTTTATCCTGTTTAGCTCAGAAAAATAAAAGTATCACAGAAATATAAAGACTTCACCTTGCAATAAAAAATATATTGGATCTCATTTTAGCCATGCTTATGTTTAAAGAAATCATTGGCCATGTTGTTTTTCCTTAGTTAATTTCAAACACACACTATGAATACCTAAATATCAAGTTTCTAATTAATTTTTCAAAGTAAATATTCTTTATTTGTTTATTCTTGGAGAGAGTTCATTTTTAGCAGGCTTCATTTTCTTAGTTCATCATTAATTTCTATAGAACATCTTTCCTGTGTTTTGAAGAAAAATAAAAATTTGAATCCCTACAAAACTTATTATTCCTAGAAAAGATTCACCCATTATAGGCAAAATTAACAGATTATTGTGGATTGCAATAAAAAAGAAAAAAGTCTTGCTGATAGAAGTCTAATATCAAAACTTTATGATTTTATGCTGAAATTTTCTTTCTAAAGGAGACCCCTAGGAGATTTCCTCACAAAAATTACCCTAAACCAGGACACAATTATAAATAAAGATCTTTTGAAACCAATAAATTTGCATATAAATGTTTAGAAGCACAACTGCAACCTAAGATTATTGAGAAAGAATAGGATACAAACCAGAACAGTGAGCCTGAGATTTGTAAATAGTTGAGAAGAAAATATTGTTATTTGTTCAAAATATTTCCTTTTCTTCCTTCTACTTTATCACAACACTCCTGTTTGGGATCATCCAATGTGAAAGTTAGTTTGCTGTAATTTATCTTGGAAGTAGAAAATAATTCTTAAAAACACCTTCCCCCTCCCCTCCCAGGCTGTACCTCCTCCCAGAGGCACAGGGAGAAAGGGATGGGGGTTGTCTCAGCCAACTTAGTATGAAAGACTTTCCAACACAGTACATCATTACTACATGGGTTTCCTTGAGAAAAATATACACAGAAAATACAGGTGATGTAAGCTAGAATGTGTTCTGAACAATTCTTTCATTACATATGTGTATATACAAAATTACATTATCTTTCAAAAGTTTCAGTGCTTTGGACATTGAATTTATGAAATTAACATGTCAGTGCCATAGAACATTGTGCCAGGGAATGGATCAATAAAGAATAAAAATAAAAAAGCTTCAATTATTATGAACTTCTTACTGCTTTTAGATATTAGTTGTTAACTTCCTTCGAAGACCTGATTGACTTTTAGGTTATTTATTTTATTTATTAATATGATCCTAGTACATAATGATGTGAAAATTGGGAAAATAAGTGGTGCATAAGTGAAGGAAAGTAGATTTTCTTCACTTCTGCTGTTTCACTGCTCTTTCTCTATTACAATGAAAATGTTAGACAGTTTTAACAATGTTTCCATGGCCTATTCATAACTTAGGAACAACATTTATTAAGGAGTCTATAGATATTTTTAAAATGCATACTTTGAATTTTATACTAAAAGTTGAAGAGGAAGGGAACATATGGTCAGGAGTTTTGAGTCTTCAGGCTGCTAACTCTTAAAATTGCATACAGAATTAAATTTTGCACAGAAAAATTTACTAAACAATTGAAATGTGCAGGCAATGAGTACCTGTAATGCCCCTTGATGTAGAACAGAATGGCAAAAGAGAAACTATAAACCAGCCTTTAAGTTGTTTATAGATTTTTAGAGGCAGATTTATTTGTAATCTTGATTCAAATGGAATTGAAAAATCAACTAGCTACTAATGGTCCTACCACCACTGCATAAACTTTAGGGTTCTTTGGTATTGTTTGGCTGTTTTTCTGTTGTGGGTGTTTTTGGTTTGTTTTTTTTTGACTGGACAATTCAAAGTGTCAGAACAGTGATCCAAGAATTCTGGGTACTGCTGCAGACTGTGTGACCCTGGCCAAATAGTTTAATATTTTTTTGCTATAAATCAAGACAACAGGCTTTCTTACTGTAGAGTGATGCTGTGAGCTGATTTTGCTGTCCCATAATGAGAGATAGCATTGATACTTTACCGGTGAAAAAGGTTTTACTGGAGTATCTTAATTCTGTAAGACACACATTTTGTCATAAGCAGATATTAAATACTTCAGGAATGTTAAGTAGAAAATATTTATGGATTTTTTTCTCATACAGGCTACATTTGCCACAATGTTATTGCCATTTTTATTCTGATTATTACTTCTGTCAGCTCAGTTTCTACTATGAACCATTGTCAATTTTAAAAGAAAAATCATCCTGTTAATTGACTGCACAATTTGGATGCAATACTTCTGTTTAAAAGGTGTTGTGACCTTTCATCTGTCTGCAGTAAATGTAAAAAGTAAAAAGTTTATGTGCTGTGATTTGTAGCTGAAGAAGACAATTTTAATAGCAACTATCATTTAAACTGCTTAATTGAATGAAAACCACACCAATTCCATCCTAAGGGCTAAAGTAGTTATAGTCTTTGGAGTCTTTTTAGGGCAAGAAGGAAAATGGAGAGGAGTGAGTTTTCCTAATGAATATTTACACAGCTAGGAAAATGGTCTGTATTGAAGGGAACTAGAAACTGTAATATAACAATACTGTTGCTCTGTAGAAAAAATGCTGCTAAGTTAGAACAGCTGCAGTCATTTTGAAACAGTAAAACTACTTATAAACAGGGCATCTTGGCCTTCAAATCCACATTGCATTTCTGCTCATAAGTATTTCTTCTTAGACCAGTTATTTCCTTTTGCAAAACTAACACAAGAAGTACTATAATCTAATTCCTTCCCTTGACTGTTTTCTTTATTTTCATGATCTGTTCTCCCTTCCATGTCTTTGCATCATCATCACTCACATCAGCTAGCTTCTTCCCTGGCACAACTCCTGGAATATGTCCTTTGGATATCAGCTTCTCTCAGCAGCTTTATGAAAAAATAAACTGGCTGGGGTTTTTTCCTCACTTTTTTTTCCCTCATTTCACCAAGGTATGCAATAGAACAAAAAGATAAACAACTCTTTATATATACTTTTCAGATATAGAATTTTAACCATCATCTTTTACATTGGGAAAAACTTTATTAAAGGCAAAAACAAAGTGTGTATTTTATTAGAAAAAGATTTCCAAACCAGTGTTCAAAGAAGACCACAGCAAAGGACTTACTAGAGATTACCTTTTACTGTTATTTAAATGAATGATACAGTTTACATAAAACAACTGTGACACAACACACAATCATTATCCTCCTATAGAAGGGAATCGTGAGATATGAAGTCATACCAAAAAAAAATTAAAAGATGTTATAATGGATTTGCCCAATATATTAATTTTTAAAGTATCACTGAATAGAAACTTTCAGTTAGTATCACTGACTAAAAACTATTGCACTTATTTCATTGAACTGACAAACTTTTCTTACATGAATTGACAACCAGTGAATCAAACACTGCATGAACAGTGAGGCAATTTACCACAGGATGATCACAGAGTAAAAGAATAAATAAATCCTTGCTTTACTAACTTGATACTTACTTGATAGAAAAATTCAAGAATATTTCTATTTACACATTCTTCAAACTCAAGAATGATCCTGTCCAGGTACTACAACCTGATCAACCAAATTGTTATCAGACCAATGAAGGCACGAATGTCATGATCATTTTCATGTCTATTTTCACACAGGTTCTACACCACAGGAAAGAAATCACAATGTGTGTATAGTATGGAGAGCAGACAATGGGCAACAGCTAAGGCTGTATTGAATGTATCTGATAAATGAAAGATGATGGCAACACTTGCACCAATAATGGTGCCTCACAGGATGTTGCCCTGTCCTGCTCAGGGATCACTCCAGTCAGGGAGTTTTTTGGCTGGCACAGAAACTGTCTTCCAGTCCATCTATGTAGAATTCCTTCCCAAGCAGACAGAGAGGAAGAGAAAGGCGAGAGTGGGGAGCAGTTGTGAAGATCATGTTCAGTCCTGGACCAGGGTCACAGTTTAGGTATATTCCCATATATCTGACTGTAAGATATTGCTAGATCTAAGATTAAGGTAAAAGATGCTAAAGCATTTTATGAAAGGGAAAAGAAAACCATTCTGAGAAGGGAAAGTCAAACTACTTAGTTTCACTTTATCATGGATCATTTGCAGGAATTAATGTAGAAAATATAATTCTGATGTTTTAAACCCAACACTATTTCCTGAGATTTGGTTAGCTTTGTATTATGACAGAAGAGAGGGAAAAGGGACTAACCCTTCCTGCCATTTTATCTGTTTCTCTATTTGTTATGCATAAAGAAAGAACTGCACAAACACCAGAGCTACCTGCATTTGCAAAAGTCACTAGAGAGCTGGAGCTGTAGAGGGAGAGCCAAAAGAAGGTACAGTGAAAAACCAAAAGAATTGAACAGGAGAACAAAGCAGGTTACTTAGCATAGTCCTTTCTTCTGTCTTTTTCAGAAAGAAAATTGTCAGCATAAATTACACTCTTGGGCTTCTTATTTATTTCCTTGAGTTGTTTACATCATTCAAATATATTATGCAAGAAAAAAGGAAATGTAGTAATTTGCAATATGAGGGTCTATTCTAGCTTAATTTTCCCCAGAAAAAAATCAAGGTTTTTCTAACTAAAACCAACTTGGAAATTAAAGGAACACATGGTGAATAGATAAATATAGCATTTGGAGATTAATTTGAAAGGTATACTGGTAATCTGAAACAAAATTTTACTGGAGGTCCAACAATGGACTCCTGCCATCACCTTTCCAATAGCAAGTGCAACATACTGTATGTTGTGCTAACAAGTCAAGCTTAGTCATAAAAAAAAAAAAAACAACAAACAAGATGAGCTTTAAGCTGATTAGAGACATTTAATTTCAAAATTCTGAAGACTGGAAAAGGCTTAGAAAAAGGAAACTAAGATTTTAAACCAATGACCATGACTAAAAAATGAAATGGATCTTTGCGGCCTCTTTGAAAATCTTCAAAAACTGCAGCAATATTTTTTAATAATTTCCTGTGCAATGAATTATGAACCCTGGTATAAGTTTTCCATATTAAAGAGAATTCATCAAAGAAGGGCTTGCCCTAAAACTTCTAAAGGTCATCTGTGAACTTTAGCCCTGAACCAGTGGAATAAATTAATTCCCAAAACTAGACATACAGACTGTATTTCATCTATTGTGCAACTGATAAGGAGGTGAAACACACTTGGTGCTTTCTGGGCTGGCAACGGGAAGTTGGAATAGGACAGACTCTGATCATAATCAGCCAGTGTGCCAGCTCAGTGAGCATTGCAGAAGTAGCATCTGCTTCTGTTTTAGTATGCTGAACCTTATTGTCTCATCATTAGACTTGATAAATTCTTGTTGGTTACCTAAGCTATGAGGTGGATTTATCCAGAAATCAAGTGAAAACAAATGGCCAATAGCTCAAATAAGGTATCCAGAAAAAAAAAAAAAAAAAATTATTGCATCAAAGGAAGATATTCCACGTATCTGGAGTGGAGCTCAGTTGAAAGCAAATAGAAGCAGAGTAATTCTGCAGTGAATGACTCATTGGCAGAGAAGGGACCTACCAAACATTTGTCAAACTGATGCTGAGAAGAGGAAATTAAAAGAGAAAGGCACGCAGTAGAGATACACTGGTAGAGACACTGAAATAATTTGTGAGAATATTCTGCCTTAATACAAGAGACAGCAAAAGCTATATCTGATGAGTTATCTGTGATTTTCTTTCTGGGTTGCTGCTTTTAGACACCAGCTTTTAGGGCCATATGCATGCATAGACTTGTCTGGTGGATAGGGCCCACACTAGCAGTATGCGTGGCTTGTTTTCAAGGGCAAGAATTTGTGCCATGTTTCCAGGTGGGACCCAAGAACCAAGCCAGGGGATGAAAAACATGACAGGTGGGTCTTTCTGTATTCATTGTTGCACAGCTGCTAAGTTTGATGGAAAACATGTTTGATAGTATTTGCCATTTTAAAATTGACCAGATGAAGACAGCAGGAAAGCCTATAACTATTGCTTCACCACCCATACAGTATCTGCCACATCTACCACTTTCTTTCTCGATGAGAAATGCTCTTACAAACTTATGTGAAGAACGATGATGTCTTTGTAAAAATAAAGTTTATATTTATCAGAAGTTATTAAATAGAATTAGTTGGTTTTGTAGTATTAATTTGGTGAGAACTTAAAAACAAGTGGATTACATTTTATATGCATTGGGCCTACATCAAAGACGATGCAAGAAGATTAAGAAAAGCTGCAGTCAAATGCAGGGTCTCTGACAATACAGAGAATATTGCTGTCAGACCCTAGCTATCAAAAATGAGTAATGGAACATAGGCTTTGATAGATCTAAAAAGTCTGAGTGGATATAATTCTGTAACTGTGCTGTGAAATAGCTCTCTGTGGGCACAATGGTACAATTAAAAAAATCTGTTCCCTTTTTAGACTAAATGAGAGAATGGTTTTCTCTTTTTTTTTTCTTTTTCTCTTTTTTGACAACCGGTTACAGCTGTCTTCACCATCATCCTCCCCTAGTATGCCCGTTTGAAAGCTAATTAAGATTTTCATTCTGAAGTATTTACATTACCAATATCCTTGAATATGATTATACAGTCATCTGGCACAGTTTATCTCTTTTTTTTTGTGCAAGAAGTACTTAGAATAAATAAACTATTGCTTAGGATGAGTATAATGGTGACAAATGAGTCAACCAAATTATCCTTCCTACTATACCTTGCAAATTAAGTATAATATGTAGAATTATACTATAAACATGAGCTATATTCACATGCAAAAGTAAAAATGGTTTTATGCTATATTCAATGTACTCACTGTAGACATTCTAATAATAAATAATTTAATTTGAACAGTTGGAGTAATTGAGTATGAACACTGGGATGTGAAAAACATATTTGTAGCAAACAAGTATTAATTTCCAGTGAGATAAACTATATGGAATAGACCCTGAGTTAAGATCCAAGTCTGAGCAGTTTAAAATGTTTGAGCTCACTTCTAATTGTAAAGTCTTACACAGAAGACACTCAGCTAGCAAGTCAATACAGTTTTCAATTGAAGAGCAATAAGAAGTAGAATGTGTGGCTTTTTGTTTCAGAAATCACCATTCTGTGATTTGACATATGTATATTACACAAAGAGAACCACATTTAGAAGGCTAGTATTGTCATTATCCAAAATAAGAAAACAAGACCCATGTTCCAAATCTGAAATTTAATGCTTTTTAAAGATTCAAAATTAAGTATGATATGTGTATAATTTTTTATTTGGACACAGATAAATTTTATATATTTTTTAGCTGTCTTAAAAGGTTCTGAATTAAGTGTTATATATGTATAATTTTTTTTCTTTGTACACTTAATTATTTTATGTTGTTCTTTAGTTGCCTGAAAGAATTCATACACTAGAAAACAACACCCAAAAATACTTCTGTGTCCTTTGTGTGTAGACAAACAGATAAAAGCTAGAGTACCTTTATTATTTTGCTCTCATGTAATTTTAACAAGTCATAGACATTGTTTCTATTGGTTTAAAAATAAAAGAAGAGAAAAGGAAAGTCAGGGCATTATGTCAGTTTGTAAGCATCCCTTCTGAGAAAAACACTCAAAGGAAAAATGTGAGGAAAACACTCAAAGAATAAAATAGGCATTTTTTCTCCCCAGCAGATCCCAAAGGGATTCCTGGTGCCTTAGGAAAAAGTTTAAAGCAGACATACAGTGAGAGGGGACCTAGCAGCCTGCAATCATCAGCAGCTGTCACCGAGCACCACTCAACAAGAAAGTCAAAGACAAGTCATCGACCCTCATTAAATAAATGGAAAAAATTCTTTTTATTTGGCAGCACCCTCCTGGGGGTAAAAGTGTAGCCTTTCATCAAGGGCAGCGGGGTCTCACATTTGCAGCCCAGTTTTTAGTTAGTGAGAGTTAGACTTCTGCCTTCTGTGGTTTTTACACCACAGTTGTCACTTTGTGGTGGTGTTCATTCCCTCCTCCACCTGCTGCAGCTGTGTGCTGCCTTGGAAAGACAGGTACATAGGGAAAAGAGCAGAGGGACGAGGGTCATGATTTTAGCCTCATGTATTTCCTCTTTTGGAATATGGTGATATTTTTCAGTATATTTTTGATACATGTAGCGCTGACACCAGCCTGACCAGTGAAATTCAGCATTTTCTCTTTGCTTTCAACAAAAGCCCCTCTTTCACAGGTAGTTTCCAGCCTAACAGGGCATTTCACAAGGAGGTCGAAAGAGGAATATGAATTCAGGTGGTCTGGCCAAATGCATATCCCTCCATCCGTGCAGTGTCCTCTCATGCCATTTTACAAGGGTAGATTGTGATAGGACAAGAGGAGATAGCTCTAAGCTAAAAGAGGAGAGATTTACATTAAATATTAGGAAAAAATCTTTACTGTAAGGATGATGAGGCAATGTAACAGAGAGTATGGAGAAGTTGAGGATGATATTTATGGTGCTTTCCAACTGTGATTCTATGTTGAAGTGCATAAGGCATGCCCTGGGAACAGCTACTAGACTAAAGCTCACTAAACAAAACTGTGGAGAATCCTAAATGGCTGGATGACTTGCTGATAATTTTCTGAATGCTCCAAAGTCCTGCATGGGAAAAGAAAATCTTTCATGGACTTGTGACACCTTCAAGGCTAAGCAGAAGTTGACCATCATTTTTCATTCCTAGGAATTTAAGGACCTGGTCTTAGTTAAGTCTGCTTTAGCTACTAAATCCTATCCAAAAGTTTATTATAAGCTACTAGAACTGTCAGAAAACAAGGACAAAATCAAGAGTATTGGTCCAACAGCAGGCATATTTACAATTTGCACTGACCTCATATGTATGTAGGTTTAAAAATATTCAAGTTATTATAGCAGAGTATAATGCTGAACCCAAGAAGGTTGACCTCACTGTAGTTCTCAAGGTGAAACAAAAAATGAAATTGCCAACAGACATATTAGAGTTAGTGATTAAGTGGCTGTTTATACACACTTAGGTAACTGGAAGAGACAGTTCTGATGGGAAAGACATGATTACTTCTGATTACTCTGCACTGTCCCATTACAGAAGTCCAATACCAGATTTCAGTGGAAAAATAATAACCATAAATATATGAAGTGCATATCATGAAACCGTCGTAAGTATCCACAGCTGCAATTAAACTTACAAAAAATTTATACAAGGGATGTGCCTTTGAAACTTCCTTCATTTATAGATGTAAGAGTCTTCAGAGCTCAGGCATTTTAAAGGAAGATCTATTGAAACAGAAAAAATATCCCTGTCTGAGGCTTTTAAAAATTTAATTAATTGCATTTTATCATGTTATAAAACACCAAAACATGCTGCACACTGTTTATCATAATGGGTTAATAAATTTGATATCAGGATATGTTTGAAGAAAGTCTCTCTTCTATCTTCACTGTTCAGATTGTGAAAAGATGGGCTTCTTCAAATTATATGTGAAGCAGGGGAACCCTACAGAATTATTCCTTTCTGCATTTAAAGCTCATTGTGTTTCTGTATTCACTGCCTGCATAAGTTGAAAATGCATGGGTGTGTACATGCAGCCAGTTCATAGAATCAGGGAGTAATATTTTATAGAGCACTATGATATGTTGGGACATTAGAAGGGATCATTAGGAGAAATAAATATTTGAGAATTGAAAAGTATGTCCAGAGTTCTGGCAGTCATAAGACAAATAAGGAAAGGACAAGAATGTGTGACTATGAATTTTACAACTACAGTCTGTGCAACTATCATTAAGCAAACATTCATTACCATTATTAATAACATGACATAAATGGGAAGCACCAGACTTAATCCATATACTTGGCAGATATATGAAACAGCAGATGGCACTTTAAGTCGGATGGGGGGAATACCCAGCAGACACCAATGCTGCCTGGCCATAGATCTGGCATTTATATAAAGTGAGACAAAATCTGGACCTAGTAAAGGCCTCACATGTATACACTTGTGTACAATTATTTTTGTGTCTGCTAGGCAGATCATAATTCTGGCTATGATATTCTTTTCCTGTCATCTGGGAAATGTTCCAGCCATGTTCAAACTGGGGCTGTGGCAACATAGCCATATAAAATCCTGCTTGGGAAGAGATTACTGTAGAAGATTACCATGGGTCCTGACTAAATGTGTGCTCCTTGTGACACCAAGGAACAACATAGCCCTTGCTTGTGTCTTGAAGTAAATAATATATACCTGCAATATATCATATTAAATCAATATGACTTCTTATGTGGTATAAGTGTTATATTATTCTTAAATAAGCATTTTTTCAGAACACTTTGTTAATGGATACAGGTGTATTTTGCAGTCATCTGTAAGCTACCATCCACACAATGCAACCCACGTAACTCTAAATTTATTCTACCTCACATAAGACCTTATTTTACTCCATGTAATTTAACAGAAAGAGGAAAACTCAGAAACTTTTGTGACTTTCTATTGGTTGTATAATCTCATATATTGCTGAAGACCAGAAGACATGATAATAAGCCATTATTTTTTCTTATTAAGGCACATTCAGATGAACATACCTAAGTTATTTGTATAAGCGATGTTCCGCTTTGGAGAAAAGGCTATATCAATAATAACTTTCCAAAATTCATGCAGTTCGGAATCCCCAGCACCCCTTTTTCATTTCTTGGGAAAGGACTATTTTTTTACTTACTTTGATTGTATGCACTAAAAAACCTTCTACAATATGATAATTTCATAGGTCCATATCGTAAATAGATACAATTATATCATAACATAGAATTCTGATGCCATGCTGCTAGGCATAGAAAAAAAATATGCCAAGGCATGCTTGAAGCAATTCCTCTATGTTATCGAACTTCATATAATTTTGCAATCATACAGCTGTCAAATTTCTAGCTGATTTTATAGGCACATTTAAAAAACAAACTTCAGAACTAATGTTAACTTTGTACAAGGCAGTGGTGCCTATTCCAGGGTACTAAGAACTAGAGCTTATTTTAAAAGTGTTTTTGTGATATTCTTATTTTGGTAAACAACTGTTTCTTTCTTTTTTTTTTTTTTTCTTTTTTTATCCTCCCACTGTAATCCAGGATGAAAATACTGTAAATATAAAAACAACTGTTCTTTGTTTTTTAAGGCTAAAGATATCAGCATTATAGAAATTAGATGATTGATACCTGTATTTGAATTCATAGTATTCTCCTGACATTCAGTTCCAGGACTAAAAATACTTAAATATATTGTAGCCTGGTCATGGTCAACTTTCATCTTTGTGGCCACAAGAGCAAAGATATCTTTGAAAATTTATGTAGCATTTTGAAAACAAGTTTTCTTTGGGAGGGTCCTATTAGATCTGCAGTATGAAGTTACTTCACACTAGGACAAATTTGAGTAGAAAATTCTGATGTAGGATTTTCCCTTGCTAGTAAGAAGACAGAAAAAAAAAAAAAAAACAACCATAGGCATTATTGGTGATGAAAGTACTTTTTCTTCAAGGAACCATTTCATAAGCTAACCTCATGGCTTTTGGTGATAAAAAAGCACTCATTTTTACTTTTCAGTTTGTTGAGGGATATTCCTCGCTGTTAATTCTTCTTCTTCATTACAATGTCCTTCAGGAGGGTCAGTGAGTAGCCTAATATATTTGTATTTTAAATCTCTCTATGAAGAGCATAACTCATTGTCTCTTCTGAATATGACCCTTTATAAGTAGAAGCAGAGTGAAAACAGCTGAATTCAGTGTTAGTTACAGATCCTTACTTGGCACACAACATGATGTGTGTAGATGACCAGTGTTCAGAACAAAGAGAAAATAAACCTGAATGGCCCTGGTTATTTCATCTTTATAGGCAAGAAATAGGCATGTACAGTTCTCACCTTCCTCTAATACTCTTAGGCTTCGGGAAAAATTTCTGTAAGAATAATGCATGATTCTTAACATTTTCAGGGCTTAGTATGAAATAATATTACAAAGAAAAAAGGAGCTGAAGGACAATGAGAAGAGCTTAAGCTTTGAAATTTTACAACTGATTCACAGACATTCTCAATGGAAAACTGTGTAGTGCAGTATTTAATATTCTGGTTAATTTACCATATAAAATTATTTTAGCATTTCGTATGGAACAGATTCTATTTTTCCTGTTTTGCTTAATGCTGTACAAGAAAAAGGTACCTCTCCATTCACTTCTGCTGGCAGCTTTTGGGCACATAGTGGTGGGGAGATAAAATATTCTTAGGCAGGATGGAAAAGAATTTCCACCTCTTACTCATTGGAAGAACACATTGAATACTGAATGGTTCAGAAAGAGACTTCTAGGGAAATAGGGCAAGCTAAAATATTAGTTGCTGAACAGCCACAAAATATGTTAGACCGAAAAGAAACCACTTCAGAAGATACTTGAGTCTTAATACCCCTCAGATTTAGATCCCCCTTGCAGGGCTAAGCCCTCTTCAGGAGGCATGTCCATCTTTCTTTGGATAAAAAAGAAAGTCCAATTCCAGAACCTCAGAGGTCAGAGCTACCATGCAGCACAGAAGAGACACATCTACAAATATCTGTCTGAATCGCAGGGCCTGGGGCAGCAAGACCACTGGATAACTCAGGAAGGACCAAGAAGGGCAAGAGTCTGACATTGATGCATCTCCCAAGTCAGAGAGCAGAGGCTGAATGGATAAAGGCCTCAGGGGAGACTTTCCAGGATATTTTCAGTATCTTGGTGCACTAAGGACCCTGACACAAAAATTTCTGCAGAGGTTGTGATATCTAATATAGAGATCAAATAACTAAAACTGTCAGTAAAGCTAAGACTCTTCATTAATCTCAAGTGTTTTGGAAAGATGCTATGTATTGTAAGATACTTGAATCTATTTTAAAATAATTATCCTTGTAAAATGATTACTCTTGAATGACCCAGTCATTATGTAGAATTAAGACAACAGTTTTAATGGCATTAAAGGCATGTAAAGTGTGTCAGGTTTCAATTACTGAACAGAAAAGGAAGGTGACAAAGTTTTGGCATTAGAATGCACACCTCTATCAAGTTATAATGTTTTGGACAGCAGGCATAGGTAGATCTGAGTTAGTCTGATTAATAAATCCTTAATGGAAAAAGTGCTGTACTGAAAGGACTGTGATAGATAAAGCATGAATTCTGTATTGCCATCTAATATCCACGACATAAGTTCATGTGTGCATCAAAAGGATCATTATTTACTTGTGGAAATTTGAGAAAAATATTTTATTAGGCAGTCAGGATGATGGAAAAAAATCTATCATGGAGCTACATTCTTGAAAAATGTATGCAACAGTAGCGTGCAGTAGGCAAGTTACAGAACAGGCCAACATTTTATTTTTTAAACTTATTTAAGATTCAGCCATAAAACTGCAAGATTTCCTGATGTTAAACCTAGCACAGTGTGACTTCTGACAAATATTTCCTCAAATACACCAATAGGACCAAGTACACATAGAATTATTAAGAGCACAAAGCTAGACCTACACTCTTGGAAGCTTTTCATTTTCTTCCTCAATTATTAACGTTGAGAATCAGCTTGAGAATCTTCTTCTCCTTCAAATTCCTCCTTAATTATACTTTTACAAGGAGGCCAGTATAGCATAACACCTACTGTGAGAAAGTACATATTTTCATTTTGAATGTCACAAAATAACACCCCAGCCCTAAACTGGAATCAGAAAAGTAAGGGCAACACTTTACCACTTTTTTCCATCCAATTCTTCTTCTTTCAAATTGCAGATTATCTGCCACTGCTCTAAGTTCTTTAAAAAACTAAAACCTTCTCTATTTTTTTTCTGCTTTTCTGAGATGCAAGTGAGAACATATTAAGAGCAACCTCACATTGGAATGAATAGTTGTCGCTATTAAGTTTACGTAGAGGTGGCCAAACAGGCAGAAAATGCTTTCACAAATTGAAATGGTTGATGCATTTTAAGATGTTCTGGAATTTACTAAGTACCAATAATGTATCTATTGTCTGGAGATGTTTGTATACAGGAAAACAAGTAGGCTATTCCTTAAATAATTTGAGGGAAATAAATTGACATTTACCATTTTACCTAGTTCCCAAAAACTAGAGTAGTGAAAATAGCAATATTTGAATGTACTTAGCTCAGATGTCAGAGACCTATTCTTTTTGTTTAATGGCTGATTCAGTTTCACAGTGAAAAAATCCTTCAATTAAGATTCAGCCTGAATAAAATTTTACTTCTATAGTATTGGTATCTGATATCTACATTTGAGACAAAAAAATTCAACAACCTGTTTTGAAAAGCCCATCCAAGTGAAGGTCACAATATTCCCACTTTCTGCAATGGACTTATGATCTGATCTATAATGGAAGTAAAATTTTATCTGTTTCAAACAGTACTGGAAGGGACTGTAACAGAGCATTTACTGAATATCAGAAAATGTGTTTCTGAATAATAAAAATTAATAACATCATTACAACCTTTTTACTCATTGTTTACAAATGCATGAAATATACAAGCTTCTTACAAAAAAGTTTTGGAAAGAGAAAAATTTATATTTGATCACTTCAATGGAATTCCTTAATGGGGTATTTTGGTATTGCAATTTAATCAGAAATAGAAAGAGAAAAAAACCTGGACATCTAAAACTATATAACAAATATAACAAATACCATCGTGTGTAAGCCATTTTTTTCCAATGCAAAGTTGCAGGCTGGTATGACTGTGTCTTTTGTGTTTGTGTACAAGGCCAGGCACACTTCAACACTAATCACACACATACCTCTGGAAAGCATCTCATGAGTATGTGAAATGATTCTGTAGAATACTATGTGGAATGGCAGTGGACAAGTTCAGTTTTTTAAACTTTATGAAAAAAAATTTAGGGACCGCAGAGAACTGAGACAAAAATATTTCATGTTGACATAACCTAATGTTTAGCCTTTAAGTTTAAGACGTCTCATACTCTTTGACACATGTCTGGAAGAAACATCTTGATGCTTCACCATTGCTGATCATTAAAGGCTTGTTTGTTTAACCTTAGCATATTATTGATTTGCAGTGTGTACATGGATTATATAATTTGGAAAAGAACTATGAAAAGATGCTCTATAAATGCTCTGTGTTTATTTTGATTATCACTGTAGCTAATATCTATTATGCAATTATGAAAATCAGATACTTTTTCAGCCTCAAGCAATGTATAATGAAATGACAAATGTTTTTTTATTTCTAAAATTTTGACTTGGTTGATTAAATAATTACAACGCATATGTGTAAATATAAAATAAATCTTCCTTTGTTTCACAAGACATTACAAAATTTGAAAAGAGTCAAGATGTGCTTCACTAATCATCACAGCTTTCACAGCGAAAGGTCCATCATTGGCTCCTGGATAAAAGATTGATTCCCAAACACATCATTATGCTGTTTGCTCTGTGTTTCTTTGAATAAATGACAGGACAACATTAGAATGTTATATGGTGAGCACTGAAAAATGTTGAAATTATGATGCCTGTATTCAGTATATATATATATATTCACAATATATATTTGTGCTTAATATGTATTTATTTCTTTTCCTTTCACTGACTTTTTACGTGCTTTTCAGCTGCTAAATCAATACATCAAGATATTTTTCAAAAAAAGATCCAAGCAGAGAATATTTCCAACAAGGCATGGCTTATGAGAATTTTCATGGGTAATCTGTGTAATACAAATTAATTAAATAAACATTATCCTTTCTCCATCCAGAACCAGGCCTAAAAGAAAGCCAATTCCCATAAGAACATCATCACAGTGGAAATGACACTGGAAGTTAACTGACTAAACCAGCTGCCAGTCTAAGTCGCTCTAAGGGTTTGGGGATTTTTCTTTTTTTGCTTGAGAACAGTCATTATTATTAATCTTTCACAGAGAAACATGCTACTATTTAACTAACCAAATAATTCCTTCTTTAAATCCTTGTGGCCACAACAAATGATACATTATCTTAGTGACACCACGAAGTACAAATATTAAGCAACCTGTCACTTCAGCAGTAACAGGAAGTCTAGTCACTCTCTTGGTACTCAGAAGAACACCAAGAAGGCTTTTAAAACAAGAATTAAAGGAACTGTATCACTTTCGGAATGTGTCATCAGATTGGATACACAGCCCATAACCTTGTGTAATTTGAAATTCTAGACCATAAACCTGTACGCAAAAATATAAGTGACACAGCTATCCAGAAAAATATGCATTTGAATTTTTTCCTGACTTAATATTTTAAAATTGTAGTAAACATTTTTTTAGATACCATGAAACTGTGTTATTAGTTGTTTTATAAAAGATAACTAAGATTTTTCTTTTTTTCATCTCTTTTCAGGATGCACTTAACAAACCAACAACATTGTATTAAGGCTATCCAGGGAAAATAATTCTACTATAATGTCTTAAGCTAAAACAAATAAATAATTTGACTTATCAACAAAGAGATTGATTTCATCTGACTTAAAATAGAAACAAACTTTTAAAATTTTCACATAAACCCCATAATCTAGTCACATTTCAAAATGAAAAAACCTAAAATAACCCTCTAAGATAAGTCCAGTTCATTCTTTATGCACTTTCTAATTTCTGGAGTCTTGGAATTCAAACTCATCTCTTATAAAACATTCATGAATTAATATAAAAAGAGTTTTCTCTAATTAATAAACAGTGGTAGGCTGTCCCTGGCAAGGGGGTGGTAACTGGATAATCTTTAAAGTCCTTTCCAACCCAGGGCATTCAGCAATTTATGGTTCTTTGACATTGTCAAACTGTTCTGGATACAAGTACCAGGCTGTGACTGGGAGTCATAGGTTTCATAAAGGAGCCACAAATGGGACCTAAAACACGTAGGATTCATACAAGGTTATTCCATAGATATGAATCTTCAACAATATAAATCCACACTTCTTTTTGCTCCTGATATGCCACTGTAGTTGAGCCTAATTTGTGTAGCAATAATCTTTGTGAATATGCAGGGGGAACACAGAATTAACAGTTTGGTGGATATAAAAGAGTCTTACTCAATTTTTATTACTTTATATCCAAGCAGCACACAGGTTGTTTGAGAGATCTTTCTTACAGTTCACAAAGAGTGAACTGTACTCAAATACTTTGTAGTGAGACAAAACCCAGAACCACTTTGTTTAGACAGTCTTGGTGACAGCAAATTAGTACTGAAGTTATGCTGCTACTGTGTTCTCAATGAACTGATTCTACTGAACATTTTTTGTAGGAATTTTAAATCAGCACAGTTGAGATCTATGTCTTTGACGTGAATATAGTTAATACCACATGGAGATAATTTATTATTGACTCCATAATACTTGAACAAGTATCATGACCCAAGAAACCCTGTTAAATAAAGGTTGGTTTTTTCAGTGACAATTCAATTGTGCAGTGTATTGTCATCAGCTGAGATTAATTATAGTAATGACATGTTTTTCACTTAGAAAATGATTAAAAATTATTTGAATATGGGATAGGAGGCATGACTTTCTAAGTCAAAGATATAAACTTTCAAAAATGTTAAAGAACACATCTGAAAGGTAAATCACATGATTTCTATTTGTTTGGAAAAGGGAAGTATCAAACTGAGGATGATGCCATAAGCAACTCTCCAAAAAAATTATTTACAGATACATATGTGCTTGAAAATTTAATATGAATAATAGTCCTGTTTTGGAAATTAGAGACCAATTAAGTTAAATAAATTAATCTATTAATAATCAAAACATTTATCAAGAAAAGCTATGTAAGTTATGAAAAGAGGATATTCCAAATCCACATTTGGTTTTATCCAGAGGACTAGTCACAATGTAAATTTTATTTGTATATGACACCACCAAAGTCTTGTGATTCATGTAAAGCTTCTAATATCAGAAGAATTGCAAATGAGCAAACTTATTTTTCTAGTCCTCACATTCAGCAAGATTAGATGTTCTCATATGATTTTGCCCCTAGCCAAGAAATAGTCTACAGCTAAGGGCCATTGTTGGTTCAGCCTATATAATATCAGGTTTGGAAATGGGAATTAAATTACCAGTGTAGTAAGCTGAGATTCAGAGGAACACTGACACAGAAATTTTCTTCTGTCATTAAATAATTGTTGCACTTTTGTATTCTTCCCTCATCAACAGATATAGTTCAGCACTGGAGTTCATGTTATTTTCACCATATTAGCCTGAGAAAACCCCATTGCTCCCATTCTGGGATTTTTCTGCTTCAGCTGAGGATTTGTTGTCATTTGTTAAGAACCTAATTTATTTCAAATCCTACTGGACAGATTATTTTTTCTTTTTTCAAATCTGTTTCAGGCCTTGAGTCATTTTGTTGACTCAGCCTCTGACATGACTTCTGAGACCATGGCCAAAAGTTCATAGCCTTCAGGCTGCTTAGCTACATTTCAGTGCCAAAAAAAGGGCAGTCTGATTCAGAGAGGGCATAAGGGGAAAGGAGAAGCAAAAACTAATGCCAGGAGTAGAAAAGACCTGAAAGGACAGACTAAATCAGTGCCAAAATGTTGACAGTGTCAGTGCACTAAGAGGACAGGAATAGTGGAGACAGCCCATGGGCCAGGCAGGGTGAACTTCAATAGCCAGGGCCAGTTCCATGATCTCTGGGACCTCAGCCAGAAAGGTCCTGCCCTGCCTGCCCCCAGCTGGGGACATTATCCTAAGATTATTTTTGTAACATAGACCTAACAATTTTTATTTTTATTTTTTTTAAAGAAACTGAGACAATCGGAAATGCTCGCAAAGGATCTGCTCAAAGTTAAAAGGTTTGACAGCAAGAATAACATTCATTTCAAAAGGACAATCTCCTAAAAAGTTTTTCTGTTATATTCAAGGTCACCTGAATTCCCTCTATAGCCGCTGATACAGGACAGGCACCTTGTGAAAATACTTTACTGTTCTGGTTCATTCTCCTATAGTAAGGATTTCTCTCCAAGTTGCCCACCTGGAGAGGTTGTCTTAGACTACCAAA
The DNA here is from genome assembly GCA_035048155.1 of Cinnycerthia olivascens. Taxonomy (NCBI): domain Eukaryota; kingdom Metazoa; phylum Chordata; class Aves; order Passeriformes; family Certhiidae; genus Cinnycerthia; species Cinnycerthia olivascens. Next base: position 21,017,637 of record JAWWMU010000054.1, read on the forward strand.
GGAACTTAAAGGATCACCATAAGTAGACTGCAAATTTTGAGATAGTTACATAAATTCCTTCTCTCAGGACAGAACTGGCCATTGTCAGTTTGCAGTGGTTGGACTCTCTGGGCATAGGTGTAGCTTTGCTCTTTTCCCAAGCAACAGATCTAAAAGATCTCGTTTATCAAAGAAATAAGCTGACTGTCTTTAAAAAAGTGTCAGCAAATAGGAATGAAGAGCTGTACGGGATACTGAGTCCCTTTCCAACACAGGACACTGTGACTGAGCCTAGTTTTCAAACCAGTAAGGTTCTTTGAAATTATGAGCCATAATTTCATCCCTTTACTGTGACATAATTTATTCAGGAGGCAAAAAAACCCCTCAGAATACTGAGGAAAAAAGTATAAACCATACCTAAGAGTAGAATTCCTAGAACAAAGAAATAATTTTCATTATCATTTCTTCAAAGAAATATCAAGCTTCATAACTATGTAAGTAACAAATAAGCCTACCTTGTGTAAACACAGCCTCTAGGTTGCTTACCTGAAATCCAGGTAAAACTCAGCATCATTAGAAGAGTTGAGAAACATACACATTTTAAAAATTATAAAATATGAGTCTCACTCATGCAAAACGGCAAACTTTGCTCTAGAAAACCATCATGAGGTTACTTTCTACCACATGTGTAATTCCAGTAGAATGGTAATCCTCGTGTTCCTGACGAAGTTATGAATGTGGCAGGTTAAAGACATGTCCAGGTGCTGAGAGATGCCACAGAATTCAGTATATTCCTGAAATGGAATCTGAGATGCAGTGAAGAGTATCTTTGGCTTGAAATTTTACAGACAAGTTAATTGTATCTAAACTTATTAGATGATATGTTCAGACAAATAAAAGTCCATTGTCAGGCTAAAAACGCATGTTTTAATCACTTCCTGACCTCTTCTTATGTCTCCCACCACCATAATTATTCTCTAAATGCTTTAGAAGATTGATACCACCTTAATATGTCTGAAGAATCCTACAGGATTTGTTGTTTTCTGTAAAGAAAACCAAAATTGTTAGACTTTAATTTCTTTGAGATGAAATAACGTCTTCAAATATGATTCTAAAATCTGATGCTGATTTTACCTTCAGTACAAATTAGAAAATTTATTGTAATTAGCCCTACTTCATTTTGTCCACAATTATGAAGCTGATGTTCATTTGAAACAATTTATCAGCCAATAGATGGCACTGAAAGTATTTAACATTTATCTAAATCTTCTATTTTCTTTCAGGATAATTCAAGTTTCCCTCAAGTAAATGGTATGTTATGCTCACAAATTAAAAGCTGAGTCACATATTGAATTTTTTTATTAAAGATATTAAGTACTTTTAAATAGTTGGAGAACTGTTGAGAATTGGAACTGGGTTCCAGCTCCTTGGAAATCTGAACAAGTGCACCATAATACCTATAACCTTGTAAAAACCCAGTTTAAAGCAGGAGCTCCTTTTGAGCTTGTGAGACCATTGACATTCCAGTGAGTATCTTACAATGAAGTTTAAACTGTAAATATATGGGAAAACTGTAGTGTTCCAGAAACTAGTTTATATTGCAGTTCTTGCATGCTGCATGTCAATTTATTTTCTTTTCGCAGCTGCTTTCATTTTTGTAAACATGTGAGGAAAGGAGGATTTTGTAGTAAATATAATTTTTCATCACTAGCATTCACTTAAATTAGGAAAAATTTTACAAGAAATCTCTTCATTCTCTCTGGTAAACAAGTTCATAAATTATTCTATGAATAGAGATAATGAGACATTTTATATCAGATTTCCATGCCCCATAAGATATTAATAAAGAAACACCTTGCCATGTTAAGTTTTTGCCATCTTTAATATTTTTTTCTGAGCAAATGTGATTCAGAAGATGTTAAGTATCAGTGTTTTCGTTTATACTGAATGTAATTCAGCTGATTTCCATGCTTTGTTTCAAACCTGCACATTACAGTTCCTCTAAGGTTTTTACTGAAAGTTATGCCAAGGTGGTGAGGTAGGATTGACTTGTTCTGAAAAAAAAAAATAAAAAAATACTGTGATGCAATACAAGCCTAACTATTTCATTTGCAGACCACTTCCCTACCACCTTTGTAGAGAAATCTGTCTTAAGAACAAATGTAGGCCACATAGGTTTCAGCTATACTAAACAAAAATGTGCAAGGATTCATTGTACTGTCATCCACCACAATGTTACGGGAACAAGTGAATAGCAGTGAAATAGAAATATGTCCAAAGTCAGATACAGTTTACAGAGAAACATATTTGCTCAGCTGTACCCATGCATCTTAATTACAAGGAACTAAAAGATTTGAGTGCATGCCTGCTTTCATCATTTCCTGCCAGCAGGAAAATGAAAATGCCTTCAGATTTTAAAGCAGTAGAAAACAATAATTTGATGCTATAGCACTAGACCTCAGCAAAGTATAAGACTTTCTAGCTTCACCTGAATAGGTTCTGAAGACATGATGCTGCAGTTGGTTATGAGAATTAATGCATCATATCAGAAAGTAATTCAAATTAAAACTCAAACCATTAATTTAAAGTTTTCTCTGTTCAGGAAGCAAAGCAAGTAACTACATAAATCAAAGACCAAGCAAAGACATAGCTTTTATTAGCAATACAACTGAAAATATCATCCTTCTCAGTTTACTGGGAATATGAATGGGTATGACAAAAAGAGAGATCAAGATTCTGGCTGCAGATATCTTGCCCAGTTAATTCCTTTTAAACAATTTCTGTAACCTAATATTAAACAGAGAACCATTATAGTGAAAGCAAAAGGAGAAGTAGAAATGAATGAATTCTTAAATGTTCTGGGAAAGAAAAGTATTGAATTTTATTGCCATAGATGTTTGTATCTGCGTAGTATCTGCATAACCATAGCCTGGTCACAAAAATAAAATTAAGTTTTAAAATTGAAAATACCTTTTTGGTCTTTAAAATACCTTTTTTATTATTATTATTGACAATTTGACAAGAATTTCCAAATACATATGTAAAAAATTGAAAAAATAAACTAAACATTTTCAACAGCCTCCAGCTAAGTGGTCTGCTATTTATTTTATTCTTTGCAAAATGTTTGTAGATCAAATATTATGAGAAGCTAATGTCCTTTCAGTTACTTTAGCATCTAGCTATTTTCAACTAGATATTTGAGTAGAATTTTAATAGAACATTAAAAAGTGAGAAAAGGCTAATGCCAAAAAGTCAGTCTCAAAACTATGAAATAAGTGAGATGCAGTATTTCACAGGAGTGTGTTCACAAGAGTATCCAAAGTCCTGAGTCCTCCATGAAAACCCACAAATGAAAAGGCAAGTCCTGTATTTGAATTAGTTGAAGGGGGATTTTGTTTGTTTGGAAGGGGGATTTTTTTTGGGGGGATGGAGAGGGGGAATTTAAAATATTTCTTTTTTATTTTTTTCTTCCAGTAAGCAATCTAACCAATTCTAATTGGCTTGAAAGCCAGTTTAGAAAGTCTGAAGTTATTGCCAGTACTTGAATATTTGTACTAAAAGTACAAGTCTTTCAGATAATGAAGGAAATCAGGTCTTGCTATAATGAGAGAACCAATAAGATGCTACCTAATTGTGAGGCTTGTTCAGAGTCTCTTTGAAATGTCACCTGCTGCTGAGTTAGCAGGCTTGGCAGGCATGAATTAGAGACAGTTGTTATTGTAACCTGCCAGGGTTCTTCATAATGGGATGATCATGCTTATATAGTGAACAACTAAGGAGAAATACTGAAAATGTCCAAGTAACTGCCAAAGATGAGATTTCACCTTATGCTTTAGTGCGTACACTTTCTAACTAGTAATGGAAAAATTCAAAGCAATTTGAGAATCAGTTGAAAGGCAGATAAATAACAAGCAACAAATCAGTTGTTCACACAAAGGGAGACAAGATCAGTAGGTAGGAAGACTAGTGCACCTTAAGCTAAGTCTTTAATTTTACAGAATCAGTAATCATTAGGGAAATGTGAGGACTGCCCAAGACTGCAGTTCTCCACTGCCTGTCACTGTTCCATTAGTTTCCAGGAACACTGAGAACGCTCCAGTCTGTGGCAGATACCAGCTGCCTCATCTTCCTGTCTCCACTATTTTCGCCTTTTCTTCGCTGGCCTTCTCTTGACATTCTCCTTGCGTGGTTTAACACTGCAGAGCAGAAGCTGTGACATCTCAATTGGAAAATTAATACGACAACTGTTGGGTAGTTGAAAGTTTTGGAAGGAGAAAGGATCAGAATGACCAACTGTGAATGGCATCAAATGGAAAAAAGGAGATCCCACATGATGCCCACATTTAAAAGAGAAAACAAGTAAAGGGTTAAAGAAAAGAAGGTAATAATTCTCCTACTTTTGAAAAAACCCCCAACAAACTTGCAAAAAACTAGGAAAAGCCTTTGTTCTATAAAATGAAAATGATTATAAAATTATTCACTTGAGTATATTTTACCTTAGGATTATAAAGCTCCACACTATTTCTCAGTTTCACAATGCTCATAAAATTCAAGAGTCATAAAATTAAGGCCTGGTGAGTTGGGAAATGCCAGAGTCAGTCTCCTACTGGAAGTACATTTCAATACATTTATCCATGTAATGATCCCGCTCAAGACAAGACACCTCTGATGGATTCCATACTCCAGCGTATTGTTTCCTACTCTTCACTCAGAGTAAACGAGCAACTAGGCAACAAGCTAATGAGTAAGTCAAGACTTGAGTTCATTGTATGCACTGTGAAAATGTCTCCTGTGAAATTTTCAAGAAGCCAGAAGGGTGCTTTGAAGAGGATCTCATGGATCGCTGTGGGCCTCAGCGCAAGCCCAGACTTGCTCTTGATTAAGAGTCAGGATACCCACAGGGATCACAAGTGAAAAAACATGGTTTCATTGGCTTGCCTGAAATCACACTATAGTTCTAAGGCAATCATCACGAAATACTTTTCTTGTGCCCTGTCTTGCCACTACATATCTTCTAAGTTTAGTAGTGATTCTGTGTATTGGGGTTCTGAATCATCTTGGTGATTCATCAGGCTTACCAGGAACACTGAATTAAAGAAATATTCCATTACAAAACACTGTAAGCACACAAACCAAAATACATTCTAACATATATGTATTTGGTTAAGGCTGCAAATAAAAACAAGCCCTATCATTTCCTAACTTTTGCACATTTGACTTCGCTATCTTCATGATGAACGTGTCTTCTGATTTTAGAAAATAAACCAAACAAAAATCAAAGAATCATTAGACATACTCCTGATGTTCAAGAGCATTGAAGAAATGATTGGCATGACACAGCCTCTGCTCTTGGACATAATACGCACTTCATAGAACATGTCACTGACTTTTCATCCAGCATATTGATCTGCCCTACAGATTCAATTTATGCTAGTAGGTTTCACAGACACTTGCTGGTAAACGGCACACTCAAAATGCAGCCCTGCTCTGGTGCCAAATGTCAAGTCCCTTTTTCCATATTGTGTTACTAAAGCTTGACAGTAACACCACTAAAATTCTTTTACTTGTTTTAAACTTCAAAGAAAAATGTAGTTTTCTTCTGCCTTGTACTAGAAAATGGCCATGTACTGTTTACTGATGATTTCCAGTGAAATTTAGGCTAAGACAAGACTCTCAGATGGGAGGTTTCATTCCAAGTGCTTAGAAAGTGGAAAAGTTCTGAGAAATTGAAGACGAATTATTGAAATGTTTTTGAAATTCAACTTCATAAAATACTTCAACATTATTTTGTGTCTGAATTAAAAATTTTATGCACAAAAATAATTTAGAACCAGAATTTACATTTCATTTATTTATCAGCAGCTTTTTTCAGTGGGAAAGTATGTTCTTCATGTACATTTGTCGCAAAATCCAGAATTCCCACACTACTGTTGTTCCATAGAAATATGTAAACCTCTTTCAAACCAGTCCATAAAGAAACAGATACATAACAACATCCATTATAAATGATGAAGAGACCAATTTCAAAGAGTAACATTACATCAGTATTCACACTTTTAAAATATTGATGTAAATTGGTTTAAATTGACCAGATGCTCTGAAGATGGCATTGACAGGTGCAAATTATTTTTCTCCTGTTAGCAAATCCCATTAGTCTTTAGGAGTGATGCACTATAAGGGAAAGCAGCTGTTTGTTCCCCTTAGGGACTGCAGAGAAGGCACCTCTAAAGCCCCCATGGAGTTTCATAGGAGTGTTAAAAATACAGAATAAACTTGGAATCAGATCTTTAATCAACACTTTACTGTGAATGACTACACTTCTTACTATCCATTTCTCAGTACAACAATGCTGTCACAGTATTTTCTATGCTCTGTTCTTCTCTGAGGTCTGTGATTACATCTACAAAAGAAACTAAAAGAAGCTAGGGCAAATTTCTAACCCTGAAGTCATGTGTGCCACAATGCTCTAGTTCATATTCATCTACTTAAACACTCTCCTTTTAAGAAGAGAGAGAAACAAATCTACCAAATTTCTGAAATATTTCTATTTCTTTCAAAATCTTGCCAGTTAGTGATTGTGCTAAAAATAAATTATACATGCAGTCACACACTAGTGCTTGATTCTACAAGGTAATTCTGTTTAATTTAGTGGTGTGAGCAAAACCTCTAAGCACAGAGAAGACTTCCTCTTGAAGTCTTGACTACCTACCTTTTCTGATTTGGGTCTGTGTGTCCCTTGGAAGGGCTCATCCCCTTTCTTTGTGAATCAGTGAGTAGCTTTCCAAATCACAGTTCTCCTTTTTCCTTGATTCTACAGGTGACCCTCCTTAGAAAGCAATCTTTTTTCTAGGTGTACTTTAGTCTTGACTATAAACCCAGCATAAAAATATAGCTGTAATATGAGTAGTGGTGCAATGTATTAATGCTTTTATGCTAATTTTACGATATTCCTACGATAAAGAAAGGATTGCACTGTATGTAGTGTATGTGGATAGCTGGAGTTTTAAACAGTTATATGCAAGACATTACTCTGGCTGGGGAAAATAATAACAGTATGGGGTCTACTAGAGCAAGAAACAAGATCAGGATCAATGGAACAAAGGAGTCTGTGGGTTTTTATACAGCTCCTGCCGTGTCCCCCCTTGCCTGTTCACCTGGTCAGGCCACAGGTCCCTGGTCTCTATTTTTATGCAAAGACTCTTGTCTCAGGCCCCCAGAGCTCAGCCTGCAGCTCACAATGCAGCTGCACCCTGAGACACCTGCACTAGATGGCATCACTCAGCAGTAGAGAGCAATAAGGTCTGCTCTGTGCCCTCTCCAGAATAAAAAACCCCAGTTCCCTCAGCAACATAAAATGTATTTTGAACGTTAATTTCTAGACCATTGTGCTAGTTTTAGCTGTGATAGAACTATTTTTTTCCATAATAGCTGGAATGGGGTTGACTTGGATTTGTGCTGGAAAATGTGGATAACACAGATGCCTTTGTATTGCTGAACAGGGCTTACACAAAGTCAAGGCCTTTCCTGCCTCTCACTGCACCCCACCACAGAGTGGGCTGCGAGTCCACAAGAGGCTGGGACACAGACAGGAAAGCTGACCCAAACTGACCCCAGGGACATCTCACAAAATGCGGTTTCATGCTCAGCATATGAAGCTGGGGAAAGAAGGAGGAAGGGAGCAATATTCAGAGTGATGGCCTTTGTTTTTGCAGCTAACTGTTACGCATGATGGATCCCTGCTTTCCCCATGAACACTTGCCTGCTCATGGGAAGTAGTGGAAAAATTCCTTATTTTGCTCTGCTTGTGTCTTTTGCTTTACCTATTAAACTGTCTTTATCTCAACACATGAGTTTTCTCAATTTTACTGTTTTTATTCTCTCTTCCTTCTGAGCAGCTGTCAGTGCTTAGTTGTTGACTGGGGTTAAATTATGACAGTCTGTTTTAGTTCTATTTTGTATTCAGGGTTTGTTAGATATGTTCTTTTGATTCTTTTTCTGAAAATCCATGAATACATCATACAGTAAATGATCAATTAACCTTTTCTTCTTTTTACTTCCACTTTTTCTTGTTCATGGCAAAATTATTTCTTTACTTTTCCTTTGAAAGCAAGGCTGTCCTTAGTCATCAGTAAATGCATGCAATTTCTTTTTGCTTGTAGAGGTCTGTACATTATCTGAAGGCACGCATACAACATACACACATGGAAATCAGCTTCCGACAATAATCTTACTATTTGCATCAGATTGCTAAGGCTTTTGAAGCTTTCCAATTTGCATGACTTAGTGGAAATAGGGCATAAATCAGTTCTTTGAGTTTGTGTTGCTGTGCCAGAGCATTATGGGAACAGCAGCTTCTCTTCTGCATTCCATACAAAAAAAAAAAGAGCCAGCTCAGTAAATGAAAGAGTATGACTGTATTTGCAAGTCATTACAAATACACAGGGTAGATTCACCCTCCCACCTTGCTCAGTATGACTCTGATATTCAGACAAAATCAAATATCAACAGCTACTACCACAGTAGACATTCAGCTTTGTAAATGCTCTATTTATGTGGCAAGGAAATGGGCCAGGCTTTACAGGAGTTTTACGGAGAAACAGAAATTGCCAGAACTGGCAGCTTAAATTGAAATAGCAGGAGGTAATGCTATGAGAATAAATATTGGAAAAACAACTAGGAACCTGGATGCAGGCAACTAATTCTAACTCCTTTTTCCTCTGCAAATATAAAAGCCTGGAATCACCCCTCTCTAATGCAGATAGGTTAAACCTTCCCAGTTACTCAATACAGGTGCCACTGGAAATGCACTGTGAAAAACCAGGTGATTCTGAAAGCGAATGAAAGAAATGCTAGAAAATGTTTTGAGATAGATGATTTTTTAGAGATCAAATGTCAATGCTAGTAAATAACTTTATCCCAGTAATCTAATGAAGTTAGATTACTCTCTAAAAGCTTCCATCCCTAGGATCTCCTGAGATCCTTCTTTGAGGCTCTACTACCACATAATTTCCTATGCTGTGTGATCTGTTGCAGTGGGCTGAATGGAATTAACAGGGAAGGAGGGTGAATAGCATGTTTTACACCATGCTACCTGCCATACTAAAGATACTTCAATAAGCCACAGTGATGAAAGCACTTTTTAGATTCATACCCAACAGATTGCAAAGATTCATGTAACTATCATTGTGTTCAGATGTATTCAACATCACTATCCCTATCCCAAAAATTAGGTACGCTGAATTTATGAGTAGCAAGAATGTCAAGTAAGACTTCACTCACATGGGAAAAATCCTTTGTGAATCACTGGAATTTCTCTTCACTCACATGGGAAAAATCCTTTGTGAATCACTGGAATTTCTAATTATAATAGCTTAATGACTCATCTATCATTCTTGTAAGGAAAATGGATTGTAAATAAAATAAAATGCAAAATAAACAATAGTATCTGTAGCTCCCCCTCTCCAAATTAATAAGCCTTCTGCTGCCCTGGAATCCAGTGTAATCATTCATAAGCAGTCATTACAAAGGTGTATCTTACAAAGATGTATCTGCTAATACCACTCCCTCCTAATACATATTGGGTATGTTTTATACTGGATGAGTTCTCCATTGGTGAAATCTTCCACCTGAGGTCATTCCAACTGAGATGTAATCCCACATTAAGAGTGAAATTCAGATATAAATACTGAATGTTTGAACCAACTTTAATTATAAATAGAAAAAAATGTGGAAAGGGAAGTTATGCTTCAACAGCTGTTGCTATTTCTGCTTCAGAGCTTGGGGGGAAAATATAAGGCAAAGGGAAAAAAAATAAACAGTTTTTAAGTCTTATTCACTAGATGACAATTGTTGCACACTACCTTTCTTGTGTTTAAGGACAAAAAGGATCACATTTTTGTAAACTAATCCAGTCATATGATGAGACAAGCAGTAAATCATATGATTGGAATGATTACATGATATAAATAGCAAATGAGGTAAACCATAGTAGAAATGGAAGAAAAAATCCAAAACATCTTTCCTTTGAAAATTCATCATTTATAAGTAATGGACTAATAGTCTCCTACCCATAATAGGCAGGCAAAACAATGAAGAAGGAAGAGAGGAAGTTGACAAGAATCAGAAACAGTAAGAAGTATGTTGAATGAAAGTTTTGCAACTAGAAGGAAGAAAAGTGTCTTTAGATGTGACATCATCCAGCACCTCAGACAATCCATAGTTATCCAGTGTAAAAGCTTTTGTACAAAACTATAGTGTACACATTCCTAAAGAAAGAGAGGTGCCTATACCAGTATAAGTGCTGTTAGACACAGCATGAATGGGAGTACTGCAGCAGTGACACTCAGGGACTGCATTCATGAGCCAGGAAAAGCTACAGCTGAAGGCAAATTACAATTTGAAGGCATGCCCACTTGCTCCCTTGGCTCCAGCTCCATGATCCAAGCTGTGAGGAAGGATTGAAATTAAATAAAAGGCCCACAAGCCAAAGGTACAAATGCTTCATTAGTTTTTCAGGCAAACCCAAGTCTCATACTAATCTCAAACACTTTCTGCGAGAGAAAGGGTCTTGAACTGGCTGGGGAATTAAGAATTACAATGATGTGGGTTTTTTTGAAGCCTGCACTTATTACCCACAAAAAGGGTGCATAATCAAGGTCAGTAAAGTGCAGGGCTGAAAGAGTCAGTGCACAGCAGGAAGTAGTACAACATTAAACAGAAATCTGCCATGAAGACAAACACCTACCAGAGATATCTAGCACGCAGAGGAACTGCATAAGCAGCCAGCTCTTTGAACGGATGGAATTTTCTTTTTCCCACCTACAGTGCCTTCCGTAAATAACTTCCTCGTGATGTTAAAGCTGCCATGGAGCTGCACACTGGGAAGCTCTGCCAGAAGAAAGGATAACTTGAAATAATTTTGTATGTTTTTAGTATCATTCTCTGTTTTAACTCTGGCATTTGATATATGTCTTTTCTTTTTGCCCTTCAGATTAGCCAAATGGGTGTCAGGGCTCAGCAAGGGATGGCTGCTGCCTCAGGGCTGCTCCCAGTGGTCACTCTGCTCTGTGTTAGGGTTGCTAATAGGGTCTTCAGATGGTCACAGACAAAGCAAGTGATGAACAAGGAAACTCTAGGACTGGCATCTGTATAGGGGATCAGCCAGGAGACAAGGCCAGAAGAAGGTCTTAACGCGGGCACAACTATGTCATATCTTAAATCAGGATTGTCAGCCTGAGCTTAAATGAGAGTCCTGGGCAGGGTGTGGGTGAAGGACCCTAGCTGAGGGTGGGTAGGGCATCTTAGTGCTTTCAGGGGCCTGACAGCACCTATAGAAGCTTAATAATGACTTGCCAGAGGAAACAAAGATTCCTAGCACATTTGAATTTATCATAGCTTCAGAGCAACCAGTGCAGGTACCAGATCTGTGGGGAATCTTACTGTGCTCAGCCCCCTCATACCTTCAGAGTGCTTCTATGACCATATGTTCTTTCATTTAGCTCCTTCAGTGAGTCATGGGCTCAGCAATGGGCTCATGTAACCTAAATGTAAACGAAAGTTATGGAGGTACTAAATGAAAAGTCAGATTTTCCATTTAGCAATTTTCACCATCAGGAAAGTAGGAGTGGGATTGTACAGATGCTAGAACTAGAAAAATAAAAGGAAATCTTCTCTTTACAGACTGTCTGTGGTACACCCTGCTTCTCCAGCCTGCAAGAAATACGTAGGAGGAAGTCTAAGCATTGACTTAAAAGAGGAGACAAGATTGAAATCCTAGGCCCATCAAGGAAAAATGGGAACAAAATAATGGATGATAGAGCAGATTGTGGAGATCTTGTAGATCTTGTAGAGACTAAAAAATATCCCAAGTGAAATAAAGAAAACAAGGATAAAAATACTGGCAATTAACAGGGCTTCAGGGAATGGAGCTGCTGAGCAAAGAGTATATTTGGTAATGAAACAGAAGAAATAATATAGGTGCTGTCAGATCAGCTTCATTAGAACTAGACCAAAAATTAAGGATTAGACTAAGCAGGCAGAAAATGGGCAACCTCCAGGGGACAGTAATGTTGTTAAGTGTTAATGTCTCTAACTCTGTTAATGTCTCTGACTAAGCACTGGCCCTGGAGGGATAGTGTGCCCCATTGCTCACTCCAAGTTCTCATTTTCCCCCCCGTACATATGCAAGACAAGACCTTGTCACACACCAGACACATCTTGGTTCCCCTGACAGAGAAGCCAGACATCTCAGCAGGGCAGGACCTGCAGTGGACACAACATCTTTCTGTGGCCTTCACAGACCTAGGGACCAGCCTTGAACATGCTGCTTTTCTGTAGGTAACAAAACTTCTGGGCTAATGTCTAAGGCAAACCTCTGCTATTTATCAAGCAAACTACAAATATTTTTCTAAGATCTGAGAAAGAAAAGGAAAGGTCTCTGGCTGTCCTTGTATCCAAATTGGCTCTCCTTGTGTACAGACACCAAACCAGTTTTACAAGAATGTTCCAGAGGTGCTGGTTGCAACACTAAGTTACACATTACTTGCCCTTCAATAACCCTTTACAAAGAGAAAATGCCCATTACTACACATATTTGCTCTGTGTCTTGTAGCTTGGCACTTCTCTGATCCTTTCTGCTCTCTAGCTTTTTCTTTTTTGGAAGACAGGAATACAGGGTCCACACAGCGTTTCTTGTCTTGTCTTGATGAAGGCTCTGAAAATATTTTCCATTCTTTATACAGTTGTTTTTGCTTATCTACCATCTTTCCAGAATAAGGCAAAATTTTTCAAATATTCCTATTTTTTTGCCCCTATCCTTATGTTTTATTTGCATTTCAATAACATGCACATAAACCCAGTTCTGTGGTGTTAACAGAATTTATATATTGGACCTAACACTCTCTGTCTATCTTTATCCCCTATCCTTATATATGCCTATATTTCTATATAGCGCCCCTCATCCAATCTTTTATAGTATTTACAACAGCATACAATAGTGTTACTTTTGGCTAGAGAGCTTAAGGGTTTGATTTCTGATTTTACTTGAACACTGGAACAAGTAAAAGGATCAGATTCAAGGATACTACTCTGTAATTTGACCCCAAACTTAGCTCAGTCTGCATTTAACATTTGTGTTTCTGACATTGCCATATGTACAAAATTACAACCAGAAATCAACACAAGATAAAGTCTCTTGCTCTTAAACACAGCGTAATCTTTGTCAGAAAGATCTGCTTCAAAGTTGTTATAAGGGAAAAATATTAATACCCATTACTATCTTTGGCAGTTTGATTTTATGTTGTGGCTTCTGCAGTGACAGACCACATCCCCTGAGAGAGGACTGTCACACATTGTGAAGCATTTTTTCTGAACAGGCTCACCTATCTCCAGTACTACACCTTGATGTCTTCCTAGTTTATTTCTATCCCAATCTTCAAACAAGCTTCCTGTTCCCACAAAGTCTTCTTCTTCCATCTCTGCTTGTAAATCATACAGCTGAAACTGAAAGTTTTGAAAATTCAGAAGCCTTTTTTAACTTCTTTTTTGCAATGATCTTTCAAAACTCATGAACCTTTTCTATTAAAGGAAAAAGAAGCAACATATATCCTTCCTTGCATACAGTAAAGCTAGAGATCCTTCTTCTGCTTTTGCACACCACTGCTCAGTCAGTCCTTGGTTTGGAAACATGCTCAAGTCTCAAGGGATCATTCTGCCTTTGTGCAAGTGTGCCCTGAGGCCCTGCTTACAAACATCAGGTGACAGCTTCCTCTGGCACTTACTGTACTTGAATGTCAGGACTGTTGTCTTCTGCTGAAATTGTGTAAGAATGTCAAACTCCTTGTTTTGATGATATCTCCTCCCTGTTCTGAATTTTTACTTGCTAAGAAAGGTCCTTAAAAGCACTGAATAGGCAAAAGCTTTCCACAAGGCATATCTTCCCACAAAATTTTGGACATCATTTTCTTTCTATAGAAGGAATCACTTCTACCCTATTGACACATCCCATGAGATACTTCTTAATTATATACTTTCTTTAGTCTTTGTTGTTGCATTTTAAATCTGCTGCATTAACTGATTTTAGAATTTACCAGAGTGTCTAGTTATGTTCCCATATTGTTTCATCTTACCTTATACTATCCTCAGTGTTATACCTTAGTAATCTGAACAGCTTCAATTATTTATGTTATCTGAGACTCTACTTCAGGTAAAAAGCTAAACCCACATGTAAGCCAGCAAAACCACAGTTCTCCAAGCAAAATAAACTTCTGTTCAAAGAAAAAATAATCTCAATCAATACAGAACATTGAACATATATTTTTGCCACAAAATCTCTTCTTCAGTACCTAAGGGGTACCTAAGCCAAGACACTGTGGTATTTTTTTACCACAGTTGGACAATTCTTTGTGACCATCTCCTCCCAGAGATATCTAACTAGTGAACCTCCTAGAATACTACACACCATGGATCTACCTAAATTATCATTGAGAGATTTCTTTTGAGCATGGCAGGACTGTTTTTATTACATGTATTCCAGGAAAATTACATTCTCTACTCTGCTTCATAATCTGCTGATACATTAACTCTTCTATTAATGATGTCTTGGAAAGATATTTTTGTCGCTCTAAGGACTTTTGTCCTACAGTATAGCAACTTTTTAAAAGAAACACAAAGTCCAAACCAAAACACTCCCAACAAAATCACCCAAACCCACGACTAAAATGCACATGCCTGACCCTCTGGCCTCAATATTTCACATCCCCAAACAATTATGAAATCTACCTTATTGATATCTGATTTATCTTCACATCTAGTTAACGAAGTAGGAATGATTCTCCAGGTTCCCAGTCTGAATCTTTGCATGTTGATCTAGACCAGGGTTACTCTTCACATTACTTACTCTGTCTACAGACAGAACAGGTTCCTTTCCTATGTTAGATGTAATGTTCAATTTTGGAAATAAATTTTTCTTGAATACTCTCTGCCTGCAAAATTTTCTCCTGTTTCTGCTCCTTTGATGCAGAAGAGGAGCATTTCACTACCTTGTAGTGGTGGGTTCCACTAAACTCTTGGGAATGATGATGTGCAGGGCCGGGAGGTGGACTCAATGATCCTTGTTGGTCCTTTCCAACCCAACTTATTCTGTGATTCTGAGAGAAATTAAGTACTTCTGCTGACACTCCAGTAGCTTATCATGCTTAAAAGACAGAATTAGGATCATGTCACACCCAGGTGAGTATCCAAATAAATCATTACAGTCTGGCTTTCTCTTCTTTTTTCTCTTTTATGTCCACAGGAATAATGAGAATGACTTAATTTTACAAAAAGCTTTGAAAAGCCTATTCACTCAGGAAATCACAGAATGTGTTATGAAGGTCATACATCTTGCGCTTCATCTCATATGAACATCAATAATTATTTCCTTAGATGGACTACTGTCTTAGTTTACTACATACAGAGAGAATCGAAACATTGGATACTTCCTATTATTTCTTACTCCTATTTCCTATTTTTCTTTGACTCTTGAAAACAGGTTGTAGATATCTAGTTTAAGACTGGACCCTTCTCTGGGAAGGCTAAATGTTCTGTGCTTGAGAGAGAAAAAAAACAAAAAAAGGAAAAAAAAAAATTCAAAGTGTATCTGTAGGAAAATTGATTTCATAGCTTCCAGTGTGCAACTCCCAGTTCTGCTGCATGTCTTCTGCTAACTCTGCAGTTTTTGAGGCCATATTTAATGATAAAAATAGCAAGGAAAAAAGTAATCTAACTCATATAAATGTAAAAATCTTTCCCACACATTAATTCCATGAACTGTTTGGGTTAAAAAATAATCAATAAAATAAACAAAAAAAACAATAAGCCAGCACCATGATGTAGATGGGACACACATCAGTCTGATTTCAGGAAACAGGAGCTAGACTAGTTTATCTACAATATCAGACCCCACCCACTATAAACTAGACCTTTTCTGCTGATGTGTTTCTCCCTCCCTTTACTTAATATGGAATTTAAATTATCGCTTTATCACTACATCAGTATATACTGGAGCCTTTGCACAGCATGCTGTTTTTATTGGGAAGGCAGAAAACTGGATAGCAATTTCATCATTAAACACTGTCTCAAAATCCACATATAATCTAAAAAAGGTTAAAGAGAAATTACATTCATCAACTTTTTGAGTGGCCAGTTTTAGAATCTTCAAAACATTCTCTTCAGTAATTGTCAGTCTGTAATAAATGAGTAGACATGTCTGGGATCCTTCAAGGAATTTTGAAAAAAAAAAAGTTTTTTAAAACACTAAAAGATAAATAAAATTATGGTGGGCTGTCTTGGATGTTTAAGATGCCTGTTACTTATTTGATTTAGTTAAAATACAAGTAAAGTTACCTTGAAGAGCACTGCAGAGAAAAGAAACACAGTAAGCTGTCCTGAGTGGACAATGATATTTGATTTAAAAGCTTTACATGTGCATAGGTACTTTTGTATAAAACCTATTTGTCTAATTCTTTTCAACTACTACTTCTGTTTCTGACATCTTCTCTTGCATCTCCACTTCTGGCATTCCACACTTGCTTCAGCAAACCCCTGGAGATTGATTTACATTGTAGTCATGAACAGTATTCTCCAGGAGGATTAGGTACTGCTAATGCATTAGACACTGCTAATCTCCTCTCTGCTGACCGGGATAGGACCCAAGGGAATGGCTTGAAGCTGCATTGGGTAGAGGGGTGGGGATGGGAGAGGCAGTCAGATCAGACATTAGGAAAAGGCTCTTAGCCCAAAGGGTGGTTGGATGCTAATAAAAGCTCCCCAGGGAAGAGGTTACAGCACTAAGGTTGCCAAAATTCAAAAAACATATGGACAACACTCTCAGGCATACGGTGTGATTCTTAGGGTGGTCCTGTGCAGGGCCAGGAGTCCAAATGTAACAATACTAGTAGGAATTCCATGGATATTCCATGATTTTGTGAATGACTTATCTTTAGCACCCCTCAGCAGGCTAGAATAGCTGAAAACAGCTAGAAAATTTGCCTAAATTAGTATACATGCACAAATTGCTATGTAGATAAGGAATTAGAATCTGAAACACTTTGGGATTTGGGGTTTTTTTCAGGGCACATAAAGCAGTGTGCAAGAAAAGTCAATAGAGTCCATGTTTCCCTCTTCTCCTTACAACGGCTTGCCCAAAGGAGAAATAGTTGCTGTCATATATGAGGAAAGAGTGGGCGAGAGTGGGAGATCCTGAGATATATTAAATTTAAAAACCTATGTATTGCTTTGTAAAGGATTGTGGCCAGTTCACATTCATTATAGTTAATCTTCTGAAAATGAGTTATTACTGACAAGATGATGTTTCCAAAAGATTTTTGTCTTTTATACATCTGTTGCCTGAACAGGCTGAGTTCCTCAATATGAAGAGGCTGACTGAACTATAGTCTACAGTGTAGGCGTGCTCAGTCTGATAATGGTGTAGCACATCTTGATTAAGAGTTTGCTCTAATGTAGATAAGTGATAAAACATAGATCCCTGACTTTGTCAAGTCCTTCATTTCCTGAAAGGGCTTTTCAGAAGAATTCCTTCATTGTTCAAAACTGAAAAATGACATTCACCACATAGGCTGGGCTTTCTATCTCCCTATTTAATGCACTGTTGGTTCCATTTTATTTTGGTTATTTGATTCCGATCACACATGATGCACAACGAGCCCAAATGGATCGCCTAATCTTAGATAACCTCTAGAAATAACTCCCACACTACACAAGGAAAAGCTAATTCAAAGGAGCAACTTACACATTGCCTCAGCATTCAAGGTTTCCCTGGAGATGCCAGCAATGAGTCTCAGTTTGCTGAGACTAAATCTCTTCATAGTACTCTTGATTATTTACAAATCCCTATACAACCATGATCCATTTTATTTTAGCAGGTGTTATCACCCTATTGTCCATAATGATACACTCAGTTCTGAAGACTACCAGTCTGAGGGTAATTCTGAAAAGTAATCTAAGCTTAGTAGGTGCCTGGATTTTAGTTTCTGCTTTTTCTTCCATGATTAATATCTTTAGGATTCTTTCTTTGACATGAATAATAAACAATACTTGTCATTGTTAAAAGATTTTTAAATTACATCAAATAAATGTTTAATTGTGCAGAGTTTCCTTTTGGTTTTTTTTTTGTTTGTTTTGTTTTTGTTTCTGTTTCTGGTTTTGTCTTTTT
This sequence comes from Cinnycerthia olivascens, assembly GCA_035048155.1. NCBI lineage: Eukaryota > Metazoa > Chordata > Aves > Passeriformes > Certhiidae > Cinnycerthia > Cinnycerthia olivascens. The sequence goes on from JAWWMU010000054.1 coordinate 21,035,827, forward strand.
GTTTTTTGGGTTTTTTTTTAGTTTTTTTGTTTTGCTTTTGTTTTTCTGGCTTTTTGACATTTATCAAACAATATTTATACATGGTTCTCACCCAACAATAAGATCTTCCTGTAGTACACATCATGTTATTCCATCTTTTTCATTATCTACCATGTCCAACCTGGTTCCTGAGCAAAGACAGCCCCATGGGTGGGTTTGTCCGTACTTAAGGAAGACTTGATCTAAACAGTCTTCTTTAAGAAACTTCTGATCTGCACCACTGGCACTTTATTTTTGTCTACTGTATATAGGGTTTCAGACTGGGCAGGGCCTGTTTGGTTGATGGAACTTCAGGTATGAACTCACTAAATGGTCTTTGCCAAATGCTGCTCTTAATTTTTGAAAGATTCTCTACTCAATGCTTTCCAGGTGGTTTTGAACATTGTACTTCTTCATTTTGTCTGCATCTGGTGCATGATAGGGGATAAGGGGTGCAAGGTCCTGGCTTGATGCTGATTTTGAATTGTATCCCCACTTGTCTGTTTAGCTCAAAAATAAGTTTTGTACCTTTAAAACCTTAAAAAGCTTTCCGGGCTGTAGGGTTTTTTTTCCTTTTCCTTGGAACTGTTGAACCTGCTCTGGACTAAACACCCAAAAGGGCACCAGGAGCTCCCACCTGTGTCCCGCCAGGCCTGGCCTGGGCCTGGCCTTTCCCAGCCCTGAGGGACCGACAGCAACTGAGCTGAGCTACAGCCACGGGAGAGACTTTCTGAATTTGGCATCTCTGCGGAGCAATGAAAGGTTTCATTGTTCAGTGTTGTTCCTTTGTTCATTTTTTTGGTTTTTTTGGGGTTTTTCTGGTTTTTTTAATTTTTCCTTTTTGCTGTAGTTTTTTCGGGTTTTTTTGTGATTTTTTTGATTTGTTTTAGTTTTTATGTTTTGGCTTTGGTTTTGGTTTTTGTTTTTTTTTTCTATTTGTTTATTCCTTTTGGGGTTTTTTGTTTGGTTTTTTTGTGGTTTTGTTGTTTTTTTTTTGTTGTTGTTGTATTTGTTTTTTTGGTTTTTTTTTGGTTGGTTGGTTGGTTGGTTTTGGTTTTGTTTTTAATTTTTTGTTTTTGTTTTTTGTTTTTTTGTTTTTGCTTGTGAGTAATAAAATGTACTATTTCGGAGTTTAAGAATACTCCCTAATTTTAATATTATGTAATGTATAATGTAATGTATTGCTATTATATTATAGTAAGTCATATCTGTTGTATACTTTAATAAAGCTTAAACACTAGCTAAACTTTCTAAATGGAACAATAACTAAAGATAACATAAGCAATATGAATTCAAAGATTTATTCTTATAGTAAACTTTGAATGCTTCTACATTATCTAAAAATAATTAGAATAGATTTTTCTTTATTGTCAACACTGAAAAAATGCCACTGAGGACTTGTCTCAGATTTAAAGAAAGCAAAGAACAAATAAAACTTCAAGGTCAGTATGCAACACAAAATATAAGCACAATGTATCCATCCACATTAGCAATGGATACAGTGAAATCAGGAGATTTTAGAGGGTGCATATTCTGTGTGTGCTTTTGCTTCACTCACAATTTAAATGAGAGATAATGTTACAAACAAGAAAAATATAAAATATTTTTTATATTTTGTGTGAAGTACATTTGATGAGTAGCCTTTCCTTTAAGGTAAAAAAGCTCTCAGGAATTATCTGCCATATTTTTCTTGTGAGTGAGTAAAGTGCCATTGAAATACTGATGATAACATCCTATAAAAAATGAGTTATAGTATGGGAAGGATAGTTTACATGAGAAAGGATGAACATATAGACTATGTAATAAAAACTTTATTTCAAAGACATAAGTTGTTGAGGATGCAAACTTCATGAGTTCATCTGAGGCAACGATCTTCATACCGTGGTACATGGAACTATTCAGATCTGAAATTATGTCACAATCCAAATTTCCAAAAGTCCTCCAGCCATGGACCATTGGTAATATTTTTCTGGGTAGTACCATAATTCTAATCACACTGTCAAACACCCATAACACCAATCTAGCTCTATAGTCAGCTCCCCAACTACAGATGTAGAAATATTGTATTCACATGAAGCCTCTGTGTTACAGTAACAAAGGCATTTAAAACATGTGATATTGGTGGTTTTTATTACTTTTTCAGCTTAACACTATTATCCACCATGCACTTCTAAAACTCTGCTGAGATAAAATGTTTTTTAGACGGCTATTGGGTATGATCTAGAAATCTGAAGGTTTTGTCTGAAGTCAAATTAATATTTAAACACCTGTGTTTTTGTTTTCTCCTTTGATTTTCCCTTTTTTCTCTCCTTCTTACAGCCAAAAGTTTTATCAGCCAGAGTAATTCTCAACTATTTATCTTTATAATTTATTGCTTTTTGTTAATTATAGTTGTGCAATTTCAGTAGCTGTCCCTGTAGGTAAAAACTGAAGATTTATTTGTAATTATCCTGCAGCATGAAAACACCTACCTTGTATCTTATGATCCAAATTGTGTGGCAATCTGCCATTTCATTTTCATAATGTTATAAAGTTTGAAAACTTTAGCAAATTCATAATTGTCTTTTGGTTTTTTTTGAAAACAGTTTGGTTTTGGATTTTTGGGGTTATTTTTGTGTTTTTTTTTCCACTGTGGTGTCTCTTTTCAAGGTAAAAATTAGAGCATTATTTTGTTAAGAGAAAAGAACAAGGAACTGATTTGCTTTCATGCTTAGAAATTTTTTCCTAAACTAAACCTTTACATAACAGTTTGAACAGTGAAATGTTTCTAAAGATACTCCTTTTTGATGAATCATGTGTTTGTGACTTTCCTTGGATATATTTATTCATGGCTTCCTACTGCCTTTTATCACCTCATCAGTAATCATCTCTTGTACAATGTCATTGCATGAGTGTAGCTGCTCCAGAGATAAATGATGCATTTTCTCTAGCATTTATTGTGGTTTTGCTTCCACGGACCCTACTGGATCCTTGATGAGTTATCACAGTCTCTATTCATACTTTGCTGGGTGACTGGTGGCTTGGCAGTATTTTTCTCTCCCAAGTCCCAGATTTCTAGGGCAAACAGAGGACAAAGCTATTCACTTTCCCTCTACAAAACAATGCCACAGACATCCTCCAGTTCAAAGGAAATCCATTAAACTATATTTTACTTTTGGGCTAAACTGTCTGCTGAAATTCTTGCAGATTCTGTTCTTGATCCTGTTCCCTCTGTCTCTGTTTCCTACTGCTTAGTCCCAGGACACCTATAATCACTGCCAGCAGCAAGCACTACAGAGAAATGCTTTTTGTCTGTCAGCTTCTTCAGATCCCAACTCCAGGCCTTTAAATCAAGAAAATATCTTCTGACCTTACCTTATTTTTCTTACTGAATCCTGTGCATTCTTTTTACTTTGCTTTATTCCACAAACATTTTTCATGACCTCAAGAATTTACAGCAGCTCCTAACAGCTACATAATCCCCCCTCCTTGTTTGTCCACACTCTGCATAAAACATTTCTTGGCAACTTACCTTGGCATGCAGTAAAATTGTGTTTGTTTGGATCTGAAGCGTGTGGTACATAACAAATGTCTCACAAAAATGTCTTTTACCAGGATCTAAAATATCAGTACAGTCATGTTCCTTTGCAGAATGTTTAGTGCAGTGACTTTCAGATATCTAAAAGCCAGGATACAAGGAGTTGATGCATAGTAACTTAAACTTCTGGATATCTGGAAAAAGAATGCTAAAATATGAGAGTGAAATATTGACTATATTCTTCCTCCATGGCTGGCAAAAATCCACAAGAATTTCAACTGCATTCACTGTGCTAAGTGCAGTGATATTGAATGGTGAAGGGATTAGTTGAGAAGCCTGGCAGTATAAGGACATCTGGGTCTGAGCCTGTATTGGTTTTATTCAAGGAAAAATATGTATGTGTATCTTAATGCTGTATCAATGCAAAAAAAAAAAAAATCAAGCCATCTCTTGACATAGATATTTCAGTATTGTGAGAGTAAAAAATCCTGTAGAAATATCCACTTAGTTTATAGAAATACATAAAAGGATTGTAAAGCATTGCCTATTTGGGGTTACTTCCTAGTCGTAACCTACTGTTACCCTTGTTGGGGATATCTTCAACCCACTGTAGTTCATTTAGCCACACCTTTATATTTGAAAAGTTAAAAAAAAATTGTTAGGTATCATCCTGTTTGTTCTCCAATCGACCTTGTTGGCTAAGACAAGGTGTGAGTCTGTATAACTGTAGTCTTCTAAAGACATTGCTCAAAGGTGGCAGATTAACAACTCTATGTCCTGTTTGGAATTTTGTGATTTTAAAATGTTACATTTCACTGACCCTAATTCTTAAGGTAGGGCACAAATACACAGGCAACCTTAATTCAAATTTAATGAAATACTTTCTTTTGTCAGAGAATGTCTGCATTGAATTGAGTAGCCTTTTAAAAGACAAACATGACACCTATTTAATAAAAAATGAAATTGCATCTGCATATAAATGCATCTACAGCAGAAATGTGGTTTGGTAACTGTTGCCATTCTTTCCACCATTCAGAAAAATATTTCTATTAGGAAAACTCACCACAAATTCACAGTGGAAATAGATTGCTGTTTTAACTTTATGAAGAAAGGAAGATGAGGCAGAGAGTTGTTAAAACCTGTGAGCAGAACTGTGAGTAGATTTCAGACTTCTAGTCATTACCCAATACTACTATTGATAAATTTCATAATGATTTATGTTCATCTTATTATTGCATCTGCATGCTTAAAAGATATAGATGTACAGAAGTGAGAAATGTGGAGAGTACCAGAAGGGATATGTGACAGAAATTACCTTTATTACTGTATCATAGATTATATAGGCATTAATTAACAGTTTCAGGAAAAATATGGAAAAGGATTAACTTACAATATATAAACTCTATCCAAATTCCCAGATGGTAGTAACCTATCACCTGCACTAAGAATATGAGATGGAAAGACCATGGGATTTCACAGTTTGTCCAAAAGAGAAGGTCTCATTTGTAGAATGTTCTTTTTGCTTGAAGTCAAGAGGTCTCTGATACAGACGTTAGAGGAGAACCCTTTGAAATATTTTAAAGTTTTGTCATCTGGATCATCTACCTCAGAATCAGCTCTTCTCAGTTTGTTTCAGGGGTTAGCTTTTAATTTTTAAGGTATTACAAGCCGATTTTTTGTATAAGCCAAAATCTGCAAAAATAGTCCAAAAAATACTGCCTGAGACCCTTGTAAAACAATATTTTCCTAAATTGTGGTCCTCAGTGCTACAATGTCCCCACTTGAATTTTTTGGTCAAAATGTAACTGAATACAACATGTGAAACCTTGTACTTTGACGGCTGATGCACTGACATGCAAAGCAGGAGAAAGTCCAAGGGTCTAAGTAACAAGATATATTACTATGGGTCAAACAATGCTCAGATAAGGAAGTGCCCAAACTAGGTCCCTCAAAACACAGTTGGATATTCCTGCATTATTCTGCACCGTTCACATAAATCTATCTAAATGTCTTCAGGGGAGAAAGCCTCTTTATGGGTGCTCTGTGGCTTATTTCCAGTGGTCCTAGAAAATGAGTCATCAGTCATGTCTAACCACATTTAGATGTAAAAACAGAAAAAAAAGGGCAAACTATTATATTAAGTTTCTCATAAAATATCCGATGAATTATGCTCTAATCATTAAACTGTGCAAAGGACCCAGAGAAAAATATAAAAATAACCTCGGCAAATATCCTTGCTTTATTCATAATGCTTCTATTTATACATTATGATTTTTGGTTTTTTTCAGAGAAATGTATGAAAAGTACTGATGTACAGGAACTGCAAGTGATTAACAAGATGCAGGTAGTTCAAGACTGAAGGGATAAATAAGCCTCATGCTGCCAAATGTTCTGACCTGACAGAATCCTGAAACTTCTATTACTCTTGTCACTCAAATCCACATGCAACCTTTGGCCAGTCTCTCTTTCATTCCTATCTTGTCAGCTCAGCCTCTTGTACTATGTTGAGGATGCTTTTAATCTTTTTAATAACAACTGTATTATCAAGTTAACAAAAGATTAGTTTTCAAAACCTTGGACCAAAGTTAATCCAATATTCATACATATGAAATTCAACTTCAACCAAGCCATAGTTTGTAAATGATGCAGAGATGTGCTCACAGAAACTGACCATTGCAACAACTTTCATACTGTTTCTGGAAATCAATCACACTTTTCTCTGTTTAACACATAAATGTCTCAATGAGAAGCCTCAAACAAAATGAAGTAATATTTTTAGACGTATTTCCAAAGCTTGCAAGTTTAGCTGTTTTATTCCTCAGATTTTTTTTTAAGCAGAATATTTAACTATGAATTAGAAACTGCCAAGTCATAAACTTTGATGACATTTCCCCTCAATTTATAAAGCTGGATTATAATGGCAGAGATGCCATCAACATTTGACTACTGTTAATCCAAGTTTTACTACGCAGGATTAAGGAACATATTTCAGTTAGAAGTATGATGTTCAAAAACTTAAAACCATTGGTCACATCCTTCAATTACTATGATACCCACATTTTGGACAGTCTTTTTTTCTGATTTGCTCCCTTGCATCAGGTTAGGCTGTTGATTGTAAATGTTGATTCATGAATGACTTACTGCAATATTTTGAGTTTCATGAAAGAATTCTTCAATTCAAAAACCCAGCAAACAGCATTTCTCTTTGCACCCTGTTATCCTGCTAATCCTGTCTGCCTTGATCATTGCATAACTCAAATCTTTCCCTCTTGAGCCATTCCTCTAGATACCATCTATAAATGTGCTTGTTTTTCTACAGATACAGTATCTAATGACGTCCCTGTAGTCTCTGGTACTGTCAACAGGAGACCCACACCTCACCTCACAGACAGCCTTGAAATTCAGAGTCAAAACACAGAGAAATTTGTTATTCTAAATCTGGTTACCCAGACTGGAATTTAAATAAGATGATACACCAAAATATGTTAAACTATGATATCCACATAGAAAAGTTTTGTAGTGCATTTCTGTGCTCTGACATCTTTCTTATTCTTTAAAAGGATGCTGCAACAATTCAGTGGGAAACTCAGTGTTGAACTGTATTATTTACTTTTGCCTGATGATACAAATTAAGAAAAAAAAAAGGAATTAAAAAATTGATTCTATGTCATACTCTTGATATAATTCTTAATTTTAAATTGTATCATAAAAATGCAAAGAATGTGAGATGGTATGCAACACTTTGTTACTTGAAAGATGGCCTAGTCTTCACTTATGAGAGATAATAATAACAATAACAATATTTTGATAAAAATTACTTCAACAACAAAATTCCCAATGCATTTTGCTTTCTTATCTCCTGTGGAACTCAGTGATATTGCCAAGAGAGGAGGCTGCTTTTATTTAAAAGGGAATTTTAGGGGACCTTGCTATGCACTGTGATTTATGTGACTGCTAACTAGGTTAATTTTATACTGATTCTCTAGGAAAATCATGATGGAAACAGACACTCTGACATCACTATATTTTCTGTTGCCAGTATTGAAATCCTCATTAATATCAGAGTTACTGTTTCTATTGCTAAGGAATTTCTGTGAGGGAAAAAACCCCAAAAACCAAAACCAAAAACAAATCCCCAAACAAACAAACAAAAAAATAACCACAAAAAAGAAATCTTCATATGCTAAAACATTTTTCTCTGGAGCCACTTTTTTCTCTCTGTATTTATGCTCTTAATACACCATAGGCTGTCAAAGAATACAGCTTTAGCAGCAGTAAATTAGCACTATTATAATTCCTTCCACTCACTAAGAGACAGGATACTACAAAAGTTTTCCAACTATTCCAGACCATCTCAGTGGAAAAATTATTATTTCCCCTGTAAAGTATTTATTCACTTGTGCAAACATGTAATGTGTGTCCTTTTAAATGCAATGTTTTCTATGAAAGAAGCCACCTAACCTTTTTAGAGGAATGGATGTACTTCTCTATAAGAGCAGGTAGACACAAAACCCAGTTAGAAATTTTTCAATACCACGTAATCTCTACAAGAACATGGCATTCACCATCCAGAACTGGAAAATAGAAAAACAACTTTCATGATAGCAAAAGGCTAAATATTCTATGAGGCATGGTTTTTCCTCTGTGTACTTGAAGTAGTTGCCTGTTTTGTTGGTTTTCAGAAATTTTGTTCTTCTGCAGTTGCTGCTCTAAATTGATGTCTAATCACTGCAGCTTGATTTTCTTACTCATTCAAGCATATGCTTCCTAGAATTTCATATGTGGAAAGAACATAAGGACTTCCTTTCTCTTTTTCTTCTACATCTGTCCTTTGGTCTGCTTCTGAACTCTACACATAATGATTCCAGGTTACCTAAAAACATACTGCATTCATTTCATTGACAGCATTTTTACAGAATGGTGAGATTATGAAAGGTGGAAGAAGTATATAAAGCTACATTGCATAGGGGGCCTTGTCACCATAACATAATATTTAAAATAGTAATCTTTTCACTGTAAAGAAATGTTCTTACAATCATCATAGGTTTGTATATTGAGTCTTTTTGGATGCAACAAGAATTGTTTGCTCTGTTTGCAGCAGTTATATGATTTCATAATTCAAACTGGCAGATTTAAAACTGTAGAACAGTGTATATGAATATATGTGTGCTTATATATGTATGAATGTGTGTATGTAAGTATATAACAGAAAAAAGACCCTGCTATATAAAAACTAGGTAATACTTGTAAATGACGTTCTGGTTGAATATTTATAGGAAAAGAATGAAAAATCATCACTTGGAATGGAAATAGGTCTTCTTATAACATGAACTATTTATTCATAGAAATGTCATAATAGACATAACAGTAATACCATCACGCTAAGAGCAAATTATATTTAGGAGAAAGTCTGACCTTATTTGTCACAGATTCATTTTTCACTTTCCATTTTGCTAATAATAACTTTTAGAAAAACAGAGGAAAAGATTGTTGAATTGATGTTGTAGTTTATCAAAAGCTAGGGTACTGCATATTTTAAAGACAGGTATTCTTACTGAAACTACCTGGGCTGTCCAGTTTAGGAAATATGTGACAGAACCAAAAGTTTTGAAAGCAGGCATTTTTTTTGTTACAGGTACAGACACACACACATACCAAGACAACCAAGGCAGAGCTTGGGACTACACATTTTTCAGCTGTTTAACTGGCTTTTTAACTCAAGACTAGAGCTGTAAACTTCCTTCTAAAGAGAGGCATTGCAAATTATGCTCCTCCCTTGCCTGTCCTTTTCCTTGTAAGGAGAAGAAAACACCTATCAACTAACTTTTGTTTATGACCATGCTTGTAAAGCACATATATTTCAGTATGCTGTAGAGATGGAGCAATCTGTCAAGGACAGAAAGAAATTATTAGAATTCAATAAAGGGTAACAATTCAAGTAAGGGTAATTGTCCATTTAACATCAGACCTAGGAGAAAACTGGTTTAGTTCAGTCTATTTTTTGAATGGGAATTTTAAGCTAATTTACATGATAGGAAGTTGAAGAATTGAAGAATTTTCAATGCTTGGAAAATAACTGGGAATGTCAGATGTTCAGAGAAAACTCCTAAAGAAAAAAAAGCAAATAAATATCCCAGGAAAAGCTTAACTATCCTGAACTTATAAGATGAAGAAACTTAGCTCAAGCTATGACACCCAACCATGTGATGGCCTCTTGACAAAGCACTGAACATTGGGAGGTTGTGAATAATCAGCCTGAAAAGGGATTCTTAGGTTAAAGAACACGTCTGATATTTGCTGAAAATGTGGACACTCTTCTGAACTCACCTGCCCTTTGTACATGCCAAGTGATTGTCTTAAACATCAATATCTCCTTGCAGTTGCTTCTGTTCATGTAAATGACTAAATACTCCTGCTAGAAGAAGGAAACTAACTGTTCTGAAGAACACATGAAGAACCATGGTAAAGGTGAATTTTCTTCAGTATTATCAATATCTATGTGGAAAATTAATTGCAACAGGAGATATGAAGACAGACCTTTTCTACTTGTACAGTTGTCTCATCTTTAGGGTATTAATTTGAGAGAAGAGACAATAAGATTAAAAAAATATTAATAAATAGAGCTTGAACAGGTCTCATCTTGAAAAAGAAAAACATTTCCATAAGGAAAAATCTGGAAAGTATGTTATTTCAAATTATTTTGATTGGTTTGAACTTGGCAATAAACTGTTTCCTCAGAATGATCCTCTTCTGTTCTGCTGAGTGGCCAAAAGTTTAGTTCTGAATTCATGACAGTGCACTAACTACTTGGAAGAGAAAAAAATAATTTATTCTTTTTTTTTTCTTTCTCTAACTCCAGTGTTGATGTCATATGTACCGACACAGTACTAACAATGTTACAAAAAAAACCCCAAACAAATAGCATTCTGTAATAACCCCAAGACAGAGAAGTTCCAGAAAGATCATTGTTAAATATGGCAGATTTCTACTGACAAAACTTACAACCAAATTTCCTGTGGAAGGCATTTTGTCTCATTAGAAAGTAAAAGTGCAAGACATTTGTTAAGATGAAAGACAATCTCTCCAATGTAATAAAACCCAAATACAATAGTTGCCATAACAACAGGGACACTCCAAGAGTGAAATTACTACATATTTCATATTTCTAATTCTAACACAAACATAACTTCTCTTTTTAAAATGCAAATCACTCTACATTTTCCACAGTTTATGCTGGATACAGACAATAATAATGGCCAGGAATAAAATAACTCTTACATTCACTGCTTAAGAATAAAAGGATAATGTTCATTAAGTCTACTGAATAGTCTTCTGTATTTAAATCTGTACTTAGTCCTGATACCTTCATTTTTCCTCCTTTAATACATGAGTGTGCTTTTACTGAACCACATCAAACTCCTGCATTTTTAAGTTGGATTTGTGCTACTAAGCATAGAAGTTTCACGTTTGCCACCTTACTGTCTTGTGCAAAAATATACGAGAAAAGGCATATTTATGCATCTAATTTCACAACAGCTTCAATGTTAAGCAAAAAAAAAGCAAGAAGCAAAAACATGTAATAAGGGCATATGGAGAAAAAAATGTTTTTCTGTCCAAATGTTGCAAGGTGATATTTCTGACTGGCAAACAGCTGACAGTGTAATACCTCACAGTGTTTTCATTAGGAATATGCAAATTGTTGATACAAAAATGTTCCAGACGATTAAGCATGCAAAAGTCAACAATGATTTTATTAAATCAACCCAAAAACTGACAGGAAGGTTATGCAGTGTCTGAAGGACAAATCTTATGTGCTTACAATGGGTGAGTAGTGTCATGAACAAACTAGGCTGGAAATGGATTTCTCAGGTAACAATAAAACTGGAAATACTACAGCCTTAACTGATAGAGTCATGCAGAACATTTCTATGAACATGTACCCTGCACTATTTTGGCTACAGCTGGGTTTGAACCTTAATTACATCTTTACAAATAATTGCTTGCAGTCAGATCTAAGCATTCTGATTTTTTTAAAGGGTAGGAAAAGCAGCATGGTCTGCAAGGAAACTGAAAAACTATTTCACTAACTCATGACTTGTTAAATATTATTATTTCATGTGTTCACATTCCATTCAAATCATTATACTCCACTGAAAATTTGTTTTCTTCTGTAATTACTAACTGCTCTTGAAACAGTAGAAGCTTTGCAATAAGTGTACACTGCACAGAGGTAAGCAGTGGATACTGTATGCAAACTCTCCTCTCTCCTTGCTAGTGCTTGCACTAGAAGGAGTTTGTTCAATCTGTAGCCCCAACTGATTGTTTTGAGGCTCTTCCAGGCTTTTCTTTTATAAACTACTAACTAGTTGATTTCTCCTCAACTAAAGGCTTATGCAATAAAATAATGGCCAACAGTCTGTGACAAGTTAGCTACATCAGAAAGTGAAGTGAAAGCTGATGAACTTTCCATCATTACAGGGGATTCCTTCAGGACAGTGCTGTAGGCCAAAGAGGCAGCAGAAATACGTACGGCAGAAACACCAGTAGCACATACTGCACCTGTGTTAGACAGTCTAAGCCATCTCTAGAATTGATGGATGAAACTTGACACCTCAAGGGCAACTCATTGGAACAATTTTGGATCACTATATTAAGGTGAGATGAAACTTTTCTGCAGCATCTATTTTTCTCTGTTGATTAGATGGCATAGCTAAGGTGAATAGCTAAGACTAAATTTAGTGTCTAATTTTCAAACACTTTTTTAGAAAAAAATACATACAATCTTAAAGAGCATCCTGAAATATACTAAATTTTTTGTCCTTTTGAAAAAAACATGCCAAGCACATGCTCTGGAAATTATATATCAGAAGGGAAAGCAATCAGAATTAGAAACACAAAAAGTCTTAATTTGATTTTCCACTTGTCCTAAGCAGTATTGCACCTCTTATAGTGCCATACACCTTTTTCTACGCTTTTTACAATTTTGGAGATTTTTATGTGTTTGCATTTTTAGAAATAAAAAAATTTTCAGTTACTACCTGCACATATCGCTTTTACACATTTGGATATTTATGTTCCCTGCTTTGCTCTATACCAAACTCAGATTGTCAGGCAACTGACCACCAAAACCTCCCTGGATCTCTTTTCATGTCACACACTGATGCGTGTGACAGTATCTATAGCTAAGACTGTTTTTCTATCTATGTGCATTTCTGTTCTATTATCAGTCATTAATTTCGTCTGCAGCCTTTTAACATTCATTCACCTACAAGTATGAGCTTTTATTACATGGAAATACTTCACAAATAAAAATGAAAAAATGGTTTTGAATTGTTTATTCAAATTCAATACTATGCAAACATTAATTTCGTAGATGTTTCTATCTGAGTACCTGCCCCTTGGTTTGGTTTTTGTTTGTTTGTTTGGCTTGGTTTGGTTTTTTGTTTTCTGTTGGGTTTTTTCTTTGTTTGGTTAATTTTTTGTTTGGGTTTGTTTGTTTATTTCTTTAATTAACCATCTGGCATAATGCTATTTTTATGATTACCAAGCTTCATTACCATATTACAAAATATACTGATAAAAAGCTATACAATAAAATATAGAGCTTAACATGAAGTTCTAGATTCCCTTATTTTACAAGATATAATTATTTCATTAATGTTGTTTATAGTGATAGAAATTACAACCTTGGGAATTGATATTGTTATTTGTTAATCAGAAAAATCAGGCACTTCTGTGATATAAATTACTGTTTCTACAGTTTAAAAAATTTATTCAATAAATGTGGATTCATCTGTTACTGATCCCATAAACTTTTCCTTAAAAATTCAAACTTGAATTACAAAATAAGGAAGTTTTGGAAGATAATGATAAATTTATTATCTCTGAGGAGAAAGATCAAGGCTACTTGTAGAATGTAATCATCTTACTGAAGAAACAAAAAGCTTTGCCTTACATTTCTGAAGTCAAGATGGCTACACCTTTATTTACTGTGAGACCTCCACTGAAATGCTTTCCTTGGGTATGGCCATAAACTATAAAAACACCCTGTGATGTGTGATAGACTGTTCAGCTGATTTACTAGCTAACAAAAGAATACTACAAGAATCCAAACACATCAGCAGGAAAAATGCCAGTGATTTTACCATAACTAGTTGAAAATTAGGCATGAAACATTTATGTCATCATGGAAAATATTTGCATTCATCTATCCGTTCCCTGTAACTTGAAAGTATGTCAGCTACTTAAGCAAACTACAGTTACTACATGACTAGGCTAATATAATTGTATAACAATTATACTTAATACCAATTTCACTTCATTGCTGTTTCTCAAAATGGGATTTCTGCTCTTAAATGCAGAATGAGACCAGTGTTTTAATTTCTGCTCTAAATCACACAGAGGAGGGACAACATTGAATGTGGCTCTCTGCCTCTGAGAGAAACACCCCTCTGCTGTTGAGCTGTCCCTTTTGCTGTTATTCCTCCCTTACAAAAATGATTCACACTTGTCTTGACGAAGGTTTCACAGTCTCCCAAACACCTTGAATCAACCTGTTGTATGAGATGCATTCTTTCCTTAGTTAAGAGGATTGAAGCAAAGTAAATGTCATCACAAAAGCTTACAGCAACCCCTTCCAGTCCTTGCCAGTGCATTTTGGCCTTCTCACTTCATCCACAATCATATTTGTATACTTCATCTGAACATGTTCCCTGCCTTTTAAGATACAAGGGCAGAGAAAGGTTTCACTGTTAAATAATACCGCCTGCAGAGAGTGCCTCATTACAGTACAGGCTAGTCGCTCATACTATCTGAAAATATTACATCTGCCCAACAAAACAAAAAAAGAAATCTGGAATCAAGTAGTTTAGTTCAAGGATGGATTTCTTTCATATAAGAAAAAAATTAAAACACAAGGGGAAGAAAAGTTTATTTTAATGTAGATGCCCAAACCTTAAAAATGATTGAAACAATATAGTCATAAATAGCAGAAAATTGAACTTGACTGCCAAAAATGTCCTTTGAAATCCTCTTCCTGGGACTTACAGAAAGAAACCTCTGTTAGCACTGTGCATGCACACTTCTCCAAAAAATTTTAGTTTCTCAGTAAAACACTTTCATGACTTCCCTAGAAACTTCAAAACTGCATACACAAGAGTAACATTAGTTTGAACAAATATAATTTACATCATTCATGCTCTTTCTATCAAAACCAAGTCTATATAGCACAAGTAGGCTAAAATGGCCTCCTGTTTCCTCTTACTAATTTGGATTTAATTTAGGATCTAATCTCATCCACAAGCTGAAACCATCACATTATGAAAAATCATTCTTAATTTTCTGTGTGTAAGTGTATATGTGAAGGTGGGACAAAGAGAAAGAAGACTTTTATATTAAGGAGGTAATAACATGGCAGGAAATAGGATTTGATGTAATTCTGATTGATGTCCCTTTCTTCAGTTCACAAAATACTGAGATACATGACAAAGAAAACAAAATCTGTTCAAATAGAGTCAAGGAGGTCACTACACCCCATAAGCAGAGGAATAGAGGGAGCTACTGCTGTATTTACAAATTGCCCTTTTCCATACAGTCATGTTCCAAATTTGCAATGCATCTGTATCCTCTTTTTTTTTTCTTTCCTGAATCTGCATTTAAGCTTTTCAGTTCTTAAAGACAAATATTTTTATTCTCTAAGTCCAACACTTGGTGCATTTGACAAACTAGAAATAGTTCTTCCTCCCTTTCCTGTAACTGCAGTAATTTAGCAGCATGAAGCAAAATGAAACACACTCGAATATATCAAATACTCTTATTGCTAAGTGTTCCCAATGGTACCTTTTATTTCTGCTCCATCTTCATCCATTGAAGGACTGCAGCTAAGGCTGATGTCTGATGAGGAGACATGAGTAGAGATAATGATGACAATGATGAGGATGATAATTTGACAAAGTATAAACTCTTCCACAAAATGCATTTTCAGTCCCTTGAAATGATGTGAGGGCAAGCCAAATGTGCTCATTACTAGAATTTTCAAAATTTCATCACAGACACACAAATGTAGGACTATCATTATGCCTGTTTAACCTATTGCTCCTATCATTCGTGCAAAATATGGCAGTCCATGAGTCAATTCCCAGCTTTCTCACAGATCCTAGGTTAGCATCCTAACTTCAGGGTACAAAGCAGAAATGGGAGAGCATTTGTACCTTTAACGCTGCTGTACTTTATTAGTGCTTTTAAATCCAGTGGTTCTTGAAAGGTTTCTTGTAGCTCATATTATGAAGCTATTGCTCTCTCTCACTCAAAAATCATTTATATGATGTCCCATATAAAATGGAGTATCCCCAGCGTGTGGATATCCTATCCATAAATGTCCCAGCCTTCACACACTCCACATCCCACCTGTTATGTTCTTGCCTCAACCCAGGTTTGTTCTCTTTCTGATTGAGGGTAGGAATCTGAATCTGAAACACTTTATTTCATAGTTTAAATTATTAATTTTTCCTGGGGCTATAGATATTCTGACAATAATGCAGAGAAGAGAGGAGATGAAGCTTCTCTTAATTCTGCTACAATTGTCCTCTTCTCAAAACCATTCACAACTTAGCATTTAGAATAAAAGAACTTTAAGATTTAATTCCCATAAGCTGAACTGAAAAATAATCCTAAGGTTCACAGTGCAAATGGATAACACTCAAACAGAAAGATTTGGCTTTCTCCAGAAGCTTTCTCTGGATCTGGTCCATCTTCTTTGCTTTTTCTTACTTGTGCTTCAAGAGGCCAGAAGATGCTTCAGTCTCAAGCTAAGTGATTTTTTTCTCATCATTCTTGGAACTAAAGTGGAAAAAAAATCCCAACCACAAAACGCTTGTTTTTCAGAACAAAAATTATTTCTATTGCTTAATTTGGAAGCTAAATTAAAAAATCAATATTTTGCACAGCCATAACATATAATCACTCTTATTGACATAAATGCACTGAAGTACACAAATGAATTGAAAACTATATTCCAGTTATTGCTGAGATCTTTCACAAGTAATTTTAAAATCACTTATTGATCTTTCATTATTAAGATTTAGAAAAGCACTCATTTGCTAATCTGAACACTTCTGAGTTCATTCACAATAAAAAAATTACCATACCCCTATCAGAATGAAATACTCAGAAAGCCACCAATAAATTACCCTAAATATTACTCCAATATAAACTCCTTTAGAAATTTTGGGTTGG
Organism: Cinnycerthia olivascens; assembly: GCA_035048155.1. Lineage (NCBI taxonomy): Eukaryota > Metazoa > Chordata > Aves > Passeriformes > Certhiidae > Cinnycerthia > Cinnycerthia olivascens. Next base: position 21,052,595 of record JAWWMU010000054.1, read on the forward strand.
AATTTTTTTTTTTTTTTTGAGGGTGAGCTGTTTGTTTGGGTGGCTTTTCTAAAATGTTTTTAAGCCACATTATCTTCACCCCTTTTGTTCAGGACAATGATAGAAATGAATGACAAAAGCACAAAATAAACATACTTCTCTAAGATAAAAAATTAACTTTGTAGTCATATATGTACAACAAAACATGAGTATTAGTTTATAAACAAGAAATCAGCCTCATTGTGCTCACTGAAAACATGACTATAATTTTCCAACTTTTTCTCCTTTAAAAATTCTCACTGAGAAATGAATGGAAATTGAATTCATTAGATATACATCCAATTTGCTCCCCTTTGAGTGTCATTGCCTTATTTTATCTGGCAATTCTAAACGATTCAAATCACTACAAGAAGACTGGCAGGCAGGGTTTTTAAATGAGTATTTTATATAAATGAGTACTTCTTTTACTGTATTTTTGTAACTCTGGTTAGTTAATTTTTTATGAAGACTATAAGAAACAGAGAATATAGCTGTTGTATGTGGGAGAAAAATCTCACCATACACCAGTGTTTTCTATCAAAGCAGAAAATAGCTGAATATTGAATATTTCTACCTGTGCCAAGTCTGAACACACTCATCAAAGAGATGTTGCACACGTCAAAAAAATACCTTCTCCATGGATATCCCAGCTCAGCAGCCAGCTGAGGGCAGGTCTGCAGTAGCTGTATTGTTGGCCTGGGTTCATCAGCCATGGCTTTGGGCTAGTCCATGAATAAAACACTCCCGCTCCTGCAAAGCTTTTTGGGGGTTCACATCATCTGTAAGAAGATTCTTTATAACTTACACAAAATACAAGTGCAGCAAAATTGTGCTATTTTTTACCTTCTATTGGATATTATATCCACACTACAGGCTTCTTTCAGAGCACAATTTTCAAATGGAGCACATTAGCACCTTTGGAGTACTTTAGCAACCTGTAGTTAAGTGAACTGACCAAAAACATTTTGTCTTTATGTTTAGGTGCACAATTGATGGGTAGGCAGGACCAGGTTGAAATTTCTGTCATTGCATCTAAAATAAAATCAGGTAACATATACAACCCTCATCTTTTCCATTTTTGTCACTGTTCAATGTTGAATACTGTAGAAGAAAGTCTATCATCCTGGAAATTCATAAGTTAGCACACATAATATGCCTTTTTTGTTTTATTTTCTTCCATTGAACTAATAATAATGTGATTTGGGTGCAGAAGTATCACCCAAAATTTGAAGTCTGTGATAAATTATTATAGGACATAGAGTGGATATAACTACTGAGCAATCAAAAATCAGCTAAAGGCAGTATGATAAATCTGTTTTGAGTCTACTGATTCCTTTTTACCTGAAAAAGGATGGCAATATGCAAATGAGGGAAAAGTCTGAAATAATGAAATTTCATTTACCTTTAGATTTTTAAACTGTCACTGTGCACTAACTCTGTACTAACTCACTGGCTTGTCTTTATAGTCCATAGAGACAAATGGGTAGTTCCAGAACACAAATTCCATTGACCTATTTTAGATCCTTTTGATGAAATTAACTGTGTCCATACCTATTTCTAATCACTGAGAATAAGCCAAGATTCTTAGCTCCAATGTAGCTACTACTTTGCAAGTTTCATTTGGTTTTATGAATCTCATGTAGATGAAATTCAAAATGCTCCTCCCCATGAAGAAACTCTTTAATGTGGAATGTTTGTGACCTTGCTGACCTTTCCTATGACCTTGCTGCACACACAGAACACTGTGAGCCCATTGGAGGGGACTGCTATATTTCACTGTGTCTGTCACCACAACTCACCACTATTTGAAAGATAAAGGACAGGAACAGTAGCTTGCAATCAGAGATGACAGGTCCTCTTAGCCGTTCCTTTGCCCTCAGCCAAGAGCAGGTATATTTATCACATTCGTCAAATTGTATTTTTCCATGAAAGTAGTTAAATGATTTTATGAATTATTACTGGGGAAAAAACCCAAAAACAACATACCAGGAAACCTAATTCTGTGTTGTTCAGCTACCCCTGATTTGTGAATAGATGGTCTCTTGAGAGTAAAAATCCTGATAAAGCTGTATTCAAATGCTTTGGCCATTCTAACTGCAGTAGTGGTAAAATGTTCCTACATTCCATTTTATGTTCATGACAATTTTATATAAAACCTATACCCATTATTCCAGTGATTTGTATGGGACAGAAATATCTGTAGATCTAGATGGTTAATGTGCAGGCTCATGGGAGCTACAGGGTAATAGTCTGTCCTTAATTCACTGAGTTCTTTCAAAGATCCAGCTCTCTGTGCAGCCTATTAATCTACTAATGAGTCAAACCATTTCTAAAGTATACAGGCGTCGATTCCAGCCTTACAAGAATTTGTTTGCTTCTCATTGGTTTTCTTCAATGTCAGAGCACCATCCACAGCATCAAGCTAGTCTATTTTAAGAAGTGCTTTCAGAAAGGATGTCCTTATCAGGAAAGGCTTCTTATTTAATAGGAAAAAATATACACAGTGTACAGCACAGATGAACTAAAATTTAATGAAAAAATTTCTGTTGACATAAAAAACCCCAGTTTGTTTCATATCTAATACTACACCACAGTTCTACAGGATACTTTTATATTGGAAAATTGAAAAGGTTCAGAGGACTGGTTCTGACATCATTTGTTTCCATAGCTAATCCTGAGTACTACCTACACAGAGTAATGGGGAGGGTTGTAGACATCTATGAGTTCTCTGCATAGATCTTTTTGAATTGCATTTCTTTTCCTCCTTTTTGAGCTATTTAATTGCCTGGTTTTCAATCGCCATATCTTTGTGTCAGAGTTTGCAACTATCCTGTACAGCAATAATATCCTTTCTAAATAGAATAGGAAAAACGGTTTTGCCAGCCAGCAGAGAACAGCTTACACATTACATCCAAAAAATGTACTTTTCAGAGAGAAAAAGGGTTTTCATAAATAGTTTTTGTTTGTTGAAAGAACAATTAAAGTACACAAGACACACTAGAGTATCGTAACTAGCCCACACGAAGTTAGGACACTAAAAGTATAGTTGGGATAACAGATTCTAATTCCCAGCCAAAGAAGGAAAATTAGGATTACTTTTGCATAAACTGTAAAGCACCTGTGAAGTCACGGCCTCAATTTAATGGCCTCATATTTTTAAAAAAATAAAATTTCTGGGTATATGATCTATTTGAGGGCAAAGAATGTTTATGATGTACCTAGTATAAACAAATTTTTAGAACTAAATACATCTTAAAAGATAGTATTTTTAAATACTTTGACTATGATAATTTGTATTTGAAAAGTTGCACAAGAAACTTCAAGGACTTTGTTTCCAGCTTGCTGTTCTAGTTCTTTTCTGGGTATGTAAGATTCTTATATAGCTTGTTCATTCTATATTAGAGCAGCTAATATCTGAGATTTAATTCCTCCTCCTTTTGGCCTCATCTGCATCTATTCAGGCATGCTGGCTGGCTGCCACTTCTCTGCAGCTGTCTAGGCTCTGTCAGTGTAGCTGGGGCAGTAGCCACACTGTGTAACCTTAGTTTAACCGTATCTTGGACTGTGTCCTTTGCTATTGCTTTCTGACCTGATTTTATGGTTGGATTCCAACCTGCTCTATAGTATATTAGCTGGAGATCTTCAGATTAACCCAATGCTCTAAAAAACCCTGTGGTGTTGGTGCTATGAGAAGTAAAAATCACTAGGATAAGGGATGAATGACTTTCCACAGTAGAAAGAATCACTGCAAAGGAAACGAAAAACTGTTTAAAGCAAAGTATTTTATTCACATGAAACTGTAAAGGAAGTAAGTAAGACGTTTGGACACAAAATTCAGAATAACCTTCTGCCTCAATAAACTCAGTGTCGGATTATTTCAGGTTACCAACTCAAATAATGCTGTTAATATCTTAAATGCATTGAATAATCCTGAGAGATCCAAGATGTACATTGATACACATTTTCAGAACAAAGGCACACACAGATATCCAAGATTGTTTTACCTGGCCAATAGCTTCGAGTAGTGTTGTATGATGTGCACGAGTCACAGCAATGACAAGTGAAGATCCAACAATTTTACTGAATCCTGATTGGTCTTTGGGAGAAATTTAAGAAAGTTCTTTTCACTATTTTTGTCAAGAACTTAGCGATTAAAATGTATTTTTAAATGTATTTTCCAGTTTCTGGGAATTTCATCCTGTAGAGATGAAGAACAGAAACTAACAGTACATTTCACATGATGCCATAATTTTTGTCTGTATTCAGATGGAGCTTAGAGAAAAACTCAGTTCCCTCGGAAACATATGCAAAGAGTTCATCAGAAGCCAAGGCACCTAGAAGGGTCCACAGATTGCACTGATTCTGTTGTCCAGATCAAGAATTTGCACATGGAGTTTACACCTGAGCCCTTCCATATAGATGCCTGAGGTGTCTCAATCCACACGTAAAGTCTCAACCCTAAATTGTTGCAGAATTCAAGCTATTTGACAAGAAATAGATATTTGAATACCAATTCAGTATCAGACTTCTGCATCCAAAGACATTACTGGCAATGAGACAATGACTGACAATATAATGTAAATGGGAAAATAGAAACTACTACTACTGCTTTTGTGGAATAAGCAAAACAAAACAGCGTGATCCTGGGACACCAGCAGAAGTTCCATCAGGCCTAATTGTTAAAGAACAAGAAAGTCACCAAAAAGTAAGAAGACATACATGAACACATTGCCATGCTACACATTTGTAGGGGAATGAAAGGTTTGGATTAGCAATCTGAGACTTTCTCCAAATAGAAAGTTGACTTCTATTTCCTCATACTACACTTTAGAACCGCACACATAAATGTAATGTGTTTTTTTCTTCAAAAGTCTCCTGATTTGTGTTGATTTCTGTGTTAGGAGGAGAACTTGTGTGGTATATGTCCCCCAAAATGTAGACACACGTTTTTGACCTATTTAGTAAGGAAAGTAAATACATTATATAGGGATGATTTTTACAGTTTTGAAGCATGCCAAGCACTAGTACTCCAACCATACTTCTATTTCTAAGGTTTTATCCACTTTGTAAAAATATGACTATCCCAGAAGTGAGTTGCAAAGTATACCAGGATTTTAATAAGAAGACATAATGACATGAAGTGAAAGCTTTTCATGTATGATTTTGATCATATACTCCAGTGCTTTCATCACAAGCGAAGTACTGAAGATTAGTTCGATGTACTCATGATATTCAAGAAGTTCATTATGTTCTGTGAAACTGTTCAGGAGTTGGACTGTCATGTTCTCTTTAGTGCAGAATATGATCCCATCAGAGTGCTTAACATTTTTGCGAACCCATCTACTCTCAAGGGCCTCATTCAGAATATTACAGCTGCAGAATGGTTCAGATGTAGCTCCTTAGGCAGTTCAGCTCTCAAAAAAGGAGGGCTTTAAGTGCCTCCACAAGAAAATTCAGAACCCTTAAGGGGGAAGGAAGCCTTTTCCTTTCTCCTGATGGTAAAGCAAATAGCTTTGGGAACACTCAGGCATGATGTTTGTCTGAACCATTAATCTAAGTCGTGTGTCTCTATAGAACAGACACCTTCATCCCCTGAGACTTAGAGCACTGACTCAGAAAATGAAGGATGTCCCCCTCCATGCACAATCAGCAAACTTGACCACCAGTTTCTAAGACCTTCCTCTGTTCAGACCTCCTACAGTAGTACCTAAATTTCAATATAGAGTGAGCCTGAGATGAACTCTTTGTTTTTCACTTTTCCTTTTGAATCTGGATCACAGCACAGAAAAAGACTGAATCACTGAGACTCATAAGAGAGAGAAAAAAGTAAACTAGATCTGTTTCTATCCTAATTATAAGGATGCTTCCCTCTGAGTGATGCTTTCTTACTTCTGGCTCTGCTCTGCATATTATTCTAAGTATTATTTGCACTGTTTACAACAGCATGTGGTCATCACCTTTTTAGATTATAATTATTGATATATTAGATTCTTATATAATAAATATTTAGGCAGATTCTGGAATTTTATCTAAAAATCATTCTTTTTTGGCTATTTAATTTCATCTTCTTTAAAAAAAAATAAAAAAAATACAAAAGTTAGATAGAAAATTCTCCTGATACCTAGGAAGTTCTTTAATCTAATGAAGTTAAGCATGTTTTACAACACAATGGTAATTTACAACTGTACAGTTGCATCTAAACTGAGAAACTGATATAAAAAATGGCTCTAGACTGACCAAAGCCTATCACTAGGATTTTAATGGAAAGATGAATCAGGTCTTAAAACAGCAAATGGTAATTTAAATCTTTTCCTGAATTTGTAAGCTTTAAAACTTCGCCTTTTTTTTTCTTATTGTTTTAACAGTCATAGAATGAGATATGAAAGGAATATATCCTCAACAGTCAATACTCAGAGGCAGAATTTATATATGCACACAACTAATTCATGTCCAGTATCATAGTAAAACAAATATATTTGTTATATATTTTATATATATATATATAACAATACATAAAAAAATAAAAACAGCAGTTACTTTTTAAGACTTAGAGACTGTTCAAATGAATCACGTTATTTCTACAATCAGCAACATGGACACACGCAAATTTTTTAAATGGATTTTGTGAATTTAATATGTTGCTTTCCTAGCTACTGTACTGTAGCTACTAATACTGTAACTTCCCCTGTAATTGTAGCAACTAATACTGAAAAAAAATATTTGATGCTTGTGTTTTGCTCTATGTTTTTTCAGTGTAAATGGACAGATTTTTTAGACAGAATTCAATTGAGCAGCAAAAACAATCTTCCTTTTTTTTTTTTTGTTTGTTTGGTTTTGTTGCTCGTTAAGGGTTTTTTTCTTTGGTTTCTTTCAGCTCCACAAGAATTAATATTACACTGGCATCAGTTATTTCCTGTGATCCACCTGAGTGATTTAACAAAATAGAAAAATGTCAGTAGATCAATTCAAGAACTTCTCTGGTGAAAAGATGCCACTTTCTTTTTTGAAAAAGGCTAAAAATATATTTTCTGTGTTCACTCTCACAAAAATATCTCATGCTCTCTTCCTACAACCACTATAGTTCTACAAGAGATCATAACCTAGCAAGAAGAGTTACCAAATGGTATCAGCTTCCTTGCATGTTCATGCAATATTCCACACTTTCTGTAGTCAGAAATTTGAGAAACATAAGAGTGACTTGAACACAAAGATGTTTTTTAGGACTCTTTTAAAATGCAGCTAGTGAGATCAACACCTCTTTTTACTCCTAAATACCGGCCTTTTCCCTCCTTTCTCTGTGCTTATGGTAAGGAAACAGAAATCGTTCCATTATCTTAATATAAATAATTTACACAAAAAAAGAAACCACTTGCCTCGCAGACAGCCGTGGTCAGTGTGGCAGGAATGCTACTGATTGCATGGCAGTATAAACAAAGTAGCAGGGAGGGTAAAAAGGTTATGTAACTAGTTTTCTATTTTGGCAACTGTAATTTAACAAAGGGCTATATTGCTCCTGGGATTTTGGTCACCTGTCTTTCAGAAGTGAAATCCTTTTTTACTCTATTGCAATAATGATTTGTATAACTGAATATGGCAACTGTCCTTGCAACAACAACTTGAATGTTACTTCAGAGCTGACAGGCGTGAACTGCCGCTGTATTTCCAGTGATATTAGACAAGGCATTGATCTGGAAGTTGAGTTCATCAGTGACCTACCTGAATTGTTGCCTCCCTTCTGGAAGAGAGGCTTATTATCTCTCCCAGGTTTTCAGACTGCTTTTCAATTATCTATTTATCTTGTACTGTTCTACTGACTAACTGCTCCAGCTGATAACTGCCAGCTGCCTCAAATTCTCTGTGATGCCTGATAGAGATCTTTCGCCATCAAGTCTGTTCCTGCAGTTACAATGTGCTGTGTTCTGTGTCACCATGAGCTGCAAAAGAAAACAATTTGATTGGACCTAGAATAGACAGGGTTGATGGATACAGAGAAAATGAACCTCAACAGAAAGACATGTTTTGGCTATATATTCTCATAGAATTCTACATTCTAATTGTATTTTTATGAATTTTATCACAAAACTTGAAGTACATGTATCTCTTTCACTAACAGGACTAGGATTAAATTTTATGCTAGTGACAGAGCTATGTGACTGTATGAATGAAGGCGGGGTGAGCCACAGGCTGACAATTATTAGCTGTTGATAGAAGCTTACAGAAAATGGCCTAGATGATTTGCCAATATAAAACTTGTGTTATTTTCCTGTGTATTGGAGATGAGAAGAATACTCAGCACACCAGCCTGCTTATGGACATGAGAGAAGTCTGAGTTGTGTATTTATGGAACCGAAATCAGTGCAGAAAAAATAGAACATAATCAGAATGACACGAAACGTAGGCCAGAACGACACGTGATAGTAAACATGCACTCTTTAGATTCAGACTCTGTGACAAGAAGACACAACCTGCAATGTTGCAGAGAAGTTCTAAGCTTAGAAGAGGACCTGCAAAATTCTGGATTCAGCTAAAACTGTGTGACAAGTGGCATGTGGGGAAAAGAGACTATTCCAGTAGGGGACTTACCCACACAGTTAGTGGAGACACAGAAAGTACCATCAGGTATTCAACATTTGTAGAATTTTCTTTTTCTCTAGTGAAAAAATAATATTTAGAAATCTTTTATGTTGATATCACTAAAAAAACTCAAGCTGTTACAACCAAAACAGGATAGTGTTTAACATGCAACCTCACATAAATCTATTAACTGGACACAGATGATACAAGAGAGATGGCTCTTTTCATACATATATGATAGATAAGTTGATTTAATTTCTTCTTAACCATTAGTTCACTTAGAAATACAGAATGCCACACTCCCATATACAAACACACACGCATGCACATAGAGCTCTGAACCTCTAGTAGATTAAAATTCACTCCGAAATTATTCATCGTTATCACTCGAACATTTTTAATTTGAATAATGGGCTTCCTACAGTAAAGGTGCACCAAGACTGGGAAGATGCAGAATGCCATCTGGGCTTTTTTCAATCTGCAACTGAGAACCAAATCACTTCAGCACCTTCACTCTGCAGACACTCACAGAGGAGCATATTCACTTAAAAACATGATATCACTGCAATCAAAGTCCAAATAAAAAATTGATTCATACATCAACATCTAGTCTGAGGGCTCATGGTAATTTTTGGTACTTTAAGGAGGTTGCAGGCACTTAACATCCCGTATCTGAACTTGTGCCGACTGTAGGCCAGAATCCCACATTGTTACACCTGCAATTAGCTTATGGTCTGACTCTGCCTTGGACTAGAAACCATCAAATGCAATGAAGAACACAGCAACAGTAAGTCAATTCAGATCACCTTTCCTACAGAGAGTGTTCTGAAAAGAGGTATTGGAAGAAGCTGCATAAGGCACATAGGTATATACAGAAAATGTTTATGCCTGTAATGGTTAACATATGATAATATAACCTTACCACACATAAGTGTAAAACTATAAATTTTTCACTGTGTAGAATTTATTTTGTAAAATATAGAGTATACATTTATAAATTAAAATTATATATTTATATCTATATAAATATATATTTATTTTTAGGGTATATCAGTGGAGGAAATAGAACTGCAATGAAAATCAGGTATCATTTCTATCTTCATGTATTTATTTTTTAGCTCTTTTTGAAAATTACTTTCCTAAAATTATACAAAACAGCAAGTAAAATTTACTATTTCACTGTAAAGGGCAATGTAGACATGCTTTGCATTTTACAAGAACTGTATGAGATCCTATATGGCTTACAACTTTCTTCGGGGCATAAAAAGTGTTTGAATATGGAAGACAGCTTTAGACTGCTGTAATGCCAAGAATACAACTTTGATTTCAGCACTGGAAGCTTTTTTTATACAAGATTTTACATCCAATTTAATCTTAATTTCAACATTTTTAACCCTGTAATTGTGGGCTTGCCTAGAAGAGTTTGACCATGGGCCTCAGTGCCCAAGCTTTCTTTGCTTGCATGCCCAGGAGTCATGGCTTAGTGTCTGTTCTCCCTTCCAACAGGCTTAGTGGACCCCTCGTGGGTCGTTGGTTTTCCAAAGCCTGTAGTGGATCCTGCTGCCAGGACAGACACTGTGGCTGTGAGGGTACTGGGCACAGGCTCCTTTGACATACTTGCACAAGAGATGACTGATATTGCTACCCAAATTAATGCAACTGCGACCTCCACTAGCTGCCCTGGCAGTGACCATGTTTGCTCCTAAAAATGCCCCTGGACTCAGATACATAACTCAAGCTTATGCAATGTCACAAAAATGACTCTAAGCTGCTCAGTTTGTTTCAGGAAGAACAGTGTTTGCTGTCTCTACCAGTGAATTACTTACTGTTCCTTACGAGTACAGTGCCAGAGTCTGCCAGAGACTGTAGAGACCTGGCTACTTTACAAACATGTGACAAAGTATTCCCTCCTGAATCTGGAAGATTTGCCCTGGAAATGGGTGATATATAAATAACAACAATAACATCCTAAATAATTAAGGAATGCTAAAATGTTACATTACTAATATTTCCAGGTCTGTGTCTTCTGATTTAATGGCTACAGTTTAAAACATAGAAAAGTTCCTAACACTTCTCACATAAAAGCAAATCAATTCATAAGAAAAGGAGACAAAGAAACCTGATTTCTATTAATGTGTTTTTCAGACAGCAGTTCTCTGTGGATGGATTCTTTGACGTAATAGGTATTGTCATTCATCCTCCTGTTTTTTTGAGGGGAGATATGCTCCTTTCCAGATTATTTTTTGAAAGTTTTTGTTCCTTGTGGCTGATTCTAGCTAAGGGATTCATATGTTATTAATGGAAAATAAACAGACAAAAATAAACTGCACAAGTTCAAGTCTTTCCTTCCTTTACTAGCAGCTCAGGAAACTAGAATACTTCCAACTACAGCCCAAGTTCTCCTCCTGTCCATACACAGGCAGTCTCAGCTCCTAAAATGCTGATAATGATCCTGTTCATAAAGCTCTAACAAAGTGCTTGCAATCAAGTTTTTTAAAGAAATATATAAACATTTCTTTTGTGCATTTCGCAACACAATGTCAACAACTATAATTAGTCTCCTCACAGTACTTAAGTATTGCACATAATGTGCGGCCTTTAGACAAGAATAGGTATTATGGTAAAGGTTTTTAATTATGCAATGATATGATTATGTTTATCTCTTTCCGTAGAGGATTTAAGCCTTAAGGACAGGATTTCTGGATAATTTAGCGTCACTTTTATAAATTTGTTTATCATACGTACAAAACACTTCTCATAACTTTTTTTTTTTTATTTTTTCTTAAGGAGACAAAAAACGGCAAATGCTGAGGTGACCAAGATTTTCATCAGCAACTCGGTGCTGACTGGACAAATTTCAGTTCCCGTTTCAGAAGGCGAAGGTCCTGCGTTGAGCACAAAACGAATTCGGTTAATTTACTTTTTATCTTTCCTGTAACAAGAAGAAACTGATACATCGTTTATTAGAGTTTCGGCGGACCACAGAGCGCAAACTGCCTTTAATGTGAAATACTTGGCACTCTCAGCGCTGAAGAGGAGATCGGAGCGGCACTGGGGGAATGGACACGTTTCGCACTGCCAGAAGCGAGGTGCCCTGCGGCTCCCCGGCCGCAACTCCGCGGGAAGGGGCTCCGGGTGCGGCGGGGCGGGCAGGTGGGCGGGGAGGCGGCGGCCGGGGAGCGCTCACGCCTGGCCCCGGGGGCGCGGGGCCCGCCCGCCCCAGCCCCGTACATCCCATCCTGTCCCACCTCCCGACCTGGCGCTGGCTCCATCCCCTTCTCCCCGGGCCGGGCGCCGCGCCCCCGCCAGCCCCGCGGAGCCGGGTTGGGCAGCCCGGGAGGCGTCTCCTCCGCAGCCCCCGCCCCCCCGCCCCGGTGCTGAAGCGCTTCGGCCGCTCCCCGGCAGCACCCCAAGACAGCAGCACCCGGGCCTCCCTCCCTGCCGCCCGGCCCGGGCTCTCCCGCCGCTACTCCGCTGCAGAGGACACCTCATGGAATATAAATAAATTAATTCCCCCACTCACCCCCGCGGCCGGGAGAGGAGCCGGCGGCGGCCGCGGGATTAGATCCAGTCCGAGCTAGAGACCAGGTAATGTAACCTACCCGCCAGGAGGGAGGAGGAGGACGAGCAGCGAGGCCGCTGAGGTTGTCCCCACCGGGGAGGGCTCCGGGGGACGGAGAAGCGGCTGCCGCAACCGGGGCGCACCGGCGTGGCCCCGGCGGGCTGCGTGCGAGCGGCTGCCCCCGCGCTGTGCGCGCCTCACTGTCAGTCACACACACACAGGAGCCGCCGCCCACGCAGGCATGGATGGATGGATGGATGGATGGATGGATGGATGGACGGATGGATGGATGGATGCACGGACGGACGGACGCTGTCGTCCCCCAGTATCAAAGCAGCCACGGCAGAGAGACGCCGCACGCCCCGCCATGCCCCGCTGCCACGCGGGCGGGCGGCTCTGACAGCGGGGCAGGGATGGAGGC